>CM073769.1:47602186-47941735 GCA_037158775.1 Hetaerina titia | reverse complement strand
GAAGTTCATGGTTATCCAATCGCGGAAATTCTTCTTTCTCTCACCCGTTTTATCCAATGCAGCGGAGGCGTCACTGACGCAACCTGAATTGTCGCTGTTGATGCTATACGGTAATGGAGAGAACACTACTGGTCTCCGAAGGACGTCTACTTCGATTAGCAGACCGCCGTTTGCAATGCAGGATGAGGTGCGTTGGGAAATCGCGGGTGGTTTCATTTCCGCAAAGTACGTTACGAGATGAAAGGCAGACCAGAGCGAAATGAATAATGACAGTATAATTAATTTTATGGAGGAAATAAATTGAACGGGAGAAGGTGGAACTGTTTGCGGCCTGCAGCAAAACAAATGTTCTAATATTTTGACACGAAGCCGACTACTGACAATAGCTCTGTTCAGCATCAATTTAAACATTCTTCATTGTCACCGATGACAATAATTTGGTAATTTACGCAACATATTATCCACGAAATTCACATTAAACAGCAACAGTTTAGTTCAAAAATAAACCACGCGAGAATTGAAGAAACCCAGGGCTTGGATTAAAAAAAACTTTATTTATGTTAATTATGCCATATGTACAGGGTCAGGTGGGTAGTACGTTCAGCTATGGGTCGGAGGGTCTCTTTCTCGAAACCCGGGTAATTTATGTGTATGTCCCCACTTGAATCTGTGTGATTTTCTACATACCAGATACCATAGCGGGAACACTCACCGACGGCAATAAAAAGAGCTTGGCCAATGAGTTTCAACGTCATGCTTATGCGAATATGCGCCCCAATTTTACGGAAACTGTTTATTTCCGGATGTGAGAAAATTTTAACCGTGGCATAATAACTTTTTAACTCGTTTGACTAGTTTATGGGCTTTCCATCAACCTTCTTAAAAGACGAGAGCCGGAGAATTTGCACCCAGACCCTGCGGTCAGTAGCCGACGGACCTGCCCACTGTGCAGCCACGCCTCAATCGACCTCATTACAGGAAAATGGCTAATTCAAAGTTTAATCAAGAAGACACTAATGGGTGGGGATTCAGCATGACAAATTAATTTGATGTGATTGCCTTTGATCATATCCAACATCTGCGATCACTATCTGGGACACCTACTTCTTGGATATTACTACGAAATTAAACTATAGACTCATCCTAATGACGTTAAATCTGCCACACGCTTGGACTAGCACAGAAAGTGATATTGAAGATTTGATGCTACGAGTAAATCTTCAACTGCTTCTATGGGAATAGCATATGACTTGAAGCTTGGAGATGCATGCATGCCTCCGATAACGTGACTGCTTGCACTTTCGACCGGAGACAAAATTCAAGGTTGGGTTTCTCATCAATTGAAGAGAGTTTTCCAATGGCAAATCTCCTCCTAGAGTACGAACTCACTTCTGGCGCGTTACTGCGTACCATGAACCAATTAGTGATATTTAACACACTTTTACAACGCAGTTACGCAATGGCACACCGAAGAAGGTTCGTGAGAACATTCTTAAATTTTCCCCATTCACGTAACCACGTACATAGGTGTACATCACTGCATATTGACAAATTAACTCTAATAATCCCTTTAGTTTTATCGAGGATTACCACCTTGTGGGTTTTCTACCATTTTTTTCTGAAATACAAATAATGTTTTGCAGACCTGAATACCATGACATACAAAATGTGGCTCAAATAACCTCTTTGACTACGTATTCGCACATACTTATTATTTGAAATCAGGGTACTCTTGGTTTGGGGTTCCGAACAATCTTCTCGTGCAACTAAGGTTCCGGAGCCAATTTCATTGGAAAATGATACGCCATGCGATTTGAATTCACGCTGTATCGCCGCAAGATTAAATTTACTGTGGAATAAGGCGCACGAAGTCCTTAACATCACACACCGTAGATTTCTCACTAAATTATCTCCATAACAAGGGCATAAATTTCATTTACCGAAAGGAATAATGCATGAAAAACGATTCAATTTGTCTATCTGCCAACATAAAATGCCTCTCAACAGATTAATCTATTCTATTTATCTAATTTATTGGCATGAAAGATGTGAATAAAGCTGAAGCCAATTTGAAATAACACACCTTAAAGAATGGACCTTAAAAAAAAGCTTGAGTGGAAGCATTCAATTACCAGACAAAGACTAAAAAATTGGGCTATGAAGCTCAATCAACATTTCAAATTAGCAGACTACACCATAACGAAGTTGCGCCAACTGAGCCTTTCTGTCAACTCCAAAGCGCACAAAAAAACAACTCACCACGGCTCTCAGGGAAACGTTTTAGTGCGTAGTTTTATTCGATTTCCAAATGTATTCTCCACTGATGTGACAAAAGTTCAGAAATTAATATCACGAGACTTTCGCTTAAAATACAATGCAGATCTTGAATCGAATTAATTTTATTCCTTTGCGCACTACCGAGAGTGAATGAAGAGTAAGCACATTTCTTTAAGCCCCAGTTTTTTTTAGCCCCATTTCCATTTTAATTTTATTTTGAACATCTGCGATCAAAAGTTTTACATTTTTCGGCATGACAGTGAAGGTGTGGAGAACACGAAGAAACTCAATTGTGCACGATCAAATTGCGTAAGAAAAGATTATTTTTCGAACACACACGCAAACCTTTCTCTCTCTTCCACCAACTGGCTTTCGAGGTGAACAACCAGCGACCTCAAGGTTTTCGAATGGCACCTGCTCTTGGGAGCGTGCCGCAATTCGCAAAAGATATTAATCGAGCGACTATGTCTTCCAAGGCAAGAAATCGGGTTTTCGCTAACATCTAAGACCCGCTACACGAGTTTTTGTCAAGAAGCACCAGAGATGTCGAAACGTTTACACCAGGACGGGAGTGTCAAACGCAAATTGTGCTTCACTATTCTTTAAAATGAAAGAGTAATGACGCCAAGAGCTTTGCCGGTATAATCTTTCATTTGTTTTAATAGTTGAAATACACCTTCAAGGCAATCGAATACTATATTTATTTCAAAAGTCGAGGATAACGACAGAGGAAGCACTTATTTAACCGAAGAGGTTGGTGAAAGATATGCCCTTCGCTATGCTACACCTGCTATACCAGTATGAAAATAGAAAAAATGTAACTGGTATTGTGTTTATGATTAAGGCGAACTACTCCAGTGTTGGTTGCTCGTGGACAAGGATGTCTGCGGGTTGCTCGCAATCATTTCCAATACAAATGGTGACAATTGACTACTCTCAGTGGAACACACTATTGAAAGTTTGGGCATGATGGATTGACGTGACGTGCTAATACTTGTGTTGCTTTACTAGCACCACAATAACGACATGAGAATTTTTATGCTTACTCACCCGTAGACCAGTTGGGCTGTACGTATAATCAACAGGCTGACAACGGAAGCTATAGTGACCCAGCCATCCACTCTGCAGGTACTGTAAAATAAAAATGACTTCATTAATATCCTAGAAATAAATGCACTCAATACGTATTAAAAATATAAAAACAATCATCTTCGGTCACTGGCATACAATATGAATCCCAAACTAAAACCGATCATCATGATTTCGACAGTAAAAACTCGTGAAAGCAATAAATTATTAAAGAGAAACTTCCACTACATTGCCATTCATTCACTGAATTGGAGCTCGCAAACTTTTATTTTGCCCACAAGAGTTCCAGGTGAATAAATGGGGCGAATCACTCTGGCTGACCTCGGAACACAACTGATGCTTAAGGATTCAGCAATCCAGTTTCGTGGACGAGACACGAGTCTCTCTCAAAATCGGTCGCATGGGACTGAAATAAATTATACCCTTTTATTTTCAACACTTTCACTCTAACCATAACTAGTAACAGTTTACTCCCTCAATTGTCTCGAATTTGACAGGTTTTAAGGGTTCCTGGGCGCCACATAAAATGAATGAGTGATCGAGAAGTCATGTATAATTCGAGAAGTCAATGCATGAACGTTTCACCCGATTTTCTACTTGCACCATTCGCAATTACAATCGGATATTTACGCGACTTTATTTTGCACAGGATATTACACATTCACCTACTCAGACATGCCAACTTTCAAAAATGAAAAATCGGGAGGACATGCCAATTTCAAAAATGAAAAATCGGGAGATTTTTAGAAGTGTATCACGAAGTAATCACTTTTAATTACCACAATATTTGCATGGCACCTTAATCCCTTTATGATACTTTGCCAATTTTTAATGAATGTCACACTTTATTAACATGTTAAGCTAAGTACACAATTTGAACAGTTCATCAAGAACGTAAGAAGGAAAAATCGGGAGTCTCCCGCTTAAATCGGGAGAGTTGGCATGTCTGCCTACTCCTTCCGCACTCCAAGTTAAGACAAAAGAATTAGATCAGGTCTTACCAGTAAATCGACATTCAGGGTAAGAATTAACATCATCCAGTTTTCATGTCAACTCTTGACAAAAACCTTTAGTAACACCAACGTAACGAGAAGGTACTCGGTATAATTCACATGGCATAGAAGGTTCGAACAGATTACGATACCAAAAGAAGATGGGGCAACATTTGCTGCCAATCCTCCCACAAAAGAAACTCGATGAGACAAGAACGTTCACTTGGGGCGTCAGCTCTTAGCGACTGCTTGGTTTCTTGGCCGAGCTAAAAAATTAATTTCCGCTGAATTTTAACTTTGGACGTTGAGCACGCGTGCATTTAATTTCGATTAATGAGCAAAATATTATAATTTTTAATGTGGACTATCTTTTGTTTAGTTAAGAAATTGTGATGAGAGCATGAAAGCTGAATCCAAAGACCATGACACACCACTGCTTCGATCAGTTCTTCGTTCTGTGATTTTGCTGAACACAAATTAAACGTCACTGAAAGGAATGAAACGGATAAATTTGACGCAGTGGAATAGCATCACTTGCATACTCAAAGAGTGTCTATCCATTATATGTCAGAGAAACTAGGCAATCGAATAAGTGGTTCTTACAAATTTCACAAATTAGCACATACCTTACTCAATAGTTGCTAATTAAGCCAAAATTCGTTTCGCTAGAACAACTAGATCTAATCGCTGCGGATTAAGGTTTTGGCTTTAAAACCCAATCTACTGTATGACTGAAAAGATTCGATGGTTATAGCATTGTTTCTCGCGACGTACTTCCATCCAAAGGCTAGCCTAAAGTTTACTCATTCTCGCAAAAGCTAACCTCTCGAACTGTGTGAAGTAACATTACCCTTAGTTTGCGTCTCCCTGCCGCTCCTTACCATGACGATTGTTACACATTATTAAGTAACCCAGTAAGCAGTAAAAGGCGTCCCGTCGCTTTCACATAGGAAGAAAACTGATTTGGAAGAGTGAAAGCGTCAAACCAGCTTCTAGACGACGTGTGGAGGACGCTCGTAGTATTACAATCCAGGAATCATTCTCCCTCCCATTCCGACCGAAATTCCTCGGGAGCGATCAAAATGTGTCAGCCGTTTCCACGTATGACAAGTTTCAAGATTCTGGCGAAAACAGCAAGCGTGCTGGATTCGTGAGCTTGGAGAGGACGAACTGCAGTTCGTCCAAAATCTTTTCACTCCGGTCGCATCCTTGCGATTGGACCTTTTGCAGCAAACGCGCCAAATCGAACGTACACATACGAGGCGAACGCTAATACTAAATATACAAACTTCCGAAAATTCGCCACATCTAGCCAAAAAAACGACGGTCCACGCGGTCCGCAATCGAATCCCGACTAATACGATGAATGCTAGGACAACAATAAGCGAACACCATGGGGCAGGTTCGATGCCATTATTTTCCAAACTAAGAACTTGTGTCCGCGGCACCCCAGGTTCAAATCGTGCGCCCTCGACGTGTCATCTGAAAATGCTAATTATTGGTGCAATTTGCCTTAACCGACAAAATGCAAGGACGACTCGGATTGCAAGGAAAACCGTGACCATTTCCGAGACGAAATAGGTGTTTCCTAGAAGTAGTACTCGGGAGCTAAAGGCGTGTAAGAAACTGCTCAGTGAAAAATGTCCCACCACCCCGGAAACCAAAAAACACGTCGGTTTGGAGCAGCGGGAAGTCCTCCGCGATTGAGGCCTTCCTTTCCTGTTCCCGAAGCAGAGGTGAACGGGGAGCAAACAAGTTAAGGAGCACATGAAGAAGTAACGGCCGTCAAGGCTTCCCCCAGGGTACCCTGCTCTCCCCATTTGACGAGGACGCATCGGAACCCATGAGAGGGTACGCACGCCATTGATCGCTGGCTGCCCTTTTTAGTGCTTCCGTCACGGTTTTCTAAGCCAACTTTTTCCACCAGGGCACTCGAGAAGACCATGACACTACCCCAAGCGCGGCGTTGTCTGGCGGGATTAGCCATGCCGAGACCGCAATGCCGCAAGATGCCATGACATACATGCCCTTTGACAATGGCAGGATACGTGACGCAGTGTGCACGTCTCTTCAATCGTAAAGACAAAATTTCATTCGTGGAATGGATTATGGATGACACAACACACATAGTTACATAAAAATATTAATTTAAAATACACTTTGATTCGATTACCTTCCGACTCGATCACGATAACTTTCATTATCTTCCCAATATTCCCACATATACCTTCTTTTGACATTCTACAAGTTTCATGTGGTAAGCTGAATCCATGGTTCTTTCTCTGCCGTATTAATATTGATTGCTCTTCATGTTTTTGCCTGGTTCGGTGCTGGGCTATTAGTTTCTCCAACGCTTCACGTCCTATGCTAGGCACATCATCAAAGTATTGAATTTTAGTCTTCGTTTAATGCGGGTGTGTGAGGTAACCGTTCTTTTACTCTTTCCACATAGTAGTTCCTCACTATTTAAGTATTAATTGGTCAGTCTTTATCAAAACCTCACGCTACTATCACATTCTACAATGTTTCAACAGTTCATTTCGTTTTGCGAAATTGTAAGACAAACTGTTTCGAAAGTTATCCGCATGTTTCGATCTCTTTCTTCTTGAGATTTGACAGCAAACAAGGATAAACGTCTCATATCTGTTGTACGTTTCCATAAGATGGAACGTCCACATGGTGAGTTCCTCCTAAGCTCGATAGGACGCTCCGAAGTTCTACATAAAACAGCCTTGCCCAGTGAGATATGACTTTCCGACAAATTTACACAATAGTCTCTTCCGTTCGCCCCGACTAGAAGTAACCGCATCATTAATCCAGAATCCCATGTATATCATCACTATCTCTCCGTTTAGAGGCCTTCGACACACAATCGCCTAGACATAAAAATGCAACCTAAATACGCCATAATCTCTTTCATTTATTTCGACCACGTGGATGTGAAAGAAAGGGCGTAGAAAAGATAGTTTCGAGAAACGGCGAGAAAAAATTTCAAGAAAATACGAGGTGTCAACACGCGCGCCATTTGCACACTGAACTTAAGTGCTGAATGTGCCACAGGTAAGTGCGTAATATTGAGACAGTGAACTTCACAGAGACAAGACGTATTACAGACAAAGATAAAACCTAAGGAGAAATTTGAAATTGACTGCCTGGCAATCAGAGAAGCACAATCACAGAAAACCCGATTCAGCTCCTAAAAGGCACAGATTCGTCCCAACAGAAGTTAAAATTTCACACCGAACAGACAGTGATACGGGTTTGGCGGCAACATTGATACCTCTTGAAGATGAATTTTCGTAAGATCACACCAACCATTCACACCGCCTGCACAATGACCAGCAAGGCGACGACATGAATGTTAAGGAAGCAAAGGCAGTATTTGGAAATGAGCTACTCGTGGCCAACATCCGCTCAAGGAGCAAGGGCGTGCGAATTTTCGCTCGAAACCACACACAAAACCTTTTTGGAACACCGCAGCGCCCACGCACAAAATTCATGAAGGAAAGCACCTTTATTGTTTCATATGGAAAATTCGCACCGTGAAAAAAAAACTCAAAGTACTCCACGAAATCTCCACATCATGAGCAAACGGCCAGATCCGATCGTCTCTCCTGGGACCTGCTTCTCAAATTCGATTCAACGGTGAATTGTGACATTGCTGTAAACATCGCTAAACTCACTCCTTCAGATTAGGCCTGAAAATGAGTCAATTTCGGCGTTGCATATTAATTATAGGTCCCCATCGAGGTTGGATATCTAACGCCTTATTTTCTCATTCTGTCGCTAGCCATATTTTAAGCGTATTCTCTACGTAGAAAAATAATAATTTATTTGTACTTCTTACGTTAGGGTACCTTAGCACTCAGCAAAACAGCCACGAGCATTATTAACTAGGCCCTCTTAACAGCCATTCATGGCCGGGATATATCCATAGAATGATGCCACACGGTCATTGCAAAAAATACCTATTATTTTCCCATGAAAAAATAATATTATAATAAATAATCGCCCTTGAATATTGAAACAAATCCAGGGCAAATATTTTCTTCCCAAAATTATCAAAAAATAATAATAAATTAAATTTAATTTTTATTAAATTATTATTTCGTTTTTTTATCCTTGATGACCAAAGTAAAGGGACTAATGGTGCTGCTGGCAATAAAATACTACGCAATGCTCCACGGTTTATTTTATTTTTAATACATTATATGTTATGTATAGTCCCAGTTCATTTATAAATTAGCCATAGGAAAACCTTGCAACATAGCAAAGCATTTCATTGACACCAATAAGTAATACAATATCACACAACGTGAAGCCCGAGGGAAATGACTTCTACTTCAACGGTGGATTGCCGAGTATTTTCTTGAATTCGTCTTTCTTAGGTTTCTCGCCGAGCATTCCCATCTCCGAGAAATTAGTGTGATGGCTGTTGCGGTCGGTGGTGGACTATGGACCGGGGAATTCAACTAACGGAAGGAACAGTCGTTGTCTAGGTTATCGAAGGCGAGCCTAGCAAGGAATACAGCGAATCGAATGATAAGGTAGTCGATCACGATAAGGATTCTGGGAAGGAGATAGTGCGACGTCGCAGGCCGGGAAGAGGGAAAAGAACGAGACGGGGGAGATATCATGAAGGGAGGGAGGGGGGAATGCTTAAAGAGAGAGCTTGCGAGGCCACCTTCCTCTCGGAAAACTTTCACTGCTTTCACTTTTAGAAAATTGTTAGGCTTTTGAGAGAGGAGGAGGAATGGGGGGAGGCGGCGGCGGCAGTGATTTAAGGTGAGGACATATATGCCTCCCCAGTGGGTGGGTAGCTTGGTACTTAAAAGAATCCTCGCTGGGCGATTACGGAGAGAGGGACGTGGAGAGAATGGGGCGAAGGTTGTGAAACCTCCGGAGAGGGGGGCGGGGGGAGGAAGGGAGAAGTGGAAGAAAAGGAAAGTGAAGATGAGCTAGGATTTTATAAACGAGAATCGGAGCGGGGGAGAGAGGGGGAGGGATTTGGGGGTTGGAATAGAGAAAAGGATTCCCGATCACGGGAGGGGAGGAGATGCTCAATCATGGTCAAGGCGGATGTTGGGCACCCGAATTTCACTCATAAAGTGTTCACAAGTGGACCCAAAAACTGGACTCGGGAGATCCACGGCGGGGAATGTGGCTCGCGCGTGACGGCGCCCACATCACCATCGCGGCTCAGTTCACACAATTTCTAGTCGCTTGGAACGATCGATCGGATGCTCGACGGATACATAAATTACCAATTTATCAATTACAGAGGCTCCCTCGAAGGTTTCGGCATGCCAATCTGACCCCCAAACGGCATTCCTGACAGCGACATGGGGTGTTGCATGTCTCAATGATCGAAATTACTACTCACTTCCTACGAAAATAATTTTCTGAATTGAGTTTGGGACGACGATTCATTGAGCCCGCTCGAATATGCCATCGATGTAATTTCGTCCCTCCACATTCATCTGTACCCATGAATATGTCTCCGCAATTACTTTTTGAACAGTAATGAAGCTTCTTCCTAAATGGCACACATATTGGCACGACCCCCTTCACCTTAGAGAATTAAAGTACTTCAAGATATAATCAAGTAATTTTGGGACGAGGTCAAGAGCATTCGATTAAGCTGAAATTTTGATCGTTTCTAAGGAAAGGTCATGAGTTTCATTGCGTTTACGTATATCCGATAATACGGTACATTATCGGCTTGTAGAAAGTAAGAAGTTAATACTTTTTCTTAAAATTAACTTTAAATACAGTTTAAGGTTCCGCCAAGACTGAATTTAAATAATTATATAAATTGCTGATTGGTGGTAAGTTGTAAAATGTCTTATTGTGATTTTACACGACTCCATTAACCACCATTTTATCGCTCAAACCCGAATCCAACTACGCATGGGAGTTCATCACTGAACAACTACCTACGGCAATTAAACATTAATACTGATTTCGATTGTGGACAAAGAGAGTGCGTGTCTTCGCGGCGGGGATTCCTCGATGTCCCCAACATTAAGATATCCTTTCACCTTTTGTAAACATTTCTATCTTGTAAAAACAACATTTTTTTCACATGTGATCGCCAAAAACGTACAGGGTACGAATTTCGCCATTTTGCGAGATATTCCTTCAACACATCGGGTAAAAATATCGCCAATAATTTCACTTTAAATTCAGTGCATAGGTTTCAGAATCTGTACATTTTTTTAGCGACGAACGTTACCAGAGAATCACCCACACTTTCAGAGTCCACGGATACATCCACAAGTATTAACCCGGTAGTAGGCATTTTGCGGAATCTGCAACGCTGGGGAAAACTCGCTAGGAAATTAAATGCCTACAAAATCACATTTGACAGGTAGAAGGTTCGTCGAAAGAGGGTTGTCAACCGCCGTCACTGGTTCCTGGTAGTCGCCTGTTGAAAGACGACGCTAACCCCCCAAGCAGTGAGGTTTCCTGAGAGGCTGCTTCACATTAAGGAAGTCGTTGCAACTGCAAGACGGATAGGAACCGGCTCCATTCGCTCCTGAAGATCACAATTTACTCGAGTCACGGCGTATTAGTCCGAAGCGAGCTCTTCTCTTCTTTCCTAAATTAACCTCCGATTTCATGACCATAGCTGGCTAATTATCCTTCCCAAGGGCCTCCTTGTAACCAAGATCTGAGGTGGATTGAGAAGCCCCTAGAAGAATGGGAGGGAAACCCAGCATCGGCAATGGCGCAACACTTAACATACGCAACACGGAATAGTTAATTTAACCTTTCCACCCATCAGATCTAAGTGAGTACCAACTCACATTTGCCAACTCGTTTACGCCCATTACTGCCATTCACAATGCGCGGATATTTTTCCAAGATTCATTATTAGGATAAGAGCCCGGACTGATTCCCGGTTGTAAGTCAGATCAAGTCAAACATTTTTTCACGGTTTATTTTCTCATACTAAAAGCATTGATATTCACAAAGGTTCGTGGATTAATTGAATCACGGTTGCGGTATTTCTGTAGGAATTAACATTTTTGATCATTGATAGAATCAGTACTTCAAACTTATTATTTCAAGGAAGCCAGGACACAAAGTTAGTGTGAATCAATTCGGTCCAGTCTTCTAATTAGTTCTCTAACCCACCATGAATACGGTGTGGGGTCAAGGAATAAGACAGAATCATGAACCCGGGACGAAATTCAGCGCGGGCAGGTTCCTTTGAGCAAGAGAAATCCCAGTTATATTTCATTTTTTTCTTCATCTGGACCCTTTCGGAGAATCGATATCCATATTAAGTTTTCAAGAAAAAGACGCAGGAATTCTTTTCTGGATAAAGATTAATGTTCCAGGAAGCTCAAAACTTCTTGCAGGTGAAGTAAGTCGATTAAGGGTTTTTAAGACGAAAACAACGAGAAAGACATCCAAGAGAACTAAGTTAGGTTCTTGCCCCTCCTCCAGGGAAGTACGACGCTAGAAACCAACTTTTCACCGGATAAACCTAGTGGTTGTGAGAAAAGAGAAATGGAGATAATAAAAGAGATCACTGGATGAATGACAACGTGAAAGCTTACCCCAACTAAAAATCTTACCAGTCTTACTTCAACTACCAACTAACGATTGAATCCACCAGCTTAAAAATATCTATTCATCATACGTGGGATCGTTAAATTCGTCGAGCACTGATTTTCACTAAGGAGCCATACGGTATCATTTTTTTTAATTTTAACCAACACGACAGTATGATTAACTCTGATGGCGCAGGGTGAAAACTAGACAGTTTTATATGGGTACGACGAATTAAAAAAAAAATTTGGTGAGCGAATGTTTTTAATGTAATTAATATATGTATTCTCTAGAACACTGTATAAAAACATAACACCGAAGAAGCTGTTAGTAAAAACACCAATATATTCCAGCAATTTAAAAAAATGATGTCCACGATCCGAAAATTAAGTTCACAGCAACGCGGATTTATTTGGTTACAAAGAACAAGGATGTTTCAAAACTGACAGATTTTTAATATTGAAAAACGCAAGCAGTTATTGATTTATCTCTTACCTAGAGGAAATGGTTTGATCCCAATGGCAATGCGGGCGAATTTCTTATTACTTCCTCGTGGGCTATTGTAAGCATTGCTCGGGTGAAGAGGCTAAGGGAAATTGCGACAGTTGAAGAAAAGCGGAAATAGTTAACGGGGAGATCATTATACAATTGTGCCATGCTAATTATTTCATGTGAAATAACTCGCCCAGCTCATTGAAAAGGAAACTTTCATTCTCTCTCTCTCTCTCTCTCTTACAAATTAGAAAGTACTGGACTCGAAATTATTACGAGAAAATTGGACCTGGACAAATGATCATTACCCTCATAAAATGTGATAAAAGGATGAGCACATACAAACGTGTGGGTTTGATCCACTCGACCAGAACGAGCCTCACCAGCCGCACTGTTTGTTCGAAACCGGATTTTTTTTGTTTAACGAGCTATACCCATGGGGTTTCATTCATCCGATCTCACCGAAGAAACGACTGTGGCAGAAAATGAATTAAGAAAGCACAGAGTTTGTAGATTATTTTGTAATAGTAAGCATAGCCTGAAACATGGCGGCAGTTACGGGTTCTGGTTTTTCCCAACTTAGTCCCGTAGGGGCGTCAAAGGTTTGATTGGAGGAGGGTCGGGAGGGAAGATACGTGGACGGCCAGACGATACGAGGCATCGGAGTTACCTACTCAGAATATGGAGCGACGCGTCACCAGGAACAATTGAATTATCCGAACACATCTGTGACAACGGCGACGCAACCCTTCGAGAGCCACAACGCGTCTTCGAATGCTATTTTAGCAAACGGACGTGAGATGCTTAATCTGGTGCAACAAACACCGTACCGTGCAAACATAATTGAACATCCGGGTTGATGCGTGGCTTTGACGATGAATGTCGATGAAGAGGGCGAAATTTTCAGGTTGTGAAACAAAGGAAGAGGAAAATCTTAACTCGTCCTCGTGAAGATGTTTTTAAAATTCTCTATTTTGAACATCCTTAAAACAGAATTTTCAACACACAAGCCCAGTAGAGAGATCGTTCGGTTGCCGACGCAAAGGTCCATAGTTCCAATCATAGCGGTACTTTGGACACACAGGACTAAAATACAAGCGGGGTGATTTTCTGAATAAGAGACCCCTTTGAGAAATCCAGAGGCAATTTAACATGGAGAAGAGCTTACCACTCCAATATGAATTTCACTCGCCATTGGGCTTGGTAAGTACTGATTTTTGCCCTAACCTATAATAACTGATCTTCGGGATCATTACTGTGTTTGTGGGACAAATTACTGTAGATTCCCAAAAAAATTCCATGCATTAACTTTGGCGCACATAGGATGAGAATTGGATTATTGACCAACATTTGAGACGATCAGGCCCATTGCATGGAGGTAACAGGCCGTACGGGGGCCACAAGGCTATCCATATCCCGTGGAAAAGAGCGATGTTGTGCTTCAAGCATTTATGAGGAAATCGTACAGATTACACTCCTGCTTGTAGTACTGACGGGGCCGAGGATGCCCGTGACTTAACGACCCCTATCGCGGGGTAGGTATGCATCGTTGTCCACAATGCACATGGCGGAGTCGGATTCTCCACCTTCCTTGAATACTAGAGAACGCAAAATACCAAGTTTGGAAGTCGGCTCGTTCTCCTCTGGACCCCACGGGAACTCATCTTTTGATTTTCTTCTGATAAGAGCATGAAATCCACGAGACGCAATCACGGGAATAACTTAATATGACGCATTGAATGAAACCGGACCGCCACATTTCATCAATGCCGGATCGGATTATTTTTTTTGCAATTAATCGAATCGGAAGAGAAAGTGGCGGGGTGTAGTCTACACACGCGGGCATGTGTCTGGACTATGACATCGACACAGACGAACCGGCAGAGAATACGAAAGAGGTGGTATTCGTGGAGGGGGCCTGGGAGATTGGGGAGGGGGAGTTGTGAGGGTGGAAAGGGTTGATCTGTCCGTCGGGGGTAGGTGAGGGGAGAGAAAGAGGGTTACGCAATCGACCAACGCGAAATGCAGACTGAATTGATCCCTATTGCGGGTGGAGGCGGGAGTGTCGCAACCCAGGGAGGCGATGCCACCGCCGGCGAGAGAGGACGGTGACGGGCGGGCGGGCGGGGCAATTGGCGCGTGGTATCCGCCCTCGCCCGTCTCGGACCGCTGAAGTCCTCCCCGGTGAGGGAGTCGTACCCTGGAAGCCGCCACCTCGACGGGCTTGTCCGAGCGGATCCTCGCGAAAGAGCGGGAGCGCGAACCAGTCCCAAGCACGCCAAACGACTTCCGATCGTATTCCGACCGTGGAAGGTATCGAGCGGGGGGGGGGTTGGGTAAATTTTTTTGAAAAAAAAATAGGATAAACGTTCCAGAATCCATCGGCGCGAAAAGGGCCCTAAAATTTTGGGTACGATTCTTAGCGTTTTTCTCCTTTCCAACCAAACGGTACCCTCGAAATGCTCATTAGGTGATCACGAAAACATCTTGTGGGACTAATTTTCATTTGTGAAACAAAATAATGTTATGACTTTTTCGTAGAAAAAGGCCAACAATCATATACATGTAGAACTAATCCAAATAATAAGAGACTGCAAACCACCCTGCAGTAAATAGTTCTATGCTCGTGAGGGCAGCAGGTAACCAACATTATTTCCACATTTCTAAGTAATATGTATTTATTTTCAATTTTTTTAGGGTAAAAAATGTTCCCCAAGCGGAGAGGGCGCTCATGATCCACCTCCTATTATTAGCTTCATCTGGAAAACTAGATCACGCTTTTACATCCCCTTCTCCGTTGCAACACTGCCGCATTGCTTCAATGTTTAAAATAATTACGCCTGTAAATATTAATCGGTATTTTCCACCATCGCTATTAAGTCTCTTCCAAATCTTACACCAACTGACCTTTTGTTTAAAACCATAATATCCTTAAGAAGTTAAATCACGCATAGAGTTAAAGCTGGGATACTTCCTCACATTCCTATCTGCATCTCCTCAAAAATAATTCAGTTCTGGAATTCTGGAAGAGGAATTTGCTTCAAAGATGAAACTAAGGCCTTAGAGGCATTATGCAGGCGCGAAAGGATGTTTGTCTACATCACAAAGAAGCATCAGGCACCTAAACACAAGCAAATAATCCTCGGGCAATAATGTTTTCTCCCTACTCCCTCCAGCGCAGCTCTTTCTTTACCAGATGAATGCACAAGAACCATTTCCGCGAACAAGAAAAAGATCGTCTGCGGGTGATTCTCTTTTTGACGTCCCCGCCCGCTCCCGAAGGTCGTGCCTCGAGGTGCTCGGCTCCCCACCCGCGCCGCGCCCGAGAGGAACGCGCCCAGCCAGCCGGTTGCAACACGTCCGGCGGAGAAGACCCATCCCCCATCATCGAGCACACTTCCCGATCGAGCAAGGGCTCGTGTATTGTTCATATCTGCCACGCTCCAAAACCGACTCGGCTGAGGGACATGGGAGATTATCTGATGTACTGCGTGAATCGGATAGAAAGCGGAGGTTTTAGAGAAAATAAAATTCAATGATCAGAATTAAAAACCATCCTTCAAATTATTTTCCTCACCCACTGCCTTCATTACACGACTCTAATCAAAGGGGATCCCATAAGAGCATTTTGTTCCATGGCTTAACAAATTATTCGACCGTTGTAGTCATACTTATCGATCAATGGCCTCTATTTTAAATTCTAAACTCTTCAAATCCAGAAACCCTCAATCCGGGAAATAGCAATTTCCCAAGTCTATCAGGGGCGGTCCTCCATTTTCCTTTTCCTGAATGCGTGCTCCCGCGCAAATGCGAGTCGCGGACTTGGGCTGAGGGAGGGGGGTGGACCACTCGGAAGAGATCGAATACATATTGCAGGCGGAGACGGCGACGGTACGTAAGCGGTGACGTGCGAACGGGAGTCGGGATGCAACGGGTAAGAGGATGTGGCTGGTTGGGTGGGGTCGCCCGAGAGGTCTCTCTATCGCTAAAGGAGGATCGATTTTCTTCCGCGCCACCCACTTCTCGTCGATGGCCCGCGATCGAATTATCGGAGCGGCCGGGACAGGTGCGGGTGGAGGTGGGTGAATGCGGCAAATTGCTCGCAAAGGACCGCGAGGATCCCGTCGGGAGGATGAGACGGCGGCGGTGTGCGTGCAGGAAAAGAAAGAACGCATCGGCGGGCAAGACGCGGGAAGAGCGCGGTTGGAACGAAATTGCATGGATCCCTCCCGGAGAGAGATTCGACCGAGACAATCACGCGCGCGCGGTGGAGAAGCGCGGGAGTGGAGGGCTGGGGGACTGTGTGAGATTGCGTGCCGTCGCGGGAGCGACCCCCTTCCACCCGGGCGACGCCATGGAGTCTCTCACGCGCGCTTCCTTCCCAAAATTCGTGAAGACAATACGCTCATGGACTCGGTTGCGAGCGAACAATTTTGTTAACTTTTTCTGTTCCGCTCTCAGAAACCAATCCATGGCATCATGATACAAAATTCCGCGAGTTCGGTATACACCGAAAAATTGAAAAAATAATAAGTTAAACAAAAAACAAATTCAAATTGATTTCAGCGAGCAGAGAGAAGAATGGAAGGTGCGAGGCGAGGAAAAATGAAATTTAGTGGTGGCGCTTTGAGACATTTCGATCACTACTCACAATAGTCACTGTTCAACTAAAGCTTTAAAACAGTAAATACTTGTTTTTGCAGAAAAACAGCCGCAACTCATTTCCCACTGAAACAACATTTAAAATTAAACAGAATCACTGGATAACGAAGTATGCAAAGTTGAGCCTCTATTAATACTGGGAAATGTCACTAGTAATAACGGCAAGAATTACTTTCCCCGAACTGAGGAGACAGAGATATCCCCTTTGAGATGTAAGCATACTCACTTCCGACTAACAATCACTCTCGCTAGCAGCCACGGTCCGTTGGTTTCCACATTCTTAACTCCTAATATCGCCCATTAACGGTAGTTGAGACAATTGTTCCAAAGGTAAAGGCGTAGAAGGAAGGAGGAAATAATTATCAACTGGAAAACAGATGACTGCGGTTTGGGGTTGGAATAGACGGGGTTTTATTCCTCGTCAGGATGACCACAGCAAAAACGTCAATTAGAAATGACACAGTTTCCGGCGTAGCATGGCGAAAATGCTTCATGATGCAAGAAGACACTTTGATTTTCCACATAGAATGTTTTTATATCGATCTAGGTTTTGTTACAGCGTCACATCTTCAGGTTCAAATCAATCATATCCAGGGATCAGAAGATGTTACGCTGTAACGAAAGCCAGATCGATATAAAAACATGTGGAAAAGCAAAGTGTCTTCTTTCATCGTCAATTACAAATGTTTTCGCCGAAAGATATAGACGTCCAAAGCTTAAAATTACGGAGATAAGTGGAAAAAAACGTAAGAGATTCAATATACTGGTAAGGAGAAGAAAATTATATAAAAATAAGCCACAGCCCAATTTTATTAAATAATATTTACTTAAGCGGTAAAGGCTTTTTTACACCACTGTAAATGGAAAAAAAGGAGGAGAATTAACGGTACCGTAAATAACTACACACATCTTATTATTATCCTCCTTGTTTTCCTTTTATAGTCGTGTAAAAAACCTTAATGGCTTTAGGAAATGTTATTTAATATAGTCGGTCTAAAATGACGCCGTAAGAAGCTCTAATTATCCTTTCCATAGCCCGATTTACAAATTTTACAATTTTTGCGTTCCCTTGAGAATGAAAACGCGAGCTTCTTCAGCTTATTTTACTATTAAAATGTGTTCCATTAAATTTTTATGAGACTTCTTCCACTAGTAGACTCTTTCCCATAGCGATCGATTCCTAATTCAACTGGGATGATCGTTGTGGGAAATTTCCAATGCACATAGTAAATTCGAGGATTTGATATTCCTCCGCGCTATTCAATCATTTCCTGCCACACGCACCTGTGGTGCTCGGGAGACAGCAAATAAATACTTGGATGTAACACAAACAAATCAATTGCATTATTTATTATGACGAGCATGCGAGTAAACAAACGAGACCACAAATGTTCACAACCGCGAGACGACTTTTAATGTTGAATGATAAGATTTTTTCGCACCTAAAATGGTCCGTGCACCCTGGTGTCCAAGTACGCCTAATGCATAAATGGCGAAATATCTCATCGCCAACGCACATGCTCAATAAGAGAGTTGCGGGGGTGCCAGGAGATCACGCTAACCACACGACTAACTCCGCATGATTCATGTAGTGTACAGTACGTTCATTGGGACCTCATGAGGCTCAAGGGAAGCCGAACGACTTTTTAGCATAGCTAATTCGTAAAACAGTAAGATAGGCTCGAACGAAGCCGTACATTCGTTTTCCGTGTAATATGAGTTTGCTCAGATGGTTTCCTCGTCTGAGTCTTACGCTTATGCCGTACGAAATATCAGAGAATTCGGAGAGGATCACGTACATGGTGAACACATTCTAACTGGATTACAGGGAACTCTGCTTAAAAAGAGGTCTACAACAGACCCCACCAAAATCATCAAGAATGGAGACAAAAGATTTAAAGAGAAAACTTCACTGCACAACCCTTGCACGACCAATCGGATTTTCGAGCAATTAATTCAAAAAGTCATTCATTCTTAAAGAGAATTTCAAACGACTCTTTCAAAGAGAACTTATTTAGCGAACACGATCTTTCCACTCAATGGTTAATTACATGCTAGGGATAAATTCATCGTTTTTTTCATTAATTGAATCGAATTAGCCAAAGCTGCCTCGGGACGAAATCGTTAAGTGACATTTAAATGGCGTTTTGCCAAGGGAGTGTCGACAACCAACTAACGCTTCGGTGTATCTTCTCGATATTACACAAACATGATGCAGTGGACTGATTCATATTAAGAGGACGCTAGGTAAATATTGTTCTAAATATAGGGTAATATTACACAAGCCCTTCTTACTGAATCCTTGCGAAGGAAGGCGCCTTTATGTCGAACCCTCTGTGATTTTCAATGACTCAATTCCTGGAACACTATTTCGAGAGATTGGGATGTGTGAATTGACGTTCATTTGGGGCCGTTATAAATCGAATCAAACCATGGCACTGCAAGTCTGATTCTCGCACGCCTTGAAGTCACTATTTATGCAGAGACAAAATTCCACAAGGGCAAGTAGTCTCATTCAGTCTTACAAATCACTGATTACGATTATAGGGAGAAGACGAGAAGAGCAGGCAGGTACTGGATACTTTTCCGTCTCTTCATGGTACAAGCATCAAAAGATACAATGTAAGTTTCAATGGTCTCATTTCAACACCCACGGGGAAGGATGAGCGAATTACCAACAACGTCCAAAGCCTACCTAATTCGTTCGCACATCGCTCGACTCAATAAACGTCCCGTCTAGATGCTTGCTACTCGTTGCATCACCTCAGAACGAGCGTCATCAGCACTACTCATTCCTAATATTGGTTTGATACACCTCTCCACTCCTTTATTTTCTCCATCAGCCTCTTCCTTTCTCTTTCACTGCTTATATCCCTCATTATCGGCTTCTAGCACCTATTTCTTCATTAATTATTCCAGAAGGCTATTACGCCTCAGAGTGGCCACAGTAATTCTGCTGCCCCTTAATCAAAATTTGCTTTCATTTAATTATTTGTTCTCCCTCTCCTCTTAAGAATTTTTAACAAATCGACGATTCGCTCCGTCGAACTAATTATCATTAATCATTGAAAAAACTGATTTACCTTGTTACATCTTTTCCTACCAGTGCTAATAGCCACGTCCCACAACCGAAATAGAGCATATTCCGTATGTATTCCTATCAATTGTTTCCTTTTTTAATTTACATAATGAGAATAAATGAGTCATTATTAAGGCTCAGCGTGGGCAAACATTCTAATTCTCCTCGACTCATTTCACCTTGTCGAAACTCCTTTCCCAGGTTCGGGCGAAAGATAAGTCAATACACCGAGTCGCTACTTATTTCGACATTCATGAATATTTTCGAAAAATAGTTTTACGCGGGTTCAATCTCTGCCCCAACTGTAGCACTCCTGGGTCACGTCTGGTCGGGGTCACTGAACTTATTGCCAGAAGCAGGTAATTGCGACAACCCAGGGAATCCATATTCCGTTAAATATTTCTCATCTCCCTCTCTTCATCCCAAGGACTATCTTCCTTCCACACTGTGAAAACTTTATTAATGCTGTTCTGACTGGTCAGTCTGGTGCCACGAAGAACCGCGACAACATTCATAAAACGAAAGATTAATCTGAAGGGAGAAGTTCCGGGTTCGTATTTCATCACATAACAGTCTGGTTACAATGATCGTTTGGTTGGGCAGCTGCATTAAGTATAACTACAGAGTGAAGCTTTGTCCAGTAAGCGCAAATTACCGAGGAAAACAATCGACCATAAAACATTTTGTAAGGCCACAAAAAATTTTTAAATCCAGATACCGGAAATACTTCCTAATAAGACCGCAGGTCTGACTCTGGCATTATCACTTACTTATGACATTATTGTACGGACAAACTGGGTTGGTCAACTATAGGAATCGCGTCAATATTTAAACTCCAAAGGGATATGGTTTAGTGCATAAAGAATTCGCAAATGTATCAAAATGGGAATTCACTTCAACAAAAGAATGCTAAAAACCACACGCTATTTAAGTGACATAAAAATGGAGTCGGAGGCTTGTGGTGGACTAAAACCCAATCTCGTCCCCTAGAACTTTATCTAAGCGACGCTGGATTATTATTAGTTTTATCGCCAAATTAATGAAATTGATGGCGGCGCAAAATTATTCCAATGTAAATCAAAATCCTTTATTTCAGACTAACCAACAACATTTCCTCACTGAGATAGTCCCACACCCAATTTCGTCTGGTAAATGGTATTATGCGAAACTCAAGATTCATATAATACTTAGTATTTGGCCAACCTCTTCTAAGGAACAATCACTGCGCTTCTAGAGCATTTCTTCATTTCGTGAGGGACATTTCCTGGTTATCTCTAATATTTAACACGCCCCCATTATCATTCTAAGACCGCGCACAAGGAATGCAGCGAGACATCAAAACTGATAGGCGAAGGGAGATGCATTTCCTTCCCCTTCTCCAGAGAAACGGCATGGTGGGATTGAGTGTGATGAACGGGGTAAGAGCAGAGAGAGAGAGGCCACGCGCGCAAGGATCTATTTTTCTGAGATTGTGAATCCCCATACGGAGGGGGATTCACTAGAGCGTTGCGGCTGCTACTAGCGGTTAAGTATTTTAGCAGTCGACGCGCATCGTGCGTCGGCTGCGAACATCGCCATTCTGACACGCCCTTTCCTGTACCCGTGAGAACTCGGGGTCCACTGGTGATGGCGCCACCCTGGTGGATGGCCCTCACTCCCGGAAGATTCGGGATCGGACATAATCGGTTCGTATCTCTGCTTCCGGTAACTTTTCGAAATGTTTACGAGTGCATGAAATTTTAATGACAAGGAAATAGGTAGCCCGCGGCCAAAACACTAAAAAGTAAAAAATGCTCAATTTTAGAATAGAAATTTTTCTAACGCATCGCTGATCTTAAACTTTCGCAGCGGTTCGCTGATACCGAGGTAGCTTCCGAACTTTTATCTGGTGTGGAGCATTTTGTACCGTACCGTTTCTCTCGCGTCACAGCAAGCGCCTTCAGTTAAGAAGTGATCGCGGCCATTGATTATTCCATCGTACTAGATATTCCTTTCCGTCTTCACTCGAGAGAACAATGGCCCAGCTTCAAATTTAATACATACACGCGGAAGACTACAAAAAAACGATAATCATTGAGTTGTCACTGTTTTTTCCTTTACTTGTTTTCTTAAATGGTCACCAGTAGGTTTCGTCTCATTTAGTTGGTGTCTTGAAGACTTACGAATTTCGTAAAAATCAAGCTGATTCCGATTCTCTCAACATTTTCGGTTGCCCTTGAAATAATCGACATCATTGATTTGCTTCACTAAAGATCATCCAATTTATACTGATTAAAAATTCCACAAGAGCAAATTGAGAATTCAAAATTAAAAAAAAAATATCCTACCCATCCCAACCTTTTCGGTTCCTGGAATTTTCTATCGACGAGCATACATGCGATAATGACGACCGACAAGCCAAAATTGATAATTATATACACATGACGAATCACTGAAATGCCTAAAAATCCACGTTCTTCCGTTCAGGTGGATGACAGGCAGAATCACTTCTTCGTGAGCCTGGGGAAGGCTGTGACTTCATCGCTCTTCACTCCTGAACCTCGGTGCATTCCGCTAAGATTCCACCATCCGCGCCGCGGCCCGCGGGCAGCAAGCCATGCATATCGGGCACCGTGGCCTCAATCACCCACCCACCGAAGAAAGACTCACCTTTATGATCGTGGCGAGTTTAAGGCAATGCGCCGATCAAAAAAAACTCAATGCACTGAGGCCACTGGCGTGGCGTGCCCTTGCCCTGCCTGCGACAGATGAGAACAAAATCCTTAAACTTCCGAAAGGCGGACGAGAATGACAGCAAGAATTTAACAATAGAAGCTTTAAATATAGTCAAGGAGACCACATTTTTTGCTTAAATTCTGCACGTCAGTTGACATAAAAGAAAATTATATCTCTCTTTGAGCCAATAACATTGTTAGACGTAATTAGAAGATCGATAGAAAATCTGTCTCACAAGAGCGAACTCAAGATGCTGTAGGCTACCATTATAACTACTCAGAGAAGAGAAAAAAATGGAAAAATGGGTGAGCAAAGAGTAAAAACAGGTGGAAGCAAGCACATCGATATTTTAAATATATCACTCCAAGGTTTTTATCAAGTCGTGACCCATATTTGAGCACAAAGAAAAGAAAAATACTCCAATAAAGCTATTTAGTCTCCCCTTACTACCGTAAATTTCATTCCAGTATTCACCTGAGATACATTACTTGCACTCTTCAGTTATCTATGCAGTACGATGTAGATTTACTGATCACGTCGAAGACTGCGGCAATAATTTCGGGCCCTACATCAGAGCTCAATTCGAGCATTCTTAAGCTGCATACAAGACAGTGCGGAGTGAAACCATCAGGGTAATGTTTACTCTACAATAATGTTAGCGACAAGTCACTCCTATCATACTGATTTGATATCATTTTAATACCCAGAATTGCAATAAATTAGTCATTTTTAACGCCATAAGGAATTAAATACATACTGAATTCACTTTATATTACGCCTCAATCAACTTTTCGCCTTTTCTTATATCCTACCAATTATAAGGCCATGGTCTCGGAAAAGTCGATGTGTTTAGAAACCCGAAAGGAAAATGGCACCTATTTCATTCCGGCTTTCACGGCAATGGAAAGCACATCGTAAAAATTTACCACGGGGAATTTACATACAACCTCCGATCAGAAGTTTCTGCGGAATTCGGGACAATGGAGAATAAATCAGCGAACTTATTATGTCAGTCCATTACATGAACTCCCAAAACAATTCGGATACAGGTCAAAGTCATAACGAACAGGCATTGTTTAATGCGGACACTCCAGCAGGACGTAATGGCGCGAAAAAGAGCTCACCTTTGCGGATTATATTTTTACGACTCGCGGCGAGCCAGCGTTCTTCTCATGACCACCCCTCCCCAACATTCTGTGCGGAAGTGGAATGCAGAGGAGGGGAGGGGAAAAGAGCGGAGTGGAGGGGGGGTTGCGTGAGGGAATGCAGGAGAGCAGAGGAAGGCTTCCCTCGCGCACGGCCAAGGGTATCTCAGAAAAGCCTCCTCCTTCAACAGCTCCCACCCCTCCCCGCCTTTGCTTTCCCAATTTGGAAGCGCCCTATATAAAAATATATCGTCCCCGAGGGACACCACCTACTTCCCTCCTCTCGGGGGAAGCAGCGAGAGGGAGGGGGAGGCGGGGGTGGGCGCGTTTGGCTGGGAGGGTCACACACATTCCCGACTTCCCACATTCTCTCCCCTCCGCCCCTTCATTCTCCATTCGCCTCCCCTTCCGCGGTCGCGAGAGGCGCCGACAACGGGGACTCCCGCGAGTGACCTTACAAGCTTAGCGATTTGCCGGACGGACGCGAGAGCTGCAGCTCTTGAAAAAAAAACACATATTCGTAAGGGATTAGGATTGTACGGTAATGAATGGAAATGGAGAGGAGAAACAAAAACGAAGGTCGAGTGAATTCGTCCTTTTCGTTCTTTCCTATTTCTCTTCTAATTCCTTTCTATCCAGACATGCTTGAGAATATTTTCTGCACACAAAAACGCAAACAGATTAGATAAAGTATTTATGAAATACCTCATGAGGAAGCGCGCCCCGCTTCTTGACCCTCCCCTCCGTAGGGGAGTATTCCAGGGGAAGGGTGTAGGGGGGGAAGGGGAAAAGGGACGGAGGGCGGGGCGGAGGGCATTGGGACACCCCTTCCGGCACTTCCAAATTCACTGAATGAAAGAGAGATACGGGAGGGGAGGTGAGCAGCAGTGGCGCCACCATCGCTGCGGAGTCGGCGTCTGTCTCCTTCCGAAAGTACCGCGCCACCAGTCGCATGGACGAAGACAATTCCGTGTCGGACTCGCTAATCACTCAGCCATCGTCGACGTGTACTGACGTCGCTGTATTTTCACTGTTTCATTTCGGATGTTTTTAAAAAAAAACATACCAATGAATTCATAATTTTTCACGCCAGAAAATTCACGATTTCAATTCTAATTCTGATGTTTGGTCGCGTCTCAACCATTTCTGTTGCCCTAGTGGTGGCCTCAAGGGTTTCATGTAGACATATAGATACCGGACAAAATAATCAACATGCAATATCTTTGGACATTTTTTCCAACATTGCGTTCAGGCGTAACACCGCTTCTGACAACAGTGAAACTTTTTAAGAAATACCCACTAAATAAAGACAAAATCAAATAACTGGAAACGTTCAAAATGAACCTTGACGGCAAGCTTTCCATTTCAAAATAACTTAAAAAAGCTTACGAATACAATTCAATGCGTCCATATAACATGTTTCTATAATTTTAAGTGCTTTTCCAACACGAAACACCCCAAAGGGCCGCATTACGCTTAAAACTCAAGCGTAGTTTTCTATTGGTCAAGGTAAACGTGTAACAGTGCCGATGGATCCATACTGCTTCCGGGAATTACCATCTGGTAGGCGAGTTGATGGCCAAGTAACTTCGACCTGAAGATGCCTCCAGGACTGGGGGTGAAACAGCTGGCCATCAACTCACCTAAGCGACGGTAATTCCCGGAATCAGCACATCATCAGATATACGTCGCGGAAGCCCAAGGATTAATATATCGGTGTCCATATGGCACATACGACTAGGTTCCATCGGGTGAGAATACAGGCAACTGTTATTGATTAAAAATTTCGGCATAAAACGTGAAATCTGACACTTCACTAATTCTTGAAAATTAGTATGATAACGTTTCCCTAGAAATCTACACGATGTTCTTAATAGACCGCTAATGGCATATTATCTCCTCTTAGATAATACTCCAAAATGTTAACTCCACATGATGATAACGATTCCTAATCATGAAACTGTGACTTTGTACACATATGATGTACCATCTGTAGGTTTTCGCGTGAGACGAACTACATTTTGTATTCAGGAAGATATTTACGAGTACAGATATGAGTACCCATCTGGCACATACGACTAGCGGAATAATGCTTCAATGCAGCTGATATTGCTTCAACACTTGCTGTAAAAAATAAAAGGCGAAAATC
The DNA here is from genome assembly GCA_037158775.1 of Hetaerina titia. Classification (NCBI taxonomy): domain Eukaryota; kingdom Metazoa; phylum Arthropoda; class Insecta; order Odonata; family Calopterygidae; genus Hetaerina; species Hetaerina titia. The sequence continues at coordinate 47,915,575 of CM073769.1, read as the reverse complement.
ATTTCTTTGAAGAGAGGGAATCCATTACTTCATTAATTCTTGAAAATTTAACGCGATGTTTCCCTAGATGTCTACGCGATGTTCTTAATCGTCCGTTAACGGCACATTATCTACCTTTAGATAGTACTGTAAGTTGTTGAATCATGGAACTATAATTATTGTACACATACGATGTTATCATCAGTACTTTTTTGCGTGAGATTATGAAGTAAGTAACATTTCATTTTGTATCCAGGAGGATAATTATGAATCACCGAAACTTGTCTAAGCTTTATTTTAATGATGCATATTAATTTCGAAACTTTTTGAGTATTTAGGACCTCTACAGCAGTTAATATTCAATGGCCAGTAAAAAAATGTAGGTTTCAAATCCATGTCTCGATCACAACATTACATTTCAATCGCTCAGTTTATGAAACAAATTTCTTATTAGAACTCGAATCAATTCAATCGGACTTAAATTTAATTCTCGAATTTTATTTTACCTCGTATTAACCTGTTTGCAATCTGTACGTTTCGGGCGTTATTTCACAGAGTGGTTGGATAGCTGTGCCGAAACTGCCCGTCCTCCCTCGACCTCGCCGGCCGCGCGACTCCCCGGCACCTCGGCGCTGGAGAGAGATAAAAGTGCGCAGCCCCCCGCTTCTCTCTCTCTGCCCACCCCATTCCCCCGAGATGGTTCCCGGTGTTTGGCGTCAAAGTCCTTGCTTCGCCGTCGATCGAGGGAGAGAGGGAAACGCCCCAGAATGTGCAAGGGAGGAGACTGGGGGAGGAGGGGGGAGGTTTGAAGAGGGAATACGGCCGCGATAAGGGGGCGTGTGTGTGTGTGTTGCTCGGGAGGGAGAGGGGGAGGAAGGGGAAAATGGGGAAATAAGCGGGGAGAAGGGTAGTTGAGGGCGGAGGGAGTTGCTTGAGGAGTAAGTCGGAGCAAGCGGAGAGATTCCCCCATTTATGCAGACAGACATGAGCGACAGATTCGACATCGGACGTGCACATCCCTCATGGTGGCCACGGAAATCTAATGATAAAATTCCAGGATATTTCCAGGTTTTCCAGACCAAAATTTGCAAATTTTCCAGGCTGGCGTTTTTTCAGGAATATATAAAAGAGCTCATCGAGCCACAACAAGGAACCAGACACACAAAAGGAGCTAAGTAGAGGAGAAGTGATAATGAGAACTAATGATATTTTTTTTAGGCTTCGTTTATAACAATTTGTTATCTTTAAAAATCATACACACAGTTATCAACCCGAAGGTCTGTTTGATAGGTGAGGATAAGAGTTCACCCAATGACGCGTGAAATTCACACTTCAGGGCGTAAGGAATTCCTTTCCCTGTGCCGCCTATGCTTTCCTAGGAAGTTGTAGCACCTGAAAAAATCACACAGCTTGGCTGAATCTGAGTGTGCCCAGAGGTGTGCCCGGGAATCCGGTGAACCCTTGGGTAAGTATCCCAGCTCTCTACCACTGGACTATCACGTCCCTCTTTTTTTAATTAATTATAAATATAATACGCATAGGTAAAAATGTTTTCTTGAATAAAATATCCCACCAAGATTCAAATTCTCCTTAAATGGAATACACGTAATACTCCTTTCAAATGGACCATTTTTTTTATTCCTAAAGAAAAATTTGTAAAATGAAAAAAGAAAGATAATTGCTTTCACCTTAAATAACCTTTCACCAATGTCAGCTGGTAATTCTAACTCATAGAATGGGGTACGTAAGAGGGAAGCGAGCTTCGCGATAGCACAGCAATGACAACTAATTTGCAGGAAAATAAAAAACGCATCGTCACTGTAATGCCATAAATATTTCAAGGAATTGTATATTTCCAAGGCCCCTCGATGTTTTCCAGGTACATGGGCACCCTTATGACGGCCTTAACTAATGGGTGGAGTTTATATATTTCCCCATCCGCGAGACAGGGACAATGGAAGCAGTAGAGAAATGAATGTAACAAGAGAAGAAAAGGTGGTGTTGTAGAAGAATGAGAATGTTGAGTTAAATTTCACTGTGTAAATTTCAAAACATTAAAATGTTATCTTTTTTGCCTTAACTCGTATAATTCCACAAAATGACCCCCGAGACTTTTTTAATATTAAGGAGGAATTGATGAACACATAAAAACGAGTTAATTTCTTACGAGACTTAGTGAATCGATGGAAAATAATGTAAAAGAAAATAGCTAGACAGGGCATTCTAAGATTATAGTTGACTGAAGACCCATAATGATGGAACTGTAAACCTACATGGGAATCGCGGGGACGTTTTCGATAAACGAATGATTCAGGATATCGGCTAAATGATCCACAAAGGAATAATCAGTTTGGAGGAAGAAAGAGTAGTTGGGAGTTCATAAGTGCTGCCAGGTGAAATCGCTGGCGATTTTATTTTTTATTGCGAAACAGCAAAAATATGAAAATAAAAAAATACTGGTCTGAAAGCATTCATTAAAAAACTACAGACGTAGCTAAATGTTCACCAAATTCAGGACAATGTCCAAGAGAGTTTAATAAACCATGAATACGAACGATTTCGAGATGAATACGAATAATAAAAGAGAGGAATGAAGATTACCTTTGAATGAATCGAAATCGCTTTTGAAGATGTTATAGTGAGAAGAAATCTTGATGCACAACACAATCCATACGCAGTCAGACTGGAAAGCCACATTAATACCCTAGTACAGAGTAAATTTTAAGGAAAACGCCCTCGTAACTACTTTCTTCGTGGGGGCCTGCATTTAAGAGCCATTGAAGTTCAGCCTTCTCCTCAGCAGATGAAACTGACGTACTTCGGACACCCTACGGGGGGACTATCTTAACTGTCGTTGACTACGGTCTTCTTTAGAAAAACGCCATTCAGGACGGATATTCAAACATGACACAGTTAAAAACGCTGAATAAATATGGAGAGAAAATTTCTTATCTTGGTTTGGCGGACGAAAACCTCTTGGGCACATTCCTTTCCTCGAGTTATCGCGGGAGAAGTGCGCACGATATGCAAAAATAATAACGTAGGAAAGAAAAAGATTTCGACGTGCATTTAACGAAAAATACATTCAAGATACAAGTGATAAAAAGTGGCATTACATTCCTTAATTTTGGAACAAATTACCACGTGGCGAAATAACGGGAGTCTTTGCATTCATACAGACAACGAAATCGGCATTGCTTTTGAGGAAAATAACTTCAACGAAGCATAAGGGTTGTGTTAGTAGGAAGTTGGCCAGAGGTTTAGGTCGTTTTCCTCTTGAGGGTTTGGTCTGTTATCAAGACAGAGAAGACAATATGTTGATAGAAAAAGGATTGACGATCGACAGTTCCATGCTTCATGAGTCAGCACGCAGAGATCTATCCTGTTAAGATTATCTCGGATCAAATCGTCAATTACGACATGACTACAGACGTTAACTAACAATAGACACCACGACTTGGGAAAATTATTTCCAGAAATTCCTTGGAAACTATTAGGCAAGTGGGAAAAATTACTGCGGTAAGGACAAGGCGGAAAGAACCGATTTCTGCGAAATTAAACAAGTTTTTGACGCACATGAGAGGAAAACACGTGGAATACCACCGATAAAAATTCATACAAAACTCAAGGAAAAAATGAGTGACGAAAGGTTCACTTACGATACGTTTAATCGCTTAGTTTCTGGTATATTCTTTCTGTCTACTGCTTTGAAATCTATTCGTGGTGAATTTGGAAGGTGAAACATGCCATAACACGCCCTACTAGAACAATTATCTTGCTCCTTAACATTGCAAATGTCGAATCGCGAATTCCGTAAACTAGCAGTCTCCTCCCCAAGAGCAATGAAAATAGTAATTCAGGCTCTTAACGGCAGAAGGGTTCTTGATTGATCACGCATGCAAAGCTAAGAAAGAATGTGCTAGAAAGACGAAATAGGGCCTTCCAAAGGGGTACAAGTACGCCTTAAAGAATTACAATCTACTGCAAAGTTATTAGGCTCCAATGAATCATTAAAACGGTATCTGGCGGGTTACCCTGCAGTATTTTTCGTTACGGAGTGGATAAAAAAAATTGCTTGGAACGATTAATTAGGGGTTCTCACAATGAATAATAAGGGGTTTCCACAAACCACATTATAGAACCCTAAGGTTCAAGGATCTCGCACAAGATCGACCGTATGAGAATGATTAGGCAGCAGAACGAGAGGAAATTTGAAGTTGCGAAAAACGAAAGATGACGTAATCCGTGCGACTGGCTGGGCCTTCATGGAATAATGAATAATCCTCTGCGTCCGCACGTGGGAGGCAATGGGATCGAGCGCTTGGATACAGGAATCGCCGAGCGGTGCAGAGCGTGCGTCATTAGACACCTCAGGGGTGCACGGTCGAATGAGGGCGAGAGAGGAAAACTAAACGCGAAACTGCCTAAACAGCCAAAAACTTATCCTTCGACCGTGAATGCACCCCATATCCACCCGCTTATAACAACCCTTTTTTTCTCTAACCCTTATTGTTATGAAAGTTACCGTGATTCTACCGAATATAATTTGCTCAATACATAAAAATTCGACACGAATATTGGAGGCATCATAAAATATTATTATGTATAGTACCACTTCATACTGTAGGGAACAGTCACGGGTGTAACTTGGAAATATTTCGTCCCGAATAGATTAATGAAACAAAAGAACATGCTATTTTTTTCAATTTCACTTCCACCAGTTTTATTCAGACGAAACGCCAAAGGCTGCTTATTTGCAATGAAACTACTCGTATAATAGAGAAATATACAGTATATGGATAATCCATACAGGCGCCATTAAAGGCAATACTAGTAATGTCGCAGTAATAATAATAATAAAAACATGCATCCATGGGCATGTTTTTTTCTAGTGATGTAACTTCATCGTTCACGATCAAGTCAGATGTGACGGATCCTCCAGATGCCTGTTACGCGAAACACGAGGAGGCGTTCAGGACAAACAGGTATTGTTGGTTGGTCTGTATTGGTTTTGAAAACGTAGTGGGCATATGATAAGCGACGAGATCCAATAGGCAATCAGATGCGATAAATAGGGAAAGGAGTGAGAACGAAAAACCATAATAAAGACCGGCAAGAGGACGAAATATAAGAGGGCCCAACACCCAAACCGGGTGGTGGGCTCCGATCCGAGTCGCCGGTGACTCGGCGAAATTGCGGCCGACCTCAATTAATATGTGTCACGCGAGCGTCCCGCTCCCAGAGACGGGTTTCACGTATTCGAGCGGGTAGACAGCGAAAAACCAATGAATCATTTTGGGAAGTGGGTTTAAAAATACGGCAGGGTTTTATGACGAGAGGCACACGAAAAAAATATTTATCAAGTTACATATTGATCTCTGCAAAGTACGGTTCGGGTTGGAAGAAGTTAGGTTAGGAAGTTACGGTCGGAAAATTCTTTTCGGAAAACCGACTCTCGTCACGAACGAATTTTCCTCCACCACCTTTCCAGCCAGACGATCCTTAAGGGACGGAATGACTTGATACCGTCGCTGGGAATTCGCGATGCGTGGGAGATTCTCCGGGTCAACTATGGTCACAAAGCCCACACGTATGGAATCGATTCGGGTTTCCGAAAACCTTCTCCGAAAATCAACCGTCCGCTTTGATCAGGATCAGTTCGATCTCTGGGAGAAACAAACGCCGAAATTGATGTTACCAAAATAATCCCTCCTCCCCGCTAAACTTGAGGGTTTATGAGAGGAACAGGAAAACGAGTGTCATTACGTGCGCTGGTTAACAGTTACACTAAAAATAAACAAGGACGTAAAATAACAAATACATCTTGAGCGACAGCGGTCCAAAATTTCATCTTAGTTGTATTTCGTTGACGATGAATGTAAAACATGAATCAGCCTGCCAGCTTATCACAATACCACCCCCGGTGGACCAAATGAAGGAAGTCTTTGGAAGCAAGTTAAAAGGAAAATTGGAGTTGTACAACATTATTTAGTGAAAGAAAACTTTAAAAAGGGTCGTCTAAAACTTTTTAATGCAAGCTCAAATTATCTTCTGCAAATGAGTCAATTTGAGCATTCTAGTTTCCGATGAGAGAACACCCGCACTCTCGCTCCCTCGGCAGGTAGAGCGGAAGTGAAAAACACTACATTTTATTTTTAATGGACCGTACTGTTTGTGTGTGAACAAGTATATATATATATATATATATATATATATATATATATATATATATATATATATATATATATATGTATGTATGTATGTATGTATATGTATACATATAGAAATTATTTTTTTTATCAATTAGTGATGTAATCAAAATCTGAAACTGACCTCATTGATCACGAAATATATCACTTTAAAGGCACACGGATAGGCATGCAAAACAAATACCTATTTCAAAATATTAACGGGGCAAGGATGAACATTTAAAAACATTTCCCTCGAGAAAGGAGGCTGGAAGGTCAAAGTCAACACTAAGCGTAGGCGAGCGAACTTGTAGGGGAGCATGACCACGTCCAGGAGGTCGATAAAGACCTTGGCACCGAGACTACACCCGCTCGATAGGTTAATGACACTCGAAATGCTAGGTTTCGTGCAAGAAGTGCCACTAAAATAGAAAATGTCCAAAGCTTCAAACAGCGAGTGAACGAGAATCGGGGGGCGAAGGGAAGAACAAATTGACGAGCTCGTATCTCCGCACCGCAGCAGAACTTCACATTCACTCAAAGAATACAAATGTTAAGCCTATGAAAACAGCAAACATGCCAACAAAAAAAGGGGCTGGTCTCTCCCTCTTTTAAAGGCACCGAAACGGAACGTGGTACCGGGATTATTAACTCCTCTGCACTGGCGCCCCCACCCGCTGGTGAACAGAATGCAATTTATCATCATCTCGACAACCTTGTAACGTTATAGACATTCTATTCGCCGCAAGGGAGCGTAAGCGGCAGGGAACCCTCTGGAAAGGGGTTATATACCGCTCAAATGGCGAGAAGCCCACAATTTCATTCTCTCCTCATTTCTAACGCAAATTGAACCAGTACTGACGATTATCCGCCGCGCCATTAAAAACCTTGGGACCGATAAAACCCTCAATGGGTAAGTACTTACCTCATTGGATATTGCATCTCAAATGTCGAGCGTTTTCAACACTCAATAATGCCGTGCAAATGCAAGGGTGAAAGAGTTGTTTTTCTCCCCTTCTCTCATATTCAATTTGGGAGAACTTTTAATAAAATTTCTGCCTAAAAATTTTCGAGGAGAATGAAGCCGCGCAAAAAATTCATGCCATCTGTTTTATTCAATAAAGACAGTTGTTTCCACTTTTTGAGAGATGGGCTGAGAATGCTGCGGGAGTTAATGTACCAAAGCTCATTTTACCGGGAAATCAGTGGGAAATCAAATCACACACCACGCGTGACTCTTGAGAAATATAACTTCCTAGGGTGACATTACAGAGGCGGATTCCCATGCCAATGGTCAGGGTTCGATCTTCAGGGGTTCCATGGCTTCACAAAGCTCCTGCTCAAATGCCACACGAAAGCAATTGTTGAGTGCAAGGGTGGGAATGGGCAAATAATCTGTGAACCCTTTGACATCATCCATATAAGAACTGATTATGTAGATCGCTAACAACCCACTGCCAAAGTAATCACCCCGAAGGTTGGGTTGGCAGAGGAGGCTTGAGACCACCTCGTATGAGACCCTAAAGGCTTTCGGTATTCCCGAATTCGGAGCGGGGGAGTCAGTCCTTTCCTTTTTCCACCTACCGTCTCCCGCTGGATGCAGGCCTCCGAAAAATCGTATGAGTTCAAAGGAAATTGCCCAATTTGAACTGGAAGTTCTGGGCCCGACACCCGAACGACCCACCCACCACGCTATCACGCAGCCAATTAATTAATTTAATTCGTACTTTCTGTCCTATCCTCAACTGGTGCGTATTAACTCAGCGTCCTCCATCTGAAAAATACAACGCCCCAATGCAAAAGGGGCTCGACCCCGTTTAGAAAAAGCCCCACCCCCTCCCCGACACTGGGCGCAAAAAAAACAAGTTTCGGGTTGCCAATCACGGCTATAAGTTTTCATTTTCTTCCAACTCGGATACGCCAATATGAGTTAAGTTCACATGTCCCCCATCGAATAGGATGATTCCGCCACAAAAAAAATAGAAGGCAACCGATGATTCCCTACTGCATAAACCAATGCTACTGAACACATTCATGCATTTAACTAAGCATACTAATACGCCGCATTCTGCCTTAAAATTCATTCGAATTAAAATGAGAACTTAAAGTGTATCACTGAAATACAATGAAAACACGGTGATCTCTGAGAAATGGTATTCTGATATAAGGGGAAAACGCAACCAGCAGTATGATAAGCTCATACGAGAAATACGATGAATATAATGGAAATACGATCGTAGTTCCACTTTTATACTCACAGCTTGCACATTAGTTATCATTCTTTCAGCTGGATGAGAGGCACAAGGATACCTCAAAGGCAAGAAAAATATCTGATAGAGAGATTTACTATTAAGTAGGAAGATTTGACAATCCAATCCCTTCTCCTCTAAATTGTCTTCAATTTGTCCTTTCCTCTTCGTCGGGAAGCATTCACAGACGGGCGATTTTGTAAGCGGAGACGCACAACTCCCGAATTTGGGAGGCAACAAGAAGGAAGATACGAAGTAAGGGGGCAGCAGGGAAGAAGCAAGGGTACTTCCACGCCCACTCCACCGCCGCACTCCCCCTCCCTCCCTCCCTCCCCCCCCCCGGGGATCGCGTAGAAATGCCATCGCCGCCCTTCTCGCGGGATGCGCGTGGCGACGGAACTTTCTAAACTTTCGCTGGCGAAGAGCGATGACTGAGCGGGAATAAAGAAAAACAAGGCTTTTACTTGCGGAAACAAAATGCGGGGGGGGGGGGGGGGGAAGATGATGACTCGAAGCAATAGAACCTGGCAAAGCCCCATTAACGATCTCCATTCCACGATGTCCTCCAATTCATCATCGAAGAGCGACAGTGGCACACAAAAGACTTTTAGGGGGGCGGCCGCGGGGCAGATGTGGAGAGAGAGAGGGCGGGGGCGAGGGGAAGCTTTCACTCTCCGTTCGATATGGCGAGATCCTACGACTCATTCGGAAAGAAAAGGGAAAAAAATATGAAAGGATCACAATAACTGTTTACCATTTGCGACTGTACGAAACGCACTTTCCTTTCGATGGTTCGTTCTCTTTTTGCCTTCTCCCGACGGAATCGCGGTTGTTTCGCCAGGAACCACTTCTTTTGACTAATTGAATTCGTCGAAAGGAGGACACGATTCAAGGATGAGAGTCGAGCCACTCCAGTCAGTCCTTTCAAAGTAACGGGCACTGACTACCAGCGTGGCAAATAGGAGCGTGTTCTTTGGGTGGATGGGTTGCTAAGCAGGCAGTATACTGGGAGCACCGCGGTTGTTCCAAGTTCTAGGCACCATATAGGATTTCCTCTGGGGAAATGAGAATAGCGTTGCTACGCAAAGTACAAAATCAAATGAAAATTGCTTGAGTAACTAACTATAGACAGCAGTAATAAAATTAACAACCCAAAAGGTTGCCATTGGGATAATCGATGCCATGGATCGGAGACGTAGCTACGCGAAGGGAACCCCAAAATCAGAATGGTTTCATCACTGTAATCTTAGAATCGGTAAAATTTTACGCCGACATACCAATTCAATATCCAATTGAATCTCACTTCTTTATCGCCATAACTTTACACTTTAGATACAAATGGTTGTCTATTTATTGATTAGGTGTCTGTATCATGCATTTCAATAGCCTACCTACGGCGTTTTATTAGAAACATGACCTGTCAATTTATTTTTAACAAAAAAAACTAGCGCTCTGCGGTATAATACAGTTTATTTCTGTGCACTGCAGTTTTCCAAATATAAATTATACTTTAATAACTTTTTTAATGCACAACTTCCAAATTTATATAAGCTGTGCGACTTTGAAGGGCCATTGAAGGGCCTTATAAACATATAATAACGGTCAACTGCTCTAATTATCATAATGGTAGCAATCGTTTTCTACATTAGTAATATTTACTTGTTTCAATAATTCATCGAAACATTTTTTGCCCCACTTCTCCTAGTGAGACTTGCAAGAGAAACGCTGACGCACATGAGAAACAAGGGAGAGTTAACCGTTGTGGCGCGAAAACAGAACCGTACTCCAAACATACAATTGATTTGACATAAAATGTTCGTCCTCCCCCATTCCTCCAGTCTGGAAGGTCATTCCGTGATTTAAAATGCTTACAGAGGCAGTTTTCAAGATCTAACATCCTGCAACGACCACCACGCCAGTCAAAATGATGACGAGGCATCGATAATCATTTGAAAAATAATTCAATACTCCTTATAAGGTCACGGAGTTACGTCAGTGGCACACGCCGAACAGATATTATCGAACCCAAGCAACGACGGCACAAACCACGTCCAAAATCACTGCGGAGTTAAAAGCGAGTGATCCTTTGGGGGAAAATCCGCGTTTAACCAATTAAGCAAAACAATTATTTTCCAACGAGGCTTCTAAGGAACGCGATCATTACATCCAAGACTTTTTCTCAAACTTGACACCAATTTTTCCGTCATGAAGCCCATCAATTACTGATAATGGCTCCGTGGAGGGCAAACAGAATGCCAAGCAAGCGAAATAACAAAGCCCCACGGGCATTACGAAAACATTCACTCTCGATTGAAATGATTGCCTTCACTCAATCAACAGCAGTCCCACGCCTCCTACGTCGGCTAAGAAACTGGTCATGACAATGAAGTACACACACGCGCAGACATTCACAAGGGTGGTCACTAAACAAATGGGGGAGGCGCCCAATGACATATCCCAGGGGTTCCGAAACTTTTCCATCGGCGAATACCTTCGAAGGCCACACTAACAGACCCTACAGCATATCCCCGCCAGCACTGTGCCCCGGATAAAATCTGCAGACAAAAAAAAGAGAAGAGTAATCCACGACTGGAACACTCCGAAGTATTTAAAGTGGCGCTGTTCCTCAACTTCTTTCCGAGGGGCGGTTAAACTTCACCGTCCATGACCTGCATATTTACACGTTTCGATGGTGATTTTTTTTCTTTTTATTAAAACCTTCGTAAATTTCAATTCCGCCTCAAGTGAGATCTCTCCTTCTGTCCCTGTGAATGGGTACCGTAGTCACTCTAATATTGTGTCATCATTTGAAAGCGTGTCTCCGCTCCACAAACACAAAACTCCCTTCAATTTATCGCGGCCTTAAACTCTTTAACGCCTCGGATCGATGGGAAAAATGTGGCACGTGGCATGAAGACAGTGAATTGTTACACCGCCGTTCGGGAACCTAGGTAATAAAGAAGAACAATAAGCGACAATTATGGTGTCATATGAAAATTGAATGATATACTTTATTGGTGTCGAGGTACTTAATTCTCAAGGGATGAGAACCTAATAAATACTGTGAAGGTGGGCGATTTGTGCTTACGGAAGAAAAAAAAATCTGACACGTATTAGTCTTATTCTTATCTCGGGAGAGTGAGCGGCAGACGGGAGGGGTTTCAACGAGCCGTGAGAAAGAAAAGGCATGAAGCGAAGAGCGGGAAAGTGGAAAAATTGAGACAAATGGCACCCACCAAAAACCGGTGGAAACTACAAATACTTAAATTCTACATGATTTTTTCTATTTTTCGATAAAGTGCCATTCAGGACTTAAGGTCACTTCGCAGGACAAAAGAAAGAAAACAAGTTTATTTCCTTCATTCCCCATTAAGAGAGAAATATCAAATCAGGTGAAACCAAGAATACTAATTACAGTGAAAAATATCCCGATAAATATTTTCAATCATCATAAAAATGAAATGCGACATTCAATTTGCAGCTATAATCATTTCAGGCATTAAAATCTTTTCAATAATTTATAGGGCGGGTTCAAGTATTTTTGATATTTTCTAGATCCTTGATTTCTCTGATAATCCTTAGATTCCAATGTTTGACAGACATCCAGCAACAATTCGAGATGCTATACGTAGTATGTGTTCAGGAATCGGATTCGCCATTACCTAATATCCCACTTGGCAATACTCAGCACATTGATATAGACGATGCAGTATGAAATAAAACCTTATCGCAAAATAAGCGATGTGTCAGCAAAATGTGCTCTAATACCTTTCGGTGCAAGCCTATATTTTATCTAAGTATTTAGACCTTTATAATACAACACAGGCCTGGACAATACCCTGTCTTCCAACACGTTCAGAGCCGAGGGATTGAATTTCAACCCACGGCTTTCTAAATTAAATGTTCATTCCATCAGGGCATTCGCCTTTCTTTCTTATCGCGAATTTGATTCCGCACTATGCCGCCTTATGCTCGGTCTTCTTAAGATCCTTCATAACGCCCGCTACCTCACCAAATTCAGACCTCCGCTGGCGAAATCGGGGACCTTTCTTCCGCGAATCTCAACAGCAATGTCGATTCATCATCGAATATAACAACTGGGTCCTGGATGAGCGTGAAACATACCTCACTTAAGCCTAAGATGGCTAAACGGTCACGTGACAACAAATCCGCACGCCGTTATCAGAATGTTCCCTTTCGAAGAGAGCACTACGGGAAACGATCGTCTCCTCCGAATGCCGGAACGGAACTGCAGGAAGATAAGCAGAGATAAGGAAGAGCAGAAGAGGAAACGCTGGACCACGTTTGACGGTAATTGAGGATGGGGTGTGGAGGAAGGGGAGGGAATATGAATGGACCCCTTTACGAGTGATTCACGCGCCGAGGCGGACACCCCCGATGGTGTGGGCGGGGAGGGACGTCACTCGCGCTCAGAGGACCGACGTCATCCCGCGAACAGGGAAGGGAACGGGGAAGGAGGAACACGCGGGCACAGATAAGAGTGAGTGGGACGAGTGAGAGCAGATGTTGGGACCGAGGGAACTATATTTGCGCCCCGGTGCGCCGCAGATAACGAGATGACACGGCGCGGCTTCCGACGAGCGGGCACCGCGACGACGTCGCGCAATGGCGAGGGGACGAGGAGGAGAGGAGAATAATCGTTGGTGCTATCATCACCAAAAATCTTCAGGCAATTCTTGTGAGAGGGCGAAAACGATTGTGGCATTCAGTGTGGGTGGCAGATCCTTTCAACCGCGGTCGGTCTACCAATGAATGCCAACTTATCGAGCGTTTTCACCCTTCCCTGATTCCATACACTGATGACTGCCCCCCAATACTTCAGGAAATGATTTCACATGCAAGGAATGCAGTGAATGATTTGGAAAAAGAAATTTTCGAGCAAACGCGATGTAAATTCAAACGGGAGAAAATGTTTAGGTGAACTCGCAAAACAGTAAGCCCTTTGAATTTGGATTTAAGCACAAGCTACGGATAGCAATTGAATGAGGTAGTGTCAGTATGTGCACATTATATAATAGTATTCATCATAGGAGGCAATGAACATCCAATTAATTTGCGACATGTTCACGCAAATGAAAAATAAATTAAGTGAGTCTGAATCTTGCTGTGCTCAGCCTAAGTACATTCAGCATTTTAGTCAAGCTATCTTATACGGCTAGCTTTGGAAGGACATTAAGGACTATTACCTACTTATGACGAGCATTCGCTCTTTGCCTGTCCTATATTATTTCATTATATTCCCTTCATCCACTTTCTCTGTCTTGTTAGGATATCCCCCAGCAACTTCTCCTGTTTGCCCACTCAAACTTCAGCGCTTGTCTTCCTCTCTTCCCAACTTATTTTTCTCCATTCTTAGCCAAACCACATCTCTAAAACTTCCCTATTGCGCTCATCATCATGCCTCAAAGACCAGGGTTCACATTCATACAGTGCCAAGCTCAATATTTAACGTTTTCATATTTAATGTACCCGCCATCAATTTTCTTCTTCTTTTAAGTGCTTCTTTGGCAATCAAAGTTCTTCTCCTCCCCAGTACTATTCCCCTCTTCCTAAAAATACTGCACCAATACATTAACTACTCCACCTGCTCTTCTTCGTTCCCCTTACTTTAATAAATACTTACTTTAGCTTTCGTACTTCTCTAGAGTCTAGTTTCTTTCGTTTTATTTTGTTTAGTCTTTACCCCATACCTCTGCAGTAGGCAACGACTGACTAAAAGCAAAAACATATAATTCTAAGTTAACAATGGCTCAAAAATAATTTTTTTCCAGCAATAGCTCGTTATATCATCTTATTAATTTCACAATCAAAAAAGTTTATTTCAATATCTGATTAACTTCTACTCATTTAATAACTCCCAATTTCACTATTATCACGAATTTTAAGAAACCTCTCGAGGTTTTGGGACTATAAAATATCGAATATTCACGGGAGCAATAATGAAAGCGCGTGATTACACGATTGACAGAAGAGCGGGTTGTTTTTAAAATTATTTTTACACACAGTTTTCATAAGGCATGCCACGGAAGGCATATCGAGAATTTTCATTTACAAGGACGAATGGCCAAAATGCATTTGGGCTCAATCCCATTATGGCCAATTTAGAATAATCCTTCCTCTTTGCTCTCATTATAAGAATAAGGGAAGTTTCCGCAGGATATCTGTGAAATAATTCGAAGACATTTATTCCTACACGAATATCACCAACTCCCAAGAATTAGAGCCTAATTTTGTCCTACTCAAACAGCTTTTATCGACTTAAAACGACGGAATGGATAGCATGATTATGTGTTTGCCAGGACTGTCATTTAAGTGTTATCGTTTAATGATTGACGGCCTGCTTACGCCGCGATATTTGAATAGCTGGACTGACCAAGCGATTTCATTAAAAAAAACACAGATTCAAAATGGACAAACATCCTTAAGGGTAACGATGATTAAATTCGTGAGCAAAAAATTGGTACAAGAGGGAGCCGGGATCTGCTTCGCTGCACACACCACTTTTGGAGCCCAAAAAAAAAGATCAACCGCGAAAGATTTGATCTAAGGCCCAATTGGTCCTGAATGGGAACGAGTCCACCGGTTCGTACCCAGAACAAAAAATCCACACTCATATAATGTGGCGTTTACGGTCTAGGGAGCCAAAATACGCCCACCCGTGGAGGAAGCTTGGCAGCCGATAATTAAGCCAAGCAGTTTATCATCGAACGCGGCAGTTCAAGTTCACATTTTAATATTGAGTCACACTTGAGTGCACGCCTACTTAAGGAGGAAAGTTCTGATAATTTTCGTGACGCCCGTATGCATTTTCGTTTATATTTCCCTTCGAACGACGTATTTTGTGGCAACGACTATTTAAAGGAACCACTGATCACCCGGTCGATCGATGATTATTTTTATTCATGCAGCCGATGGAAACAAATTTCCCCTTAGTTTAATAGGGGTTTATAAAGGACTGATTTCGAGTAATAACAGTCTATGGTAGGTGGTGTTTCTGTGTCACCATTTTTCATATTCTCCGATCGATTGCCTTAATTGCCCATTCCAAATCTGTATTCTTTTTGCGTCAAAGGGACATTGAGAGCTGAAATTGGAAAACACGAAACACGTGGAACTTTGGTCAATTCAAGTCGTTAAAATCGAACTGTCTGGCAGAGGTTAAGGCGGCGACAATGACCGGTCTACTTCCAGCTGCAATCGAAATCCTTCGCCAATCACAGGATTTCCAAGCGAGTACATCCATTTGATTTCGATACGAGTCGCATGATACCGTAAATGTCCAGCGCAATTCCATAAAACCACCGGCATAAAACATTAGAGGGTCACGTCACTACACACTCATTTTATACCAATTTCCGTACTTCATTTCCAGGCCAAGCATTATTTACACCAAGCTAAACTGAGGTTTTCTTCAACCCTTGATTCAACCCTCCCTTTATAATAAAAAGCAGCGACTGTCTCACGAATTTAAATCGTCCATTACATCACACTGCAATAAAAAATTGCGTCGTCGACCCCCTCTTGTTTTCCCAAAAAGCATTAGGTAAATTTTGGATAACCCCCTATTCCCATTTTACATTCCCCTGCATAGGATATCGATCGGAGCAATTGTGACCTTTCTGGGAGTAACGCGACCTCCACGAGAGGCGAGGGAATTGAAATAATCAACAATGTAAAACCTACTTCCACGGTGTCAAGACCGGTGAACTCCATCGGATCACAAAAGATATTCATTGAGTGTTATTAACAAAATGCTGAAAGGATTATTTTTTTTAAATCGAAAAGCACGCCTACGATCTTTCGAGCGAACCGTTTTAATTTTACCCTTAACTTTCATGCGTAAGTACATTTTCACCACGGATGTGTTAATTTCGAATATAAGAACGTTATTTTGGTCGTTGAACAAAGAAATGTTCACACCACTCCCTACGGAAGTGCGGCCTCGGGGAATTAGTTTTCAAAATTTGCTTCATTTATTTCGTGTTCAGCAGCAAATGCCGTGCTGTTTTCGATATTCTGGTAGTTTTGCAGACGAATCCAAGAATAGGAATCGATTTCCATTCAACCTGAGAATTACAGAGTGTGTGGTACTCCGTCGGTCGGATATCATAGCGCACAGCGACCGAAACGAATGATTTACTCAGCGTCGATCGGAGCAGGAGGGTGCGACGGCCACGGGACAACGGGTGCGAAGCCGGCGGGTATCGAATGATGCCGGACGCACCGTATCCATCCACCCACTACGGATATTGCTAGGCTGTTTTACGTCACTTGAAATCATGACGCGAACATCCCACTGCATTGGATGCATCACAACGGGTAAACTTCTATTAAAACGCCTGCGATATCATAATATACACGACGAGTCAAATATTGACACGGATCTCTAAATACCTACATGGTGCAGTCAAATGAAAACGAACACCAGGGACAGGTAGTGCTCATCATAGGAAACGCACCACACCTCCCCGCTCTTTTTCGCTTGCCTCCATTTATGTATCTGGACGAGCACACTAGATAGTCATGCATGCGATTTTTTTCTTTCTTTCTAAATTACGGGTGGTGCCCTAACACCCCCCGCCACACGCCCTTGCGGCGGCTTGCGAGGTATTGAGTAGATGTAGACAGTCCTCGCATCAACAAGGACATTTCCCAGCAACTGCGTGCGCCTTCACTAGGAATTTCTCTTACCAGAGCGATGACAGTATCGATACGTTACTACTGTGTTGCCACCTTTGGCGCAGACTGTGTGTGTCAGCTATGGCGAGTGTTTGGTTTTCATTAGATTGCCCGGCATATTTGAAAGATGATATGCATGGATACCCTCGTGGTCATTGAACGGCACGATAAGCGTGAAATACTTAAAACAGAAACATACCGTATGTAAGAGGGGGCAGTAAATTTGCCCTCCTGACAAGTCTTCATGTTTTCGGATGCAAACCATAGAGTAGGTAGCCTTTTAATATAAATATTAATTGATAAATTTGGATGGAGAAAATATTACCGATGTCAAATGCCATAATTCCTAACGAGATCACTACCCAATATATATTAACCGTGGGACTGCTTGCAGGGCCCTTGGATCAAAGCTGGAGAGCGGATACCTTGAGGAATGTCAATGCCCCACAAATTCCCCCAAGCAACCTCCACTTATGCACGGCCGCCATTTTAGTCCCTTTTAAGGAAATTACTGCAACTTCTTAATCACACATCATTGAGTTACGGAGCTGAAGAGTGTTTTTTTCGGTATGAACGGTGAGAGACATAAGGAGACATAGGAGGCAAATTTCTGGGGCGACCACTATCCCAGATGATGAAGGGCGTTAGGTACTCGTTCGAGCTACAGCTTCGATTACAGCAACAACACTCGCCGAGGAGTCACTGTGATTGGCGCAAGAGCGGGTCTCTGCCGCTTGAACCACAAATGGCGCATATTAAAAATGATTATACCGTCTTCACGATTAACTCTTGGTTCACCTTGATGAAAGTAGTAAGCGAATGCATTTTCCATTTAAAATACGAAATAAACTCATGAGATAGGTAGCGAACGTTAATCCACGCGTTTAACTGAGAAACTTGTCTTGATCAATAACCATGCATCTTTGAAAAAAAATTAATCACAAAAATATATTTACCCTAAAGTGGAAGTTGTAGAACTCAATTCCTCAACAATCCAAAGAATCATCAGTTGAATATAGCAATGATGACCAACATGATAAGAGAACTAGTTAGTTAGCTCAATTAGCTTTTTATTTTTTTCTTAAGAAACCGTTTCTTTTCTAATTCCAAAGAGACAATTGGGTGGCTGCTGTTTGCCTACTGCCGAAATGAACGCCGAAAAATGAAGATAAATTGTAGGTTTCACTACCATAAGTACGAAAATGAGGTACTGTCGATCAAACTTTAAATTGAGTACCAAGCACAAATTATATAACTTGGTTACATAACGCACGAAACGAAGGACCATACGAAAATAACAGCGACGCAGATCTTTTCCTTCCGCTAATTTTTGTGAAATAGGAGTGAGCGTGAAAGTGTTTGCCTCATTCGCTCAATGGCTTGGGACTTAAAAGGAGACAGAGGCTCAACTGTAGGACAAAGGAAAAAAGTCTAAATGACAAACTAAAACAACAGGATACTGGTAAAAGTTTCTGCCATTTTCATTTCCTTCTGTCACAACAACTTATAAGTTCTCGCCATGGCGAAATACGTGGCAGGGCCATATAGATAATTAATAAAGTAAATAATCTGGACCTTTTACGAGACAAAAATTAGATCGACTAAACATGCTCGCCACCTATGAATACATTCCACTGGTTCTAACAATTTTTTTCCATTTCGCTATACCCTCGGAAATTGAATGGTGGCACGACAGCGAGCGAAGCGCAATTGGAAGACTCACAATCACCAGAAATATTTACGCGAATTCTATTACTGTTCAGAGCAATAGGTTATAGATATCTTCTATCACAATTATAAGGATCGAACGGTGAAAGAAGATAATAGGCCAGATGAGGGCGAAAAAGTACAACCAGGACCCCAACCAAACTAGGTTGGGAATTACTCAAAGAGCGAAGGCTAAATGGTAGAAGAAAGCTCTCGCGTAAACTGGAAGGATGTCTCTTCACCAATGATACTGAAAATATATTATTAGCCCAATTGCATTACGGTAGGAGAGATCATGTCAGTAAAATTCGGAGAGATTAATTGCAGACCACATATATTTCATAAATTATTTTTCCCACGAACGATGAGGGATCGGAATAAAATAACGTTTGTCTGATCGCCCAAGGAGGGAAAGTTATCACCCCCTGCCACACACCCTATCGGTGGCTCGCAGGGTACTAAATAAAACTATCACTTTTCAATAGATATCGCTAACTCCCTAATGAGTGACGTTCATCAGAAATTAAAGACCTAACGAGTACTTAATGATGACACAGCTCTTCACTCGTGGACACACGAGCCGTTTTGAAAAAAAAAACAAAAACATCACGTCAGCAGCCCCTTGCTCTTATCCTAGCAGCATACTCTCAAGAACGTTGACTTGAGGTTTACGTAACCGATGGAAGCTCGGGAGTCGGTTTACCAACCTCCCCGCGAGCTGAGCACTCATCCTCCGACTGCATTAATCCGTTACATAAGAGGGAAGAATGGTCTTGGGGTAAAACGAGGCTTCTTACGGAGACAATGGTGAGTACCACGCGGACCGCCACGAGAATCAGTAGTACCCAGGGCACTCGGCATCTACACCTCCGAATCAGTCACAAAAGAGAGTTACATCAGTCATACGAAATTTCAGAGCCAATAAAGAAACTTGAAGGAAAGATGAGGTATTGTTGAAGTTTTCAAGCAGTTTAAAACAGAATGATAAATTGTTTTCCGCAGTCGTGATTGTGCTTCATAAGAGGGGAAAATGGTTCTACCCGTTGTTTCGACAGTTGTATCCCCTGTAACTTCACTCCGTTGTCTCAAAAACCGATTCTACGCAAAACGAAAATGCACGTATTTGTTGCAATGTGCATTCTTAGAAGGTGTAGAGAATGAAAATATTCCAATATCGATAAAGCGTAACGAGATGCCCATGGAGAGAAATATATGTGAATACATGATTACTGCCTATCATACAAAACCAAACAAACACATTTCAAACAAAGATAAAATAAGGGAGAGATATTCCAATACAGATAGATTCAAATACTCATGCTTTCGCAGAACAATCACAAATAATGATAGTAAGAAACTACAGTCACTATAGAAATATTAAAAACATTTAATTCACAAGTCTGAACAAAATTTAACATTGCAAAGTTATTAGGCGTATCTATATATGTAGGTGCATATGTGCGTTAGTTGGTAGTTTGTGTGTTTGCATGTGGGTGGGGTGTAAGGGTTCTTGCATGAATGTATACCATGTTTCGTTTGTGGACTGCATAAATATGTAGCTTTTGCAAGCTTTTTATATATTTATTTCTTAATTACGGGTGGTGCCCTAACAACCCCCGCCACACGCCCTTGCGGGGTATTAAGTAGATTTCTCTGCCCGCTTTCCCTGTTTTTCGATTATTTCAAGATTAACTGCAAACTAATGTGAAATAATATATCCAATTATCGTTTTCTTTCAAATATTTAGCATTCCACTCGATTCGCTACACATATGCCTACTACTCGGGAATTCGGGACCAGGAAGGTGATGGAATTTCTTTCCCAAGAATTCATTACTTCCGACCTTTTTTTTCGGATTTAGCAGCCTACCTTTTCTTGATGCCTACTGCTTCAAAGGTTTGGAGGGCCATTTTACCTAGGTAGATAACCATCCATTAAAAAAAAAGAACGTAACTTTTCCGCATATTTTCAAATTTTGCCGACGGATTTAAATGAAGGATTATAAAACGAGACAGATCATGCTTCCTTCCCGGACGTTGAGAGGCTACTTTCACGAAATCGAAACTTACTTCCGTCGATTAACACGTTTTCCTGGCGGTCAGAGAGTAAATTGCGGACTCGATTCGCTATTCTGACGTTAATGCCAAGCGGCGGCCTTTGGCAGCTTTCGGCCAATTCACGTCGGGGCACTTGGTCGAAACGGCGCAGGGAACCAAACACACACACACACACACACTCGTAACCCTTCAGAAACGACGCGTCCGAAATCTCCCTCTCTCTCTCGTGCTTCGTTCACTTTGGAAGAAGAGCACGCACACGAAATAAAATACGTAGAAATTCAACAGGCCACTCGAGGTTTTGAGCACGGGATGCGAGTTTTCGAACGTGTAAAGACAAATGTGAACGAATGTTCCCCCATTCCTCGTTTATGAAGACGGGAGGTCCACGTGGAGATGCCCAACGGGACCGGCGATGCATTTCGCCTCGGAGCGGGTGTGGCCCTCCTCCTCAAGAGACACGTGAAGAAATCCACTTTGCAAACCAGTTTTGTCAAGGCCTGGGCGCGAGGAGTGACCACTTTGTCTAAAGAAGGACATCTAAGAATACAACCAATCAGGTTTATTTGCTTTGTTTGCCCCGATTTTAGGATGTTGTTGAAGAATGAAGCCAGTTTCATTTCTCACAAGTTCTCTTTCGCAAACTGCGTACATTTCTTTTCTTTTTAGTCTTCGGCTGCCAAAATGTGACATCATTCGAATAATATGTCGTTTAAAGATAATAAACAACGTAATAAATAATTCTATATCTACGAGTAGATTATGAGGAATTGATCTTTCCATCGAGACTCGGAAACTACTTTAATGAAGGAATGGCGAAAATATACATGACGGGAACTAAGAGATAGAAAGTATGTATGAATTGGACGCTACTTGGCATGGAATTTAAATAATTTAGGGATGAATTATCCCGATCCATAGCTATACCGGCATAGTTCGAATATTTGTTTAAAATAGAGAAACGAATATACGAAAGGAACAAATACGAAATCATTGAAATGTAATCAGTGAACGAATGAAATGTAACCACTGAAAGTCCACAAAAATCAAATTTAACTCAGATTAGAACTAAGATTAAATTATGAAATGTCAAAATAGCAATCAAAATCCTTGTCGATTACGAAAATTAGCAATTATTCCAAACACCCCATTTCTGGGAGAATACTTTAGATTGCTCTCCACTTCCGTAAAATAATAATACAATTTCAAATGAAGCCACAGATTTAAGACGGGGACGAGGTAGTCATGTGGGTAGAGCTCTGAACTACTGACCGGAGGGACTGAGTTCGATTTCGGGTCTAGACACCCTCACCTTCAACCTAGCCGAGTGACTTTTGGGCATCAGATTACTAGGACATTACAGGCGACAAAGGGAAAGGAACTGGCCCCCAGAATCAGAAAGGTGAACTTCACACCCCCGTTAGCTTTGTTACTGGACGAGTTCTG
This sequence comes from Hetaerina titia, assembly GCA_037158775.1. Lineage (NCBI taxonomy): Eukaryota > Metazoa > Arthropoda > Insecta > Odonata > Calopterygidae > Hetaerina > Hetaerina titia. Next base: position 47,893,249 of record CM073769.1, on the reverse strand, counting down.
CTCTCACCTAAACAGCCAAACTTCGGGTATCAAACACGAGGGAAACATAACCTCAGTAAAAGTCAACGCAGTACTCGCGCAGGCACTGTCACATCCTAAATGTGTTTACGCTCACAAATAACTTTTCTACCGCGAATACAAATATGTTCGCATGCCACGCACACTTTTTTTTCGCAAACACATTCGAAGGCGCTGAACTCTTCCCTCGTCACCACTACATCAAATCTCTCTGACTGGCCCAGGACCGCCCAGATTGTAACCCCACCTTGGCCCGTATATGGGCTACCAAGGAGCAATAATCGTGGGTCCTTGCGTGTTGCGCAATAATTGCCCGAGGGTCTACCCCCTCCCACACCCCTCTTTCTCTTTCCAACCTCCGACGCACCACGCACGTCCTGTCAAACACCCTCTTGCCCCACCCCTTTCCGAGAGCGCCACACCTCAACCCCCTTCCTCCCCCGTCCACCCCTCCCCCTTTTGTCCATTATGGAAGACTCGCTTCGAGACGCCTCAAAAGCCAGGCCAGCCGCCACTTTCACTCCGCGAGGTGAACCACCCCCTCCCCCTCCAGAGTGAAAGTGGTCAAGCGATATCCACTCTCCCACACCCTATATATTCCTTCTCCTCTTTCTCCAATGCCTTTCTCCGCAACCCCGCCCCCATCCCTCCCCGCGGACACACCTAGCTCCTTCTCGTGGGGCCCAGGAACGCAGTGGGCAGGAAGGCAGGCAAGAGTTCCTCCTCTCCAAGAGTGCCTTTATAAAGCAGTCCTCGGGAAATACTGTCGCAATAAAAGCTAACCATGTTTTATTCTCCGATGGTATCAACACTGATATTGTCCCACAATTCAATTACATGTATATACAACGTCGGGGCGCGAAAAATTAACGGGCGTGGTAATGAGGCTGGGATTCGCGGTTACATCGAGCTTGGGGACCTACGATACGCGAATTTTCACCACGGGAAGACTACTAAATTACTACTCGTACATTAGAAGATTGCTGATTTTGATAGGGGGGAGGGAAAGAGTTCTCCTCGTAAGGCTATCCTACTGCGTGCGAATTTCACACATCAGGTTAGGGAATCCAGTTTCTTTCCTCGTTCCGGCCGTCAGTTTCCAGGAAAATCCAGAGCCTACTATGTGGGCTAGGTTAACCGTGTCCATGGGATTATCAGGGATTTGAACTATGGGCCTTCCGGTCAAGAGCCGTAGCCTAAGATGTGGGCTAGGTTAAGCGTGTCCATGGGATTATCAGGGATTTGAGCTATGGGCCTCCCGGTCAGGAGCCGTAGACTACCCAATCGGAATACCATACCACTCTTATACAAAATGGACGTTCAAATCAATAACTACGGATGTTCACGAACGATTACAGATACATACTAATATTTATACCACATCGTCAGGCAACAAACCGTTAATGGTGGATTTCAACGAAGCAAAACTACTCTGTAGTAGAAAATTATAAATCAAATATTATTGCGGCATTCTGAATGTTCGTGGACACTGACATTCGCTGCGCGTCAATTCTTCCACAAGCAACATTTACAAGCATGATGACATTCTGCCAATCGATGAATCCATGCTGTTTCCGGAAACAGTATGGATTCATCAGATAGACGTCGCGGCAGCCTAAGGATTAATTTTGCCAATCGTTTTACATGTCGAACACTTGATTTACACTATGGCCAGATGAGTAGTCAAGTAAGCGGTAGAATGGAGATAGAACGCTTTTGTGAGATCGACATGTCGAATACACACTGCCATTCTAGAAATGGCATACCCGGGCAAGTAGTTTAATTGTAAGAGAACCCCAAAAAGCGCAAGTTACTGGAAGACTTATAAAATAATGGAGGTAAAAGAAAAATACACTCCCTTTCAGGTGCAACCCTCGCCAACAGAAGTATTACTATTACCTTTGTTTCTTGGATATAAATTAACTTCTTCAAAAATAAATTATTTATGAGTTGAGTTATCTCAGACTTTCGACAGTTAGAAAATAGAGAAATGATTTTCTGTCGAGGATTACTCCAAGATATGTACATTATTAAAATTTTCAGAATTAATTTGAATTGATAGCATAGTTAATAACATAATTAACCCGACAACCAAACATACACAGCTCGCCCGAACAGGAGACTTCCGTTCTCCTTTCTTCAGCTCCTACATTTGTTCGCCTTCGTTTTTCTGTCTCGGGAGGTCTCCGGTGCGCGCACAAATGATGACATGTGCCGATGCCGATGGTGCGAGGGAGGCAGGGAGAAAACGCCGCGTGGGTTGAGACGAAGGGGACGACGGCGAGACACGGAGGGGAGGAAATGAAAGCGACGGGAACCAGGAGGCAGCCCAGTGGTGGCAGGGTGAGGAAATTACGAGTCGATGTAATTTATCGCGGCAGGAAACTGCCAGAATATGAGGCTCCTTCGAACACGGATCGGGGAGACGGACGATAGGGCGAGGGCTCTGAGGGGCAGGCCGAAGGTGGTGGCGGGCGAGCGATCTGGAGGAACAAATCGCCGAAGGTAAGGGAATCAGCTCGAGGGTAGCCGAAGAGGCAGGGGTTGATGGGGATCCAGCCGCGATGATAGTCACGAGAGGTAAAGGAACCCGTATATGCAGCTCGCAAGGTAGGAACGAACGGGTGGTCGCCGTTGTGGTACGATCGTGAAAAAATATCTATCCGAGACTGCTTGACCGGCCTTGGAAAACTATTCCACATGTCCAAAACCTTTAATTTATGCCTCCCATCTGGTCTCAACAACCAAGTTTCTGCGCCATTCAAAACTATGCTTCATACAAAGCTTTTAACCGTTGCCGTTGAGTACATCTTTTCACAAAAGATGTACTCAACGCTCTTTGTGAAAAGATGTACTCAACGCTGAAACTTTACTCCGTAATCACACCCTCTTACTGGTTAACGCTTCTTTGCCAAACGCAATTATTCTTCTTAGGTCCCTACTAAGAGAATTCCTTCGGTTTATAACCTCCCTAAAGACTTGTTGGTTAGCCGGTCTCCCCGTTTGTCATCGAAAGTTCGTCCAAGCCTAGGCAACGACTGCCTTTCACTACATCCCGTGGCGGTTTGGCGTTTTCGGTAAGAAATATACCACACGAAATATTTAAGAAATTCGTCACGTGCGAGGATTTTCGTCACCAATGAGCTATTGAAGTATTTTAACGTGCAACAGAAGAGAGTCAGTGTAACGGAACACATCCTCCTTTCGGACGGGAGAGGGAAACGCACCTGTCCACCGCACCCAATCCCGATACACGACTCTTTCACTCGCCCTCCAGACCTGACGAAACGCATGTTTGGAAGAGTTAAAAAAAAAGGTGTCGGTACATACCCGCGGCGGAGAAAATTCATTTTTGAATTTAGGATTTCATCAAAAACGAAAGATAGAAACACGGAGGAATCTTTTAAGGGTAGAAAGTCACTCTCCGAAGCCCCCTGCCCATTCCACCCTGACGTCTCGTAAGAGAAGGCCGGCCCCAGAGGGCTCGACAGAAATGATCTGGCGCGAGCGAGACCGGTAGTTCATAATTCACTCGCCTTTAACTGAAAAAGATCCTGAGAGTGATGACGCCACAACGATATGCTAACCTACGGAAATAGATGCACGGGCACAGGTTTTTTTTCTCCTCCGTCTTACACGTGCGGGACGAAATCCAAGTGGCATGTGCAATGAATGATATGCGCCTAGTGCCCTCTCACAATACAAGAAAATGGTAACGTATTCGGTGATTGTGCATGGTATCAAGAAAAAACTTAACTACTGCGGATAACGACTGGAGATGACTGGCTATTTGAGTTTCCGAGTGCAATTGTCATCGGTCGCGGAAAAGAGACGTCGGAAGGCGACCGAAGGATTTGAGTCTGCCTGGTCACGAATAAGGTATCGTATTTGTACGAGACAAGGGGACGTGGACCCCCTTCCCACCAAGAAATATTTTTTTCTGTCAGAACAAAGAGAATTACAAAATTTCACCTGCCGTTGTAGGCAAGGAGGAGTCAGGAAAAAACAGAACTAAGCATGACATAACGTTAACGTAAATAAAATCAGCAATAAAATTACTTATTTGTTCCATTACGTCAGTATACACACATTGAAGTGCCGTTGTCAATGTATAATATAACCTACAGCAAAATTGCCCTCTCTCTTCGGTAAAATGCGGTCTTTAAGTGCAATTAACCAACCTGGAGAACATACATTCTTAAAGAAATGGCCGTGGACTCGAGATGAAACAAGAGTGGAGTAATTGCCCAGGGGTGGGTGTCACCGACTCTCATAAAGTGAGGGGAAGGTTTCTGGTAAAAAAAAATGAAAATTTAAAATGTGAATGTTTATGCCTTGGGATTTATAAAACGATAAAAATTTTACTGGAATCGATCCAAAAATCTCCAATTACTTATGAAAATGAACTGAAAGACTGAAATGTAATAAGTATTGAATCGATGAATAATAATGGCTATCGTAAGCCGATCGAATGATACTGCTCCCAAAACCACGCACGCCTGTTGTTTCACGAACGCACATATGGACATAAAATAATCTATGTTACCTGATTTTCCTAAAACATTAACTGGCACACACTAGGGAGCATATGGCGAAATAACTCGAGGTAACGGCAATTTAAATATATTAACACCCATGGGAAAACATGAAGGAAAGTCGTTAAAAACGGATACATCGAACAGTCTTTCTGGTGGATTTGGTATCCCTTCTATATTTAAATGGGGAAATAATATTGATTTGCCAATGCCGAAGAAACATATCATTTATTTCAACAATAACACTAACCCTCGTTGACACAAATTGGAAGGTATTATGAATTCTCTCTTACCGCACAATAGAAATAGCGTCTATATACTAATAGTAATTTGCCACCTCAATTGTTTTTATGCAGTTAGGACTATAAAATTTATTCGTCCTTGGGGTGGCGTTTCCTATTCGCAAAACAATGCAGTCCCATATTAAACGAAACCAATCAACGGCAAACGAAGCAACGCAAAGAACCAACTTAATCGCGACATATAGCGATCTAATATTATGTGAAAAGAGCGCGAAAGAAATTTTACAGACGACGAAAGCGGGTGTGGTGGAGTGGGGGAGGAACGAAGGAAGTTGCTGGCGTCGACGGACGCAATGACTGTAATACCTCCCCCCCTCGATGGCGCAACCCCTTTCTCTTCCCCGTCGAACTGGGGCCGATCGCAAGAACCACGGAGGCATTAAGTAAACCTCCCACTTATGGAGCCAGGCGCCTCCATAAACCCAACAAGGCACGCGTCCCCTTCGTTGCTCCCTCAACCCTGAACACCCATCCCCTGCTCTCCACCACCTTTCCTCCACACGACCTTCCCCCATCCTTCCACAGCGGCCTGTCGACCCCTCACCGCTCCTCACCGCACGCCCGTCTCTCTCGTATATCCGGGCTTTCGTTTCCGGTCAGCTGTCCTCGTTTTCTGCTTTGGACCTCACCGAAGTCGATCACGCGTGTGCCCCATGAGTCTCTCCGCACTCGCCTTTCGTCACCCGAAGGAGAAGCGGCGGCGGCAGGGCTAGGTATCCATCCATCCATCCTCCCTCACTCACCCCCTCTCCTCTCCATTCATCCCCTCCCCTCGAGAACGCACACAGCCTTCGGGGCGAGTGTATCCGAACATCGGTTCGAGTTGGAGTGAAGGATGGAATGAAACATGTAAACGTGCCGCACTACATATGGGTTTACAACAAAACGATTCTTGGCCGCGTCAATTGCCACAAATGTGCTGTACTGACATAAAATCTTACCTCTGTTTGAGAGAAACGGTTTCCCTTGAATGAGGCTCATCGCTACTTCGATGGTCCTCAAATGAGTTCTCTTGATATGAAATTCGCCCGAATAAAAATTTTTTTTAACCGGTCCTACACATTTCGCGTCTCATGCTTTCCAATGAAAGTGATTTCCTTATATACATGTAAATTGCGAATTAAATTTCACCGTACAAACTTGAATGTTTTCCTTTCCTACTCAGCGACACCAGACTGACGAATGAAAATATTTGAAATACATTTTGACAGTGCTTTATCTTGCAAAAAATGGATATAATAATTAAACCGCGACCACAGCCCGGCTAGTTTGAAATGGTATGAATTTAAAATACCTGCAAGGGTGACTAAGACAGGTTGAAGCCAAGTGCTGAAGAATTTTCCTTTTAACTGGATAAAGAATGACATGCTACAGCGAAAAACTATTGTACTCGATGTCGATGGACGTAGAAGGAAGCCAACGGATTACTATAATTTACGTAATTGGCTGCAATAATGATTTAAATCATTCATGATACAGCGCACTTACTTTATGGTTGGGAGACATTGCAAAAATACGCTCGCACTTTAGTTTTGTACATTGTGATAATAACTATATTGGTGATAATGAATCAGAGTGGCGCACAGTTAAAAGTCTCGGAAAAAGTTTGGGTTTAAATTTGACGTTAGGATTACCACAAACATTAACTTTCCCCATTCAAAGGAGGATATTTCTAGGTTCTATTTCCTTCCTTCAGCATCCATTGAGCAAAGTCAACCCACATTGGACGTCTAACGACATTAATAGGACCTTTTGCGGGGGGAAACGGCGTCCACACTGGGCCAAAGAAAATACTTTACTAGGTCGTGAGATGAAAATATAAAACTTTTAATCACGAAAATTTCCCCATGTTTCTGCACGATTGGTCTCTCGTTCACAAAAATGATTCACGTCTGAAATGGAAGCAACCCGTAACCTAAGTCTCCAATTTGACCGAGGGGTCTAAAATGTGAGCGCTTTGGGACGACTATCTCGCACAGGTCTCTAAACCATCGTCTCTAAATTTGTTAACTCGCTGAATATGTCGACAGGCCCAGCAGTTAGCTGACCACACCACCCTCTTCTGGGGATAAACACAGAAGAAAGTTAATGGCCTCACCTTACAAACACTCCCAAATCTTAGAATTATCAATTCTCCCCACGCAAATGCCCTCGCGGAGTGTGGACCCAACCCTTCCTGTCGAAACCCTTCTTAATGACCTAACGAGTTCGGCCGGAACCACCACCTTCCGTCATTCGCAATCCCCAATTTCCTTCCAGCTCTAATCCTCCCGCCTCTCGTGAGGACGGAGAAACTGCGGTAAAGGTTACTCTCATGGCGCGACCAGCCAAAGAATAGACTCGAACACTCACATCAGTGACCCCTTGCCCACCCGGAGGAGGAAGTGCCAAGTCGTTAAGACCTAGCAGTGAACACAGATACCTTTTTTCCGTAAAAAATCAGAAACATTAAAACTTACCTAGAAAAAACATACCTCAACCTACTAAGACCGGGAAGGACTCGCCAAGTTACCGATTTAATGAAATCAAATCCAGGTATAAACAAGAGTAAATTGAGGACTACATTTTTAACTTCGGTCAAAGCCTATGGATTAATTAATTATTTGTGGCGAAAGCAATTCAACGGAAATGTAGAGAATTTAACTCATTTTCACCACTCAATGTCCTATGCTTCTTTGGGGAAATAAACCTTTGCACTGAAATGGAAATAAGTACCCGTTCATCATTTTGAAATGGATCCCTTCCTTCGGAGACATGATTCCGTGTGATTAGGCCGGTCAACAAGTTAAGCGCGGTTTTAATTTCGATCGATTGCAATTATGTTTCAAGATAATTTGCATATTTACCATTAAAAAGTCGTTCGTATTCCATAATTTTGGGGGAGGAAAGAGATACGGCGGTAGGCACAACTCCTTGGAGTCAGTTCTCAATGCAACAGACAATATCGTCCCAAAATTAGTTGACCACCTCTAATATCCGTCACTAGCATCCAAAGTGGGGCGTGTACCGGGATGTGGGAAGGAAATCACAGCAACTTTTTCTTTACTAATTTACTTTTAATCTAAAATAAATTAGAGTAAGCAAACAAAGGCCACCATGTGAAAACTGTCAAATCTGAGAGCTAAATATGTAACCCATCTGTTCATCACAACCATAGTCCGGTCTAATCCGGGAGTTGTAATATAATTCCGGTTTAATTCGGTTATTAAATGTAGTACCCAGGCTACACTTAAAACCCTTTGTGTGTGTAGCCATACTAAAAAGCCTCTTGAAACGACTTGACGAGACTAAGCGGAGGTTGACTCATCACACAGGATTCGCAATTCACGACGCAGGGATATATCTTTCTCTTTTGCACTTAACGAAATTTTGCAAGTAAACAGCGTGAGCTACTGTGAGCAAGTTTGAGCCACAGAACCAAGGCATCAAAACGAAAACTGCTTTATCGTTGTTTTGCGTCATCGAGCACTCCAAGTGAAGGAAAGCGTCTTTACGACTTTTAGCAACATAATTATGGGAACATCTTTCATGCTGCTATTTTTGACTTTCACTTAACAGTTAATTATACAAGATAGCTTGCAAAAATTTTAAAGATGGAAGAATACGTTAAGAGACCAATGTATTTATGTTCAAGGAAAATACTCAGACATTGCAGTTTCTTTCACCCGTTGAGGAATTACTTTTGTGAATGAAAGATGCGTCAATTCTGATAAGAGACCCAAGCCTAAGCACGATACGAAGGAAGCGGTTAACTCATTTCACTTCTTTACGCTTTACACAGTTGTTTAATACTGGTATATCAAACAGTGAAAAAATATGCACGGAATTGCGACGACCAAAACAAAGGAGAGAATGTCGGCCAACTTTTTCTGGGAGAATTCGATTATGAATAAGATTCATTAATTAAAAAGCCAATTAAAACGGGGTGCGCAATGCAGTAAGTATCTACGCACTCCACCGTTCATTCCACTCGAGGAGTCTCGATGCTCTTTCGCCACCGGGCGACCACCGCGGAAGGGCGGCCTGATCGTCGGGATCACCGCCCCGATACGTGCGACGATCGGAGGGAGGCGAAGCGCCACGGAAGAAGAGGACGGCGGGACTGGAAAAGCAGCCCAAACCCCCCCCCTTTCTCCCCCACTCCCGCGCCCAACCGACAGGAGAGACGGGGTGGCATGTGCAAATAGATAAGTAGCCCGTGTAGTTTCTCCCACGACCTGAAAGCTGGAGAAAGGTGTCGAAGACGGCCTGTGCGCTCATGTGTCGCGTGCTCTTTATCGAGTTGCTCCGCGTTGCGCAACGCTTCCGGAACCAGCAGGGAGATGGGGATACCCCGACGAGTCGACTCGCCAAAGGGCCGCCGCCCCGCGCGCGCGATGGCATTCCGCGGCGCGCCGAGATTGCGCGGAAATGCGGCAAAATGACGAATGGTGATGCGGGCGAGGAGGGAGTTTCGCCTCGCGGACGTCTCGCAGTTACGACCGAACTCCTCGGCCTAGGGACACAGAGATAGTGTGAGGCCTACATCGCGGGGCACGCTCGGAAGGAAACTCGAGCGTTTGCTCGAACGGAGAGAGCGGAGAAATGGCTGCTCCGCTATGCACGGATTTAAGCATACTATATACACATGACCACCGAGATTCTCGCCATGTGGGACAACACAGGATTTCACGGCGCATTTGCGTAGAGGAGCACAAAGTAAAGGGAGGTTTCGATTCGTCATTGATCCAATTCAAACAAACCTAATAAAACTGCAGTAACAAATCCGAAAGTTTCGTTTGACAGTTGGGAGTAGAGTTCAACGATTATGAAGCCCGAAAGTGCGTGTGAAATTCTGAATTTAGGAAAAGTTTGGAGAAGGGTGAACCAGTTTCTTACACAGCCTGCGGTATCCCAGGAAGATCTCCGGTAACATAAAATCTAAGGAGAAGCTGAGGGTGTCCAGAGTCGTCAGCCGGAAGTAGATGCTGAAAAAGGCGGTGAAGGGTTCATTTGATAGGCGAGGGTAGATCAAATACTAAGCTCCATACGACGTGTGAAATTCCTTCACTAGCGCAAGGAGGGGAAGTTCTTTTCCCTGTACCGTTTGTGGTTTCCCAGGAAGATCTGACACCCGAAATATGACAAGTTTGGTAAAGCCGGAATAGTCATCATGTCGATGGTTAGACATTCGCAAAGCTATTTCAATCACCACAGCCCAAAAATAGACCATAGTATCTTAGTGCAAGCTATGCGAGGCTTCTCTTAGTTTGGAACAGCCCAACCTTGCAATACTGTACCGGTTTGAACACCGCAGTCATTATCGTATTGACAATACAGCATAGCCTTAAGGAAACATTGTAAGGAAAAAGGAAAGCCGTCTGTAGCACGCGACTATAAGACGAGGGTTGGGGATTTTTTTATTTATTGGGATGGGGCAGGTCAGGGTGAGGTGAGTGAATGCACAAGGGACTGCATTAGTACGGGCAACGAAGGCCCAGAGTCAGCCATACTCTTAACTGCGGCCCTATGCGGAAACCAAGAACTCTTGGAGCGACAACCGGTTATTTCTAACCTTGCTTTGCCCTCACTCGCAGTCCCACTCCCACTTTGTAATATGAAATACACCCCCGTGCTAATCGTCGCAATGCGGAAAATCCGCATTTAAATTTATTTCCAAATAATTCTCAACATTTTCTCCGTTTCCTGTATTTTCAAAACAACAATTTTGAAGATATGTTAGTTCGTCCAGTCACCTTCCGCGGAAAATTCCCCCAGATAAGTTTTGCCCTAGGCAGTCATAATTTTGGAAACCTAACATTTACGGGGTATATCTTGAAACTCACTAAAGAAGAAGGGGAAAATTAGGGGATCATTCATCCGCAAGGTAGGGATTAATTTAAAATCGATCTCTAATTTTTATAGAAATATTGTCCAAGTGTCTCGAGCCCGGGAGGGGGGCACAATCCCCTGGAAAACCCTAAAATCCTGCCCCCACCATCGTATTACTCCACCCAAATTACAGGAAAACATTTGAATTTAGAGGACAATAATTTTTCACTTGCAACAAATAGTTTCGTAAGCCAGCCACTGAAAGCTAGGGCTAGTATACTCGAGATGGTTCATGCATGGCTTACGGTTCTCAATGGATGAAAGGGTTTAATGGAGCATTCGATAGGGTTTAACAACACTCCCCTCACTAAGAAGGCGACGTTCCAATTTTCCACTGCTTTCGTGTGTACACCTTGTATTGTACATACACAATCATCGCTTTGGGGACGCTGAAAACCATGTATTTTGCCAAAATCTCCAAGAATATTACTTCGAGAAAGCACGAGACACAAATATGCCTATACTCAAACAGGTGAGGTAATTCCAACATAGCAAAGCTGTACATAATACCAATAATCAACACTGGAAATTATTCTTATTTCAGGGAAGTGAAATAATGAACTGCTAATACAATGCCTTTTATTATCAATAGCCCAACATCATTTATTCAAGCCCCTTTTAAAAATCCAGATGTACAATGACACAATAAATGCGTTTGAGTCCCCGTATATCTGAGTAGAACTGATTCCGCACAAAAAAAATCAGAACAGGAAAATACATTGCGGCGTCACTCTTCGCTAATAAATATGTAGTATTTATCAGCGAGCAACTAATTGGGTGATTCATAATTAGTTTCGGATTTATAAAAAGCATTCACCTCGAAATCGCTCCCATTACATAAAGAGGTGACCCGATTGACTCAGGGAAGAGGATAAGTTCACAAGAAAATAAGTTGAGCCGTTGACCGGAAATAATTATCTTAGCGGGAGGAGAAGCAGATTCCGGGAGGTAGGTGGGTGCTCGGGACTTCCTTAATTAAATTTTTCTCGGAAATTAACAAAAACACAAACCCCCCAAGCCCAAAACGCGAGGCCGACCACATCGCGAATCGTCATCGGATTCCGACCACGCCTCTTCACTGCGCCGCCCGCATCAAACAGCCTGAGATACTGAAACGCAACGAATGCCGTCGCTCAAAATAATTCTGTAGATGAGGCCGCGGGAGATTGATGGGGAGGCATTGTTCGCTGGCATTTATTCATTCTAAGACTTTGGGAAGGAGGGAGAATTCGCTTTAACGCTCAACCCTCTGATTTTCGGAGGGGATGAACTTGGTTAAACATGTCACGTTGGCAATTATTCAACAATATCAATTGCTTGGTCATTCGTTTCGTTTAAACGTGGGCAAGAATTCATTTCTGATGTCGAATGAATGCCTTAAAACACCCAGCAAAGCTAAAGACGCATACCACAGTAACGTAGCGGGAGAGACAATCAAATATTCTACATGCATCTGGTTTGAGGAAGAATCCGTGAGAAAATATATCCGAAGTGTATAAAATACACGAGTAGAGAATACCTCAATGAGCTTCTTCCAGAAAAGGAGTGAAGTACATGAAATTTAAGTTTCAATTGACATGAATAGTGACCAATGAGTTGGGACTAACCTTGATTAAAGCACGGATGTCAAAATCATTTAAGACAACATTTCAACATGCATTCGGTAAATGCCGCTCAAAAGATTAAGCATTGCGGCAAACAACTTAGATCACTCGAAGTATTACTACGAATAAAAAAATTTACAATACAATTACGCCCCTGCTCCCCAGCACCTTTAAAACATAACTAAGTACACATTTAAATTTCCGAGCCCATTAATTCGAAATTATAGGTCTTGCCAATCTCAACAACTGCAAATTGTTGGAAATATCAATTACGTAGCATACTACACCGGTGCCAACAACTATTAACGCCAAGGATCGAGTAAAGCAAGATCTCTCCTGAATCAGTCCTAAAATATAAGGTCGGCTTTATGGTCGAGGGTAAAGTTCATCCAGAACTACAGGAATTCATAAACTAAGCGTAGCCGTGATAGGAGTGGGAGGCCTCCATCTAACATAAAATTACCACTAAGAAGAAATAAAGAGAGGCACAACGGATGACTTTCCCACATAGTCATATCGTAAAATGTTCCCGCTCGGTTATATTTACAAATTCTCGCAAGGCAATGGATTTGAGAGCATGAATTAATCATCCATCAATCCATTTGAGAGCATAAAATCCGCAGCAGGTTCAGAATAAACCGGTCAGACTACCACCACAGTTATCAACCGAAAGGTTTTGCAAAACAATAAAATTGTAATCTTTCATGACAATTGATGTCCAACAATTAGAATCTGCCACTAAATTTATGCAAACCCGAAAGTTTTCTAGACAGGTAATAATCTTTTACTGCGCATTATCGTGTGTAAAATCCACACTTTTGGATTATAGAGACCGGTTAACTTAACCCTGTACCACCTGTAGTTCCCCATGCAAGTCCCGGTACCCATAAAATGAGACAAATAAGGTTTAATTAAGTTTACCGAGGTCTAGCCGTGATATGGACCCGTAGTGCAGTCCCTGAACTCACTACATACGTACCACGCTCCTTCCTAACCATATGAGCCACGAACGTAAAATGATCGGCAATGAAGTGATCTCACTACTAACATCTTACTTTAAAATAAAAAAAAATTATGGTGCCATCTCCTACAAACAGATTTGAGGATGAAACATGACGGCTGCTAAGCTCAAGCCACCTCTTCGCACATTTTTGTCCAATTTTCAAAGAGTTTTACACGGACTCAGAAAAATTTATTTTCAAACCCTCTTCGCGAAATTGGTCAGGGCAAGATCAAAAAGAGGCACGACTCCCATGCCCGCTGACTGCAATAAGGGTAAAGTGAGGGATCGATCAATGAAAACACAACACTGTCGGGGAACCGGAAACGTAACCGCCAAGAAGAACTTCTAACAAGTTCCCTCTCGTCGCGAGATAGAGAAATAATGCCTTTGAGCCGGGTTAATTATAAGTGCGTCTATTTCCGGTGTGAAAACCGAGAGGTGAAATCTATCCGGCGCCCACTCATTTGCCCTTTAGTTATGAAGTGTGAAAGGATTTAAAACCTCCGCTCACCCCACACAACCCTCCCTATCCCCCTGAAGATAAAATAACGCGTTTGGAGCGTTTCTAGCGCGTGCGGGGGAGGAAAGCGACGGCTGCCACCTTTCCGTTCGGTGGAAACAACGAACTTTCCCGTGTCACGGAAATCCAGACCTTCTAAGACTATTCCTTCGCTTAACGGAACGCAAGAAAAGTGTTTGAGTGGCTATAATCATGCATTGCATTCCGGGAAGGGGAGATGACAAATTTCAGGGAAGACACACCTGAATCATGAAATGGATTCAAATAAAATATTCCACGTGGAAACGCATAAAAATGTGCCGAATTTAAGCCAGCCTATATAGGTATCTATGCTATATGGTGGTAAAGTTTCATAAAATTACTAATTTCGATATATTGCAACAAGTTCAAGTTTTACTAAAAAATCATTTTAAACATAAATATTTATTCGTGATGAAACAACATCCACGACTCAGTCGAGAAACTGAACCCACGACCTTCCGGAACAAGCACAACCACCAATCTAACAGGGTCATAATTCATAAATCTATTGCGCAAATCCTCCCTCATTAGCGCGAGCAAGATTTCCCGCTTTAAAGTATTTCCAGGCTAATCATCGTCGTTAATATTTTCACATTCCTGCATATTCACTTATTATGCTCAAAATTTGCTCGCAATTGACAAGAACGTGTTTAACAATGAAAGCCTAGTCCACAGAAACAGCCTTTTCTTCACTTGATGTATATCCGCGTGCGCCTCTAGCAAACACTATACTTGCCCTATTAAGGGACGACTTACAATTCTGGGCGAGGTAAACCAAGCGTGTTCCCCGTAATTACGTAAAACCCGCCAACTTCACATTCCCACTAAATCCGAGAAAAACAGTAATTATTCGATCCGAGCAGGAGAACGAGCGGCGAACTCACGCTAAGGGACAAATGGATGAGCAGGAGAACCACGCCCTATCCTAAATTTAATTTTCTAATTGAGTGAAAGGTCCCTGGTTGAGGGAGGAGCAACGTACAGCACCGAGAATGGTCACCATTGTGATTGTTAACGAAAGGTCCAAACGGCGCACGGGCAATTAAAGATCGTGAAACGCCCCATGAAGGAAGAAGACGAAACGCGCGAGGGATGTTTTCATACATCCGCGTGCAATTTTTTTTTTTCAAAAATATCCTCTCGCAACGGAACGGTTCAAGTAATTACAGCACCGGCGGAAAGAACGGGCGAGGAATTTCACGTCTCGGAGGCCTGGAGTAACGAGACGGGAAGGGTGTCGACCGCTCGAGGGGACAATTGCCGAACGAAAAGTGCCAAGGTTTCCGTTTTTGTTTCCGTAAACAAATACACGTGAAGATAGCAAGGAGGAGAGGGTGAGAAGAGGGATTGGGGAGGGGAGTGGCGAGGACGAGGGGGGTGTGGGGACAGGGAGGTAAACTGGAGCCAATTCGGGAGCGCATAAGAAGGGAACGCTTTCACTCCTCCCACAACACGCCTGGACGTGGGAGGCAAGAGAGGGGGACCGAAATAGACTGAGAACCCTTCTACCTCCTCTCCCCCATCCCTTTTTACCCGCCTTCCCCTGCTCGCCCCCCTTCTCCCCTCTTTTTTTAAGAGAAACATACCGACGTCTATCGCAAATGGGGCGGAAAGCCCATGCGTAACTCGTCCTGATCATCCTCCTCCTCATGCACACACAGCACCTCCCAACTGAAAAAAAGCCTCTCGCAAACAGTCGAGTTCCCTTCCCTCCGCCCTGTGGGCTTCACGCAGGAGAAATAAAATAAGTACGTTTAAGTGGGACCGCGAAGAGACCGCATTCCTAATATACGCGAACAATGGAATTCCGAGGGGTGCCGAAAATCGATTGTAAGAAAAAAACAATGTAAACGCTAAGTAAACACATTAAAATTATTAGGAATCTTCATTGTAATATTGCCAAACTATATGAAAATTTGGACCGATATAAATTTACACTCTAGGCTACATAATGATTTGTCACATTTATTTTAGTTTTTATTAGAATATTTTCACTCTGGTTTCCTTCGTACGACGATGATGTCAAAGTGATATCCAATCGATTTCAACCCTCGTGGCACCGTCTTGACTCTTTACTTTCCGATATGATGAAATGGAGAACTGTGGCCTTAAATGTGTTGTGAAGACCATCTACATGAAGCGACTGGGTGACACAAATCGATTGCGAACATATGCAGAGGACTACGATTTTGCAAATAAAGACTTTTCCACGTTTGCATTTTTTATTCAAAAATAGATGGTTTTGGCGAGATTGGAGAATTGACATGAACTTGCATCGTATCATTTCTGTTTTGTCTGTAAATCAGACTTCAAACCTCCTAGTAATTCACTTAGCTTGTTAGATGTGGACCTGGCAGGGAAAAAGAGCCGCTGGCAACCACACTAAGGAAGATATAATTTCCAATTCACGGAAAAGAAGCTCTATTGGGGTCATTTTTGTTCTCTCGGCACCTTGCTTTACCTGTAATGCTGCGTTTTTCATGTTAACGTCATGCTATTCCATCAGATTCTAATGGAGGCCTGAATAAATGTCTTGAATGTCCGATATGTCTTTATTATTAGAACAAAAATATGAAACACCGTTCAAAAATTCTTCTAATAGTTTTCAATCACAGAAAATTAACCATTTGATTATTATTAAACGCATATTCTCTCAGTTTCATGATACACCTAAATCACGGAGTGTGGAAGAGAAAAACTACAATGAATATACCTCGACAATGAGATAATTTCATCTATCACAGTTTCTTTATTCAACGAATGCCAAAGTAGTAAGCACACAAAATATCTGAACTAAAAACGTATATACTGTAAGTCAACAATTTCTGAACGAAATTTATAGCTCAAGCAACAACAAAGAATTTCAACTACTTCGTGTTTTTTTTAATCTTCAGAAAGTTCCTTTGTTCTCTCTCAAATATAAATTTTTAGGCACTCAGGAGCTCACTCGTCTTTTTTTTTCTTTAAGAACACCACTTATGATAACTCGAAGGTTTTCCATGAGACTGCTCACCTGGTGAACTCATCTCATTGTGCTAAAACTGGGGACACCACAATTTTCGCTCGACGAGGTACTTAGAATCTCCGAACGAAAGCGGGCGAGACAGACCCAGTTTCCTGGAGGGTATGAAGGAGGCTGTGAAAGGCGAATGGCGCTTCTCTAAGTTATCACATTCATTTTTAGCCCGGAAACACAATGTATCACTCAACAACACGCGAGGGAAGAAGGCGGAGAAGAATCCTACGCCACGTGAGGATCGTGGAGAAGTGCCGTAGTAAAAAGTCTACCCTTAAATAAAAAAACAAAGGGAGGGTCCACGGCCCCAAGGAGCAGTCAAAGGAATACGTGATCCAGGAAGAATAGGAACTTCCCGGTCGACGAGACTGGTCTGGCCTCCCACCTCGAGACGCCATCTCATCACCCCGCCTCCGTCAACTCGACCACCCATTCCTTCCACACGATGAGTCCACGAGTCGATTTTGGAGAGGTTCGTTACGTAATGAGGAACAATGCGCCACTTGTGGTGACGCCTGGTGCCAGAGGGGGTTTAAGGGTGCGGGAGTTCGACTACGGACAATGTGAATCGATGCGAACCCGTGGGCTTTTATACCCCTTCCCGAGGACCCCTGAAAATCACTTGAGGTGCTACCTCGCCGTGAACTACGGAGTAGAGCTTGGCTATTGATCACCGATAGTCAGGAGCATCGAGCATGTCCTTCCGACATTCACTGCATTACGCCGAATTTATCCGAGATATTATAAAAATTCACACTCCATTTGCTGACAACATACTGCGGGATAAAATAAACTGCTATCTTGACCATTCTGAAAGAAACGAACAATTATTTAAATGAATCGAATAATGAAACGAAGTCTATTTCTGTATCTGCAGACTGATGTAAGATCATTTCGCAGTGAAACTCCTCTGAAAACCACAGGCCGCTATCCTGTTAGTCACAATTTAGGGCTCCCATTGCGCTATCAATGTATTAAGCTCCGGCTGAATATTTGAAATTCGACTATTTAACCAGAGACCCCTTTCGAAATGAGTAAAGCTGGATGATAACAAGGGACTGTCACACTCAGGCAACGTTCCACTATATTCAGGTCTGATTTGACCATATGATAATGTGATTTTCTCTTCAATCAAAACCATATTTAAAATCCAATTGTATAAGTTAAAGTCTTGCTGAAAGTTACATCGAGTTCGGGGAATATTGGGCACGAATACTTCAAGTTTCCACCGAGATAAGGACGAGAAACTTAAGACTTAAAAGGAGGAATGGAGAGGGAGGGGAGAGGGCACCGTAAGGGGTTCCTGACCCTACCCTTGCGGCCGCATGTTAGATATCGGAAGGCACATTCCCTGTGAGATACGGTGTCCTAAATTGTTATGGAAACAAAATTAGTGATCATTTGAAGGTTGGTGCAGTTGGGAAATATTTTGCTTGATCTTGCTGATCCAGAATGCGGTCACTTCTTAGCATAACTATGACACATTGAATTTCTGATCGTATAGCGTATACGATCGCATCTTTGACATTACCATGTTTACAACATTAAAATCGTATCCATTTAGTCATAACCATTCGGATTCCTGCCCATCTCCATTTATGACAAAGCAAAAAAGTAATTGATAACGTCTTTCGGACAAGCCACATACAATGGAAAATTTTAGTGAAATGAAACGGGAGTTCGTTTCGGATTCGCAGGCACACCTTACTTCTAATCCTACGACACATGAAATCCCCGAATTTTTCAATGATGAAATTGAAAAATTTTAAAGCATTAAATGACATTCATTCATAATTTTACTGTGATGTAATATATCTGGCAATCACAAGCCAACGAACCCCTGAGACGCCGATACCTCTCAGTGATGGCCCAAAAGGAGATTCGGTCCCTCCCCCACATAGACATCAGGAAAGTTCCCGAGACGTTATCCGCCTCGAGATTGGCGCATTGATGAGGGAAGTGCACGACGAGACCGTGACCCTCCACCACACGGAGCCCCCTCGGACCGCTACTCCTCCCCGGTGATTTCTTCCTCGGAAGCCGACGCAACCAGGGAAACTGCCTCTTCGCCCTTTCCCCTCCCCATGCCTACCTCACCCCTCCACTTCCCCCGTAATCCCCGACTGCTCAATGGAAGACCTTACAACGGTTTCTCCGCCCCATGGAACGCCGCTGGGGTCAGCCGATGGCGAGGCGACCCCGAGACACCTCTCCCCACCTCCCGCCCGAAGAAGCCAGTGTCGTATTTACACGTGCGGAAACTGAAAGGGACATGGGTGGAGCTCCTTTGTTCGGGATTAGAGCGAGACGTCCTTTTTGCGAAATTGGAATTTCGCTGCCGTTTCACCAGCCCAAATTAATGGTAAAGCCGCGGTCAATAAGAAAGAGGTAACCGAATTCAGGAGGGAAAAGGGAGAAAAGATGAATAAAGGGAAGTTGAAATGGGCTGCAGGATTTCAAGAAACTAGGAGGGTAGTTATATCGAAATTTAACGTCCCGTCCGTCATAACTTCTGCGACTTATTGGTGCATAGGTTTAATGCAGATGCAGACTCTCACTCCAACGTATTGAATCGCCTCTGGAGGATGTTAAATCGCCACTAAAACGGAATTAACTACAGTCAATATGGCTGCAGGAACACTGAAATATCCAAAGGCAGACAATTGATTTAATTTTCTGATTAAATAACAATATTAGTCACCAGATGGAATTTCTCTCAAAAGCGAAGCTTTGAATTGTCGAAACTAGCTAGTGTAAACTGAATATTCGTCATTTTCCGAAAGTTTCCCTTCGATTAAAGGAAGACTTAATTAAAAAAGTATATAAAAAGGATCTTTCGTGCATCGCACTGGGGGAATAGATATATTTTATCCATCAAATGGACAACCAAGACGATCCAAATAGTGGCACAATCTGAGTCCGAAAAACGTTTGCAACCGCGGTATACCGGCTCCCATTACGGTTTTAAGCCGGGAATCGCGAGGAGTAAAGTTCTTGCCGAGCGATCTGAATTCCATGGCATTCCAATGCCACCCGTGAGACGGACAATGAGGTAAACGCGATCGCGAGCCCTCTCAGAAACAATCCGAGCCCATGCCAAAAACAGACACAAAAACCCCCGAGTAAAAGGGAGAACGACCGCCCCAAATGGAACATACGTAGTGTTCCTCCGATGACTCAGCGACGCCCTTAAGAAATATTTAGGCAAGGCCGGGGCGTCAATCGCGGGGAACAATGCAATTGAAAGGAGTCTTCTTCACGCGGGCGGCAGTCCAGCGTGGATAAGAGAGAGAGAGAAAAAAAAACAACGGGGTATTCGGGTAGAAGAAGAATAGCCTTCTCTTGCCTCTCGAGTGCCTCTCGTCTTTTTCGCGGTGTCTGCGCGCGTGAGTGAGTGATGAAGAGGGGTTGTGGCAGAAGAAGGGGGAGAGAGGGCGGTGGGGAATATGGCGGAAGGGAGAGGAAGGAGAGGAGGAGGTGTGTAACGGAGAAGGGAGGAAGGAGGAACAGGTGGAGGAGGGAGGAGAGGGAAGAGGAGAACCAGTCTAGCCAGAAGAGGATGTACCGTTAAAAATGCTGCCCCTCCCGATAATTAGGTCGCGGGTTCCTGCTCAAATCTATTCGACTCAGCCCATGAGAGAGGAATCTCGAATCTCAAGCTGCCACCACGATTAATTTCATCACCGAGAGACTTGCGAATCATACAATTACACAATACGCAAAACAATTTAATTTAATACGGTAAACGGAGTTTCGACTACATACTTCTCCTGGTTACCTTTTGTTGAAATTTGCACGATTTCAAAAGACTCATGCAACCGTTTCGATCCAGTTTTTTCGCAAACTGGGAGCTCCCAACACTCGTCCTCGAATCGGGAAGAAAAATGTTTTGGGAGGCAGGGAAAAAAATGAAATCTACGCGCCGCAAATTACCTTCCCTGCGGTCATCATTTCCATCTTTCGGGAATTATCCTACTCGAAAGAAGGATCGGAAACAACAAATGAAAAAACTTAAACCGGCACACGGCCGAACCAGTACCTGACCACAGTTTTCAACCACCAAGGTTGGTCTGATTGGAGGAGAGTGAGTACTGCGAGCCCAAAACGCGTTAAGTTTACGCATTCTGAGAATGTACGCGGGCCATCTGTGGCTCGCAAAAAAAATCGGGCTTGGCTTTTTTTAACAAGGATATCTCGAGAAATCGCCGGCTTTTGAAGCAGGAATGCCATGGTCTCGTTGAGACGCCACGACAACACCAACCCGGCTAGCGTTGTGTCAGACATCACTAAAATATGACATGACTGGAACAGAATGGAAATTCCCACCACAAGTTCTACTTCAGCGATACCCTCCAATTACTGTATGATATAATTTCGTCCGGAAGGAATCAGCATTAATTAATTCTAAATGGTTGAATTAGGTTCAATCATTACGTCTTATTTTTATTAGCAAATAGTAAATAAGTCTAGGACTAACGTCCATAGATTACTGAAATCAGAAGTGACGAAGGGCGAGAAACAAATTGATTCAGAAACTCTCTTCCTTGAAATTGTTCAAAAGTGGCTATATCAAATTGTTAAAAAGTGGCTATAACCATTTACTTCGAATGCTAATTATGAATCCAAACTAATTCCTTATCAATAAATAGCTCTTCAGGGTTGGTCGCCGAATAAGTTTTTCTAGATGCGTGGTTTTTATATGGGATTTGATCTTCCGGCCTTGCTGAATCTAAAACCAAAAAATCTCCTTGGTCGATCAATTTAATCTTAGTATAAATCACCTATAACGGGCACAGAAGAGATAAAGCTAACGGTTTTTCGTTCACACAAGAATTGAAAAAATAAAAAAATTATGAGCTACAATCGTGCGAAATCAAACGCAATACGGAGCCATTCTAGATAGATACAAACTCCGACGCATTATGACACAATATATCGCCCCACTGGAACGAATTCCCGCAACGCCAAAGTTTTTCTTCCATCGGCCCGACCTTGACCTGCCTTCCCCACTCGTTTTTTTTGCCCCGCTTCCGTCAGCTCCCCCTTCCCGAATCCTGCAACTCGGTTCCCCATGAATTATCTCTTTTCATACCGGAAGGTGGACCCCTTGAAGTAATCAAAGTCTTCCAAGAAAAGAAGAGGCTGACTTGACATGCGTTTTCATATTCAAAACTTCACAGTTTATTTACGCAGCGATGGCAC
Source organism: Hetaerina titia (assembly GCA_037158775.1). NCBI lineage: Eukaryota > Metazoa > Arthropoda > Insecta > Odonata > Calopterygidae > Hetaerina > Hetaerina titia. The sequence continues at coordinate 47,871,157 of CM073769.1, read as the reverse complement.
GGGAGCATTTGGATAAGGATTCTTTCAAAGAAATACACACCAAAATTACAACCACCTTACTGCCTTCACCACCTTACTCGTAACAGACAAGTAAGTATAAAACATACTTTCTTCAAAAACTTAACGGAAGAATTTAAGAGTGTTTAGTCCTAGAAGATACCGTACTACTTCTAATATCGTCGCATTTTTGGTAGAACAAGACTGAAAAAAATGTGATTACATCAAGGAATGGGAAGAGAAACATTCGCGTTTTGGTTTTTAACATTAATTTGTGAATCTGGGTTAGGGATTGGTGTGTAGTAAAATATAAATGGGTATAAAAGAAAGAAGTAATCGACGGACAAAATTCATCTACGTTTCCTCCAAACAAATTCCGACGGCCGTAATGTGAGACTGAATCGGGGCTGACAAATGCAATCCAAAAAAGTCAATTCTGACGCTTATTAAACAAAATCAGGAGAAATAATGATTTAAAGGAAAACTTTTACCATGACCACTACGCTCAATTAGCCTCACGATGACCATGTCGTTGCTTAAAACTTCAACCCTTATAGGGCCACTAACATTCACACTTAATTTCATAACATTTCCTCCATAAGCAGAAGAGCTCATCGCTCAAATCAAAGAAAACCCAATTGAAACGACCAAGTAGCAAATACTTCCGCAATTTCGTCTCCCGTTAAAGAGAAGGACTTCGACCCTCGTGAACTCTCGAACTACTACACCAGTGCCACGAAGAATTAGGCAAATTATTTTCGCATTTGACGATGATGGCGGGCACTCACCTCGTAAAAGAGCCAGAGACTGAATACAGTTTGGACGGCGTTGTACACGATGAGAACGTTCCGCAGGTCGAATGGCTTCCGGTTCTCCATAATCCTCGGTCCGAGCACCTTGGCGCAGTACGCGTATCCCAGACAGATGAAGAGCGTCGGAAACGGCGAGCTCATCATGGACCACCCATTCACCCGTGGATCTGAAAAAGATAAAAAAAAGAAAAGTTACCGAATTGCTGCAAAACTGAATATTCGAGATTCGTTAAGTGCAACGATATCTAGCGTCAAAATCAACTCCGTACAGAAACAGTGCCAGTATGCCAAATGATCCTCAATTTTGATGAGATGAATAATGAAGAACCCGTTTCCATTTGCAGCGTACATTATATGTCGGTAGTGCTATCAAAAAGATAAAAGTACTTCCTCAAGCGGATGCTTGATTATAGTTTAAAACCGAAATGTTGTGCAAGCAAACTCTGGGGTGATTCCAAACCAGGAATTCAATATTCACAATTATTTTAAGCTACTATTAAGTGCTAGGGAAAAATTAAAAGTTATTATTCAGACTATGGGAATAACTGTCAATACTAAAGGTTCACTATGGGAATAACTGTTAATACTAAAGGTTCGCTTTAGTGTTTCAGAGATAGAAAATGCTTAGGCAGGTTCGCAAACTAATTAGGATTTGACACAAGGCTCACTTAGGCATCAGAAATACTATTTTCAACTTTTAGAGTGTCGATTGAACTTGCAAAACTTATTCTCACCGCAACTACTCTGATTGTCAAGGAATTATTAATAGTGATTGGTCTAATTGTCAACTCTTCTCCACGTGCTCCGACATGACAAGCACATGTGGCCTTGTCAACAGTAATGAATTGAATTCGACATACGGCAGTAAAATTTCAAAAATTAATCTTAAGTATTGGACAAACCTGAACTGCTAACTTTTCTTTACTCGCTTCGCGCTTAGCCATACTTAACGGGAAAACAATTTTTTTTCTGAATGGGTACACAATGACCGACCACCTTGCCTACTCTTACCACCGACCATACTCTTTTTCAGTAGCCAGTGATTGTTCATTCATGTAACACCTAATTTAGTGACGACGTTCCATTAAAGGTGAGATTCCCCGTAAAGGCTAAACCCGTGGAAGATTTTCAATTATCCTTTATGCATGTTTAATCTAATGCCACAGGTATTTTGCCATGCTTTCACCCACAAAATACACTGCAATGGCGTAGGACAGGGGGAGGAAGGATCTATGCAATGGAAGATATTAGATGATATATGGTTTATTTTGGGTTTCCATCATTTTTCAATATGAATGGTGCGATGACAAACGAATCATTTGATCCATCAAGATCGGCGCTCAATCAAAACACACCGCCTTTACTGTTGAAAAGGTTGCTTTATAGTCAAGTTTCAAATCTAATGGAATTTCTTCAAAGATAGTGCGGATACTGTCAGTGGCTTTCAGTTCTTTTACAGCGGTGTCTCATTAACCGGACCCGTTTTCTCTGTCGTTCTAACATTTGCAGCTACTCATTCACGTGTTCTCGAGTGGTTGATTCTCCAGTTTCCAAAGCGTATATACGACGCATTTTACAAACATGTACATCACATTGGCCAGCTTTTTCAAATCGCCACCTCGAATACAATCAAACCGCATTATGAACATCCGTTCTCATATTGTGTTCAGCGTTATAGTTTCATTCTTCTTGATACATGTTCTTTTTTTACACATTTTTTAAGAATTCCTTTCTCTAAGCCATTCGTAAATACTGCGAAAACGTTTGGCAGAAACTTAGGATAATTCCGCCAATAATGATATTTCCTTTTTAGTACTTAAAATATGTTGTTATATGCGAAAGGCCCCCTTTGCGGTGCCATATATAAATTTTGTACCGTAGTGTGCACACAATTAATGAAAAGCAAAACGATATCATTCAAAATATAGCCTTTGAGACCCACCCCCCGCTAATGGTGACGAGGCAAAGGTCCAGATAGGCGCTGCACTTGGTGGGCGTGTTCTTCCCAGGAAAATTATTTATGAATCTCGCGGGGGTGTCAAAAACACCCTCCCTGTAAACTCCCCCCAGCCACTCGCTCTTCCCTAGTCATCCAATTCACATTGGCCGAAACATTCCTAATTTTCCGTATGCAAATATACGGCAGATCCCGGATCGTTCTTTGAAAATATTTTTATCCCATCACTATTTCCGAAACAAGCCGACAAATGGAGGCATGGGAAACATTAACGAGGATTTCATCTTCACCACCCAACAAAATTTTCCGACTCGACGACAGAAATGTATAGCGTAGTGTTCCTTAACATTTCGTCAGTTGGTGCACCATTTAGCAGCATTTCGACAGGCATTTGTCTCACTCTCACTGGCAGTGCAGAAAAGTCAATTTCCAGGACCAAAACCATGTAAGTAATAATATAAGTAATTTCGATGGACTTCCGTTACATTGAGCAATATCGACGAAGTAATAATGTGGATATTTTTATTTAGGCAAAGGATATTGGGCCCTTTCAGGGAAATGTACAAAGCAAAAAGAATTCGGATATAACGTTCGAGTCAGCTATGAATGCTTCGCTGGGATACGATGTAAGATCACGAATTAAGGCATAGATAACCGGAAGATAATTACCATAAATAAAAAATAGGCAAAGACAAGAAACGAAATAAATAACTAGGTTATTTTCAAAATGTAGTAGGTAATTAATATCAACTTATGTCATGAATTCAATGGACGTATTACTAATTTGGCTTAGGAAAAGAATCAATTTTGGAAGCTAAACATACTAATATCTCTGCTAAGAAGCGTATGTCTTCATCTCCATGACATACGAGTACATCATTATTCCTTTCATTGAAGAAATAGCATCACGGAGAGGAATGAAAGTTGTGGAACACACGACTGCATATATATATATATATATATATATATATATATATATATATATATGCAGGGGAAGGTGGGATGGAGCAGACACCTAACGTAAAAAAGCTTATTGACCGGGACTCGAACCACGGATCTTCGACTTGCCGGGCCGATGCTCATAGATTAGAGCATGTGGTTTTTCATAAGTGCATCTCCAAATTTCATCCAGGGGTGCGGGGCAAACTGTTCATCTAAAATGTACCAACTAATGCAAGGCATTCTTCACGAAACTGACCAAAACGCAGAACCCAAATCCGAATAAAAAAGAGCAATCATTTCCTCTCAACACCACCAATCGACTTCCCCGTTAACTAACCGCATTCCTTGGGCGAGCAATCCTTCTTCCGTTCCGAAAAAAAACCAACACCCGAGACGAGGCGCGGGAAAACGAAAGCGTCCCCGGAGACCGGGGATCACCCATCGATCCCCGAGAAAAAATATCCCCTTGGGGATGCACTCACACGCGCAGATCCGTTTCGATTTGAAAACATTACCCGCGACGTCGTAGGAGCGCCTCATGAGTTACTGCCCTCGCAAGAGCTGGAAGGCCACCCAAATCGAATAGATGAGCGATAGCTACGGTGAACCCACGACCCATCAACTCATTCGCCTCAAATTTACTCCTCCCCGTGATATTTAGCATAATGCTGCAGTAACTCAGTAGGGCGAATCAAGTTTACGGAAACTATACACCTCTATGACCAATGCTCCTCAACGTCTAGACTGCATAGCCTGAAGTGTGAAGATTAATAATCCTGTTATTCCGTGTTGGGCGATTGGGTTTCCCGAGGGGTCGAGGTGAACCGCAAGGGCGAAGGCGAAGTGGGTCCGAGCAGTTTCCCTTCCCAAAAACACACATTGCGAACGCGTGCGTTGTTCACAGTATTATCTGACAAATGTTTATAGTTTTATTGTTTATCAGAATCGTTTGTCTTGTAAATACAAATGTTTATAGCTTTATTGTTTATCAGAATCGTTTGTCTTGTAAATGCTGTCGCTGCGATTTAAAACGATGATGCCAACGCCTCCCACCGGAGGTCTTCACATCCAGTGAGTCAACTACTACATAAATTATTTTTTCGTACACGTCGTGCTCTAGTACTCTCAATCTAGCACAAATAATGTCGAAAAATAAGTAAATAGCATCCCGTGGATTAATAAGACTACGCAGAGGAACGGGTACTCAAATAGGCACCACAAGCGAGAGAGCGCACCTAAGTCAGTGAGTGCCTTCTTGAAGGCCCCGGGCGACGGCATATTGTATACCAAACGCTAACTGGTCTCACGATCAAAAGGAACATCGTGCTCATCTTCATGGAATTCTCAATTTGCATATCATATTACAGGATTTCTTTCACGATTCTCACCTCCCCCAATATTGAAACAAATTGAGTCATCCTCGACATTTCCCGATATTCCCGACAGAGTGACCACCCTGTTAAAAAACGAATGAGTTTGCACATGAGTAAACGCAGATGGCCCCACCGGAATATAGTCTCGTTTAATACAGGCGGCATCAAAATCTCTCAAATGACAAGCACTTATCTCTCTTGAAAGGAAGGATCCAGAGCATCACCACCGCCGGCATTTCTATCCGCAGATTGGTTGGCTGCAGCCTTCCACACTTCCAACTCTAGTGCTATCAATCTTACTCCCTGATAAGTCTTCCGTCTAACATCCCTATTTACTGCGCAGTCCTCCTTCGGCCTTCCCCGCTTGGCCTTCCTTTCTATTTCCCCTTCTATCAGCTACAAAACTAAGAATTACATTATATTTCAAGGTATGTCAAACAATGTACTTATTTTCCTTATAGCGGCTACATTTCCTTCATCCCTTCTGTAAACCTACTTCCTCGTTTCTCACCCTTATCTCCCCTCATGTTCTTCGTCGACTTTGGGATGGATTTAAGGAATGTATCCTTCTTAATGAGAGCAAAGATTTACCCAAAACATTTTTACTCTAGTTAAAGCCTTCGTGGGTCGTGCGAAAAGTTTTTGTGATCCGAATCCGAACCCAGGGTTGAAGAGAATCGTCGTAAAAGATTCGGCACCTATACAGAGTCCAGTCCGATTTTCAGCTAGCCATATGAGCGTCGTAAAAACGGCGTTAAATGTTAATTCTCCGGCTCGTTGGGTTGGGGTTGGGGAGGGGCAAGTCCAAATAAAAAAACAAATCAAAAGCGAAGAGAGAAACACGGAAAGCGAAGCGGAATGTTTCATCGACAGCCTCGGCCGGGCGGAGGAGAGGGGGGATCCGGAGCACCGTGCCCTCCCATTCCTACTGCCGAGTACGAAGGACTTGAGGGGATGGGATGAGTGAGGAAGGGAAGAGGATCTCCTGTCGGCCACGCTCGCTTATCGAATCCCCGCGGCCGCGACCGGCAAGTACCATTTGTTGCTCCCTCTCCCGGAGGCAACCCGCCGCCGCTCCAATTCTCGCCAAACCGCAGCAACGCGGAGCGTGGGCAGGTGCGTCGGCGGATAGGATGGCCGCGGGTTGGTTTGGAGGCGGAGGGGAGGAGAGAGACAGGGAGGCCCGCGAGAACGCGAGGGGAAAGCGGCGACATCACAAGAGAACCCTTTGGATGGTAGCGGGAAAAGGGGTCTCCATTATCTCTCTTTATTTTACGCCGGGAACATTAAATGCATAATTAGCGTTATCCCGTCACCGCCGCAAAAAATTAACGTACATATATTTCTCACGCTTCCATATTGCTGGTATCCATCTCTCTCAAGAACGGCTGTGTCGGGCGTAAAAACATTTACAATCGTCTGAAAACATAAACCATCGCACACACGCACCTTACAACTGAGTTGTTCTTTTACGATATAGCAGTTCACGGCTACAGGAGTTATTTAGTGACTTTAACGTCGATTGGGGCATTGCAACACTGAGCATTACCGCGGCATTTCAAAGTAGATAACGCATTCCTAATACGTATTTAAAAGAGCAGTTAAATCATTTGTCGATTAGTACACTAATTATCAGTAAGTGTACAATAACTAGATCTCACTGTCAAAATTAAAGCAATGTGGTCATTGATTTGGAGAAATTTTATCCCACAACAGAAATAAAACTTTGAATCTTTTATAAGATAAGTAGTCCCTCTGTAGGACGGCGGCAAACGGCATTGTTCCCCCTTCTATGGGACGTCGTTGTGAGAATAACTGCATTAGAAATATTACTTCTCTTTTTGAAGCTTTTGGTGATATCTAATACTATATGAACGTAAGGAATGATAACTGCCAGTGTACTTCATTGAAACCTCTGCGTACCCGGATACCGAACTAATTATGGAAACAAAGAGACCAAGAATTCATTACGTAAGGTTCGGATCACTGAAATAAATATTGAAAGAATCAATGGAATGCCAAGGAATAGGTACACGCAGCTTTGGGCGCTGTTATTGATCAATACTAAGATTCATAGCCTTTGATCATGAAAGATCGATAAAAGTTGACCACAAATGTCACTCGCACCATACCCTAACTGGCTAAGATTAAGTACTGACCGAAGGATAAGGGATAGAGAACTTGCGAAGAAACACTGTATCCCTTTCTCCTTCCAAAATTAACCGCCGTCCCACTCATAAACTGAGAGCGAGGGAGAAAATAAACGAGGCGAGGGTGGACGGAGCCACACACATCTCGGGAATACCGTTGAGGAACTGATCGCACCCTACTTCTCCTCCCTTCTCGTAACGCGGCGGGGAACTAAAGGCGAACGTCGGTGGGGATCGGGACGAGGCGATAAAAAGAATATTACGACCAGATGACACGCACGTCATGGGCGAACGTGACTGCCGGACGCTCCGATCACCCGAAGTTGGACCCTCCCCAGGGGCGGTTCTGTGTGACTTAAAGCCAGCCAGCATCACACCGCCGAGCCACCGAAGCGAGCCGTGCAGACAGGAGCTGACTTCTTGCGCTCTTCACCCGTGGCGGCGGACGAGAGCGATGTCGGCAGTGACATAACGCAACGGATGACGTCAGGAAATCGCGAACCCCATGACCTCAATTTAAAGTCCGATGAATCGGTACCAAACCCTATCCCTCAGAAAAATGTGAGTCTCTATCCCCGCGCCAATACCGAAAGTATCTATATGTATGTATTTAAGGAGTGGTCGTATGACAGAAGATATCCCAGAATTTCGTTTATCGTCGTCTGTACTCGTTACGATGTGTACAACCATGCAGGGTTGCCAGGATAGCATCCTTATTCATTTCACTTCGAGAGAATACTCACGATCGAGGCTGAAGTCATAGTGGTGAAGGCGGGAACGCATCAGGAAAAGCAAGCCAGAAGATAAAAAAATAATAATAATTAAAAGCATTTAAAAAAAAGAACGTCAGCGCCCATTCCCAAGGCTAACGCTTTTCCGCACGTGCACACGTAAAGACAAGGAAACTTCTGCGGGGAGTGCGCTTATTTCTCGATAACTGTCGGCGACGGAGATTATTTCCCCGATGGTATGTATGTACGAGTATGTATCCATCCAGTACGATAAAGCCAAGCAAACACGGTGGCAGGCACAAAATCCCTTCTACACTGTCGCGGTACTCAAATGCGGCGGTAGTGATGGCCAGGGTTAGAGAGGGGAATAATCAGTTACGCCTTTGACGACGATTCCGCCCAAATACTAAAAAATTGTTTCGACTTTCGGTGACGTCAGAGTCGAGTACGAAGACGGAAAAAGGCCAACAGTGACTGGCTATCTGGAAACCGGGGGAAGAATAATTTTTTTTCTGTGTCTTTACAAACTGCCGCTTTCGGTGGGAACAAAGTGCCAAGAATCTTATTACGTGAGGGAAAGAGTTGTTAGAAGGAGGCAGGAAGTGAGCTAAGTGGTTACACGATAGCGAGAGATATTGAAATGCATCACGCTCACACGACCACGCCTCACCAACATGGATGATGTGTAGCAAAGGAAAAAGTTGAAGGGCCGTGTGAGCGGATCGCATGACGTCTTGGATGGAGCGACAACAAGCGGAGAGACTCTTGGGCGGGAGCGGCGTCATCGGAGGCAACGGAACCGAATATTAATAAATATATTTCTAGGACGAAATTTGTTGGGTTTCGACATTCATTTTTAAGAGAAAAAGGAGCCACCCAGAATTTTTCCATCAAATAATGTCACCTCTGCTACGGTCGGCAATACCTGCTCGTACAGCGTTCACAAGATAATCCCCTCTACGCGAAGGATAAATTGATCAACTAATGCTACTGATCACTACAGTCATTCAGCCACAAAGAGAGGATCAGTTCTTCAGCAGTTGGGAAATAATGTTACTTCCGCACGCTCAGTTCGCGAGGGGTCATGCAAAGAAGCTCTGCTTTCAATCGACGGAGAGCTAGTGGACGACGCCACCTAGCTCTACCACCTGCAACCACATCCAACTTTAGAAATCGAATAGAATACGCAGGAAAATGGAACGCCCCAACAACTTTGCAAGCGGCTAGATTTTTGTACCTTTAAGTAATCAGGCACATCCTATTAAAAAATACTAGCTCCCATGAGGAATCTCCTGGAAAAATTAGTGACGGACCACTAAAAAAATTATACCATGCGTCCATTATCGTATAATTAACAGCTATCACTTTTTAAAAAGGACAGGTTTATAAGTGGTAGTAGAATTAACCAACTCTAGTAGGGCGTGAAATTCACTCATCAATCTTATTCTCATTATAGGATATACTCTTCCCCTGTGCCTCTTCCACAGTTTTGAAAATGTGCCCAAGTTTTTCGAAACGATGAGCTTTAATTAGCACAAATAAGGTTAATATCACATTTAATAGGTCTCCGATGCTTCTATTTTAAAGCGACGCCTTTTCCTACTCTAGATCACCGTAGAATAACGACATGTTGGTATTTATTAGTGCAGAAATCATTAATATCAATTAATTCGTAATAGCTTGCATAAGCAAACAACAAATTGAAAATCAAAGCTTAACCATTTCGATTGTGTTCTGAACACAGTTAAATTGTACCTATGTGGGTCGTGGTAGTCCAAGGGGTAGAGTGTTGGACTACTGACCGGAGGGGCCCGGGTTCGATTCCCGACCAAGTCACTCTGGGCACCTGCAGCTCCACAAAGCTATGTGATTTTTCGGGTACTAAATCTTCCTGGGAAACCATAACCGGTACAGGGAAAGGCACTGCCCCCCTTCCCTGATGTTTGAATTTCAAACGCCGTCGGGCTTAGTACTGGGTGAACTCGACCATCACCTAGCAAATCGACCTTCGGGTTGATTACTGTGTTCATGGTTTTTTTTATATGTATCCATGTATATATAAATAAATATATACATATATATATATAGAAAAATATATATATAGATATAGACACACACATACATACATATATGTATATATATGTACACATACACAAATATATAAGAGTACATATGCACATACTTTAATCTTCGAAAGGCACTGTCACCGACCTGTCGTTTCTGAAGACGGCCATTAGCAAAATTGTCTGCAGTGTCTCCAACATGTCGATGGCGATTATTTCATCAAGTTCATACATTGAAAAAGTAGGGAAGTACTTATAGTTTTTTAAAATCACGGTAGAACGATGCATTTTTTCTCACGCGGGGAGTAAACCGAGTAGTGAGGTGGACACGCGCTGGCCAAGTTTCCGATGCTCTGGACAGTCGTGTCCTCTCCTCCTCCCCTCGTTCTGTGCCAGATATTACAAGCTTAATCCAAGAGGTTTATTAATAGATTTCCCCATCGAAAAGTGCACGACAGGGATTAGGGACAGGGATCAGCTACATTTTACATTTACATCTGCTAATGGCTGTTCATTCTAGGTCAGCCGAATCTTTCGTCAAACTTCATCCAGATAACTTGCATTGACTGTCATTAGACAGCGAGACTAATTACTCTGACCTTTTAATTATGCTTAGATGCCTAAATACTCCATCGAAGTAACGAGAAATGGTCGCAGAAGCCCGGCGCATTATCCCCAATTAACTGATCATTTTGCTCACAAGGACGCTGGAAGCACGACGCCCGTAATAATTCTACTTTTCAAGGGGGGAAAAACAACTTTTGTAAAAAGTACGGCAGTAAGGAAGCAACATCCCGTTTTTTTCAGTTCCACGTCGATCTGTCCTCCCGAAATAAATATCATTAAAAATAAAAATGCATGATGTCCAATCATCTAACCATTTTCCACCCAAGGACACGGGCTGCAGAACCACCACCATAACTCTGTTTTATAAACGGGAAAAAACAATGATTTAGATGAAAACCCACAAGGCTAAACGGAAGCAAGGCTCCATTCATCAGTTCCACGCCGATCCTTTCGCCTGAAATAATCACTAAAATATTTTGTTAAAACCATTTGCAAGCTAAAAAAAAAACAAAAATGAGTTCAAATCGTACCATCACAAGATACGTTTGAAACGCGAATGTTTATTGCCTGCCCCACTGAGCCGAGATGGCGAAGTACAATATACTTGTAAGAAGATTGGCACAAGATAAGCAACATATAAATGGCTTCATCATGGAAACATTAAGCACCAAATGTGTACTTCGAAAAGGAATACGGAGAATGTACTAATGAAAACAAGTTAACGAGATACCCCACTTTTTTAGGCCCTCTGAATTCCGACTTGATCATCTGTCCCTTCAATTCATTCACGGTTCTTTCGCCACATGAAGATCGCGTTTGCTCAGCCTACTTAGCAATTAGTTCGGGGGCAAGCAAACAGCCAACACTTTAATTGGACGTCCGCGGCGAGTGCGACATTTCAGTCTTGGGGATATACTGAGCCGTGAGGAGAAATTCGCCGTATTGTGCCCGGACAGAGTCGGATTTAGGACCCACCCCTGAAGCGACATTGATTGATAACGGTTTAACGACCACCTGACACACTAGCGACCCATATCTTGCCATACTTAATTAACCTATTAATTCACAAGAATGCCTCAAGTAATACGTTAACTGCATACGTCAATTCTTTTCCCTTTAATATGAAAACAAATCCGTTGAATACGTCCTTTTGTGCGACGACGAGATACATTGGTTTAACCACCGTGAAAAGCTCTTGGGAGGGGGTTGTTAGAGTGAACCGGGAAACTATTGCTACGACTCCTGATAGAAGAAACAAACACTCTTAGTCGAATGTTCTCCTCCGTTGAAAGTTGTCCACTGGATTGGGACGATGCGCACTCAAAGAGAGAGGTTTCACATTACCAAGTGTCAAGGTTCTTTCGCAAATTTTCCCACGCTCCTCTGTAAAGACCCGACCGCTTATCCAAGTGACTGTCGCGCGATAAGTGCGTCTCTTCCGCCGGCTAAAGAGTTGCGATTATTTTGCTACCTCCTCCCCCGTCGACGGTCAGTGCGAAATCGAGCCGTAGACGAAAATAAGCAAGGCGAAAAGAAAAACGAAACTGGATAGCGGCGGCCTGAGGCGACGATTCATCCCACGGCGAATGGATGTCTCCCTCCCCCTTTCCCCGCAGACGAAGTAATCTAACGGCATTCGGAAATTCATTGGCGAATCATTTGGGAATCCATTCTCGAGTCTTCGATGGTATTGTCTGCCGAGAATATGACGCGAGTCATACGAATCTCGCTTCCAGCGGATTGATCCTTCTTAGCCCACATATCCTGCCATCCACACCCTCGTAAAAAAATCGTGAGGAAAGAGAATGATATCAACTCACATATTATTATATTTTTTAAAATTTATTCTGGTACATTTCAAACCAATGATAGGGTGTGTGGCAGAGGGTGGATACACACCAGACCAATTTTGACAGGAATATGACCCTACCGCGGTTGGACAATGATATTATGATCCCCTATCGTTCGTGGAAAAAATTACCTCTTAATTCTTTCTGTTCTGCACTTAATCTCTAATTTTATTGAAATAATCTCTCCTACCGTAGTACGATGGGTGTAATGGGTGGATGGGACTTATTTGATTCGATTGAAAAATGTTTGACTAGCAAATAAACGTTGCGTAATTAGGTGGTTCACGATGGATAAGGAATCATGATTCACTCCAGCGAATATCTTTGCTTTTCATTAGTTTCACTGAGTTACTTTCCGGAGAATTTACAAAGTTATAAATTGCAGGCTCATAAGAAGATATGGAGAAGGCTGACAACATGAGAGGTAGGTTGATGCCGACGGGGAAAAAACTGCCTACGGTGACGGTGAAAGGCAGTGAAGTCGGTGCACCGGAACGCGAGGAATACTGACCACCCCGAACGCTGCCCCCTCCCCTTTTCCTCGACCCACCTCTGCAATGCCCCCAACTCGTGCCCAGCGGAATGGAAGCGAAGTCGGGGTCCCCACAAGTTTCCCCATTCCAGAATCCTTTCCCTTGGGGTCCAACACCATTTGGATCACTCGGGCTAACTCCCCAAGGGAGGGGGGGGCGTGATGCATCTTGGCCACCCAGTCGGAAGGACCGATGAAGGGTCATCTAAGAGGGGGGCGGAGGTTACAGGGCGACATGGGGATTGGGTGCGATCTGTGTGAAGGCTGCGCAAACTACTGCTGTTACTTGAGAAAATTTTAGAACAAAATCTTGCCAGGAAAAATATCACCCGAACGCATTAGAACAATTTCTAAGATAATTATTGAATAAGTGTAAAACCTCGCCAATTTCACGATTTTAAGATACCTGCCTCTATTCCCCAAGCAATAATGGCACATTATTTGTACATATGCTCTTGAAAAGGAAACTTCCTTCCTTTCGTGAAAGTATTATAGAATGTGATTCACAGTGGTCTAACATCTCCAACGGTACCATAGCGATTGTTTCAAAGTTCAGAGGATTTGACCAAGTAAAGAAAAGGAATGCGAAAGAACCCGAACTGCGAAATCATCAAATGTGCTCGTCTCCTTTCTTATTTAAATTCAACCTCGCAATCAGTCCCTATCCTCCATTAAATTAAATCACCAGTTGTGGGGCTCAACAACGCGTGGAGCTCATGGGCATCAGGTAGCATTTCAGGAGACCCAATTAAAACACTCCTTCCGGAAAACATATTCCCTTTAATTAATATACTTGAAAGTCTGGCAGCATACAATGCCTCCGTCACCGTTTAAGTGCGACCATTCGAACAACTGCACAGGCGAAGTAATTGGAAAGCTCTTAAAGAAAAACAAAGAGATTATCGTACTGCAGAGCGTCATCATTTACCCGGTCCATATTCCTGGCTTGCTCCACCTTCACCGTTTTATATATTAATCTGTAATACACATTATATCTGTACATATCTCCGGTTTACATCCAAACGTCATGCACCAGAATTCCTACAACACTTGTAGGAAACAGTAAATAGGGGTGCATCCATTTACCTTGGTAAGAGGGTTCATTCCTTGCGCAACCGCACCGCTGGGGGGATTAAAGGGAGGAGGGGACGCAATCGCAGCGCTCTCGATTGAGTTACTCACGGAATACTCCACGGCAGACGATGGCGATCGCACTTCGATCGAAGCCGGAAGACGGGACGGATTCGGAGTGGGGAGGGTCGCACCTCGCGCCGACCGTGTCCAAGGGAACGGTATTGTGCCTACGTGCCCCCAAGCCCGACGCCGCACCTCCGCCTAACCTCTATGCACCTCGCGAGGGCGTCTCCTGCCCGACACCCCAATCTCTCCCTTCTCGTTCGCGAGGTCCTTCCACTGCCGCCTCTCCTCCTACTCCAACACCATAAGACTCCTTCCCTCCCTAGCCTGCAAACCACCATTCCCACAATTCGCGACCACGCAGTAACATGCAAAACTTAAGAAGTCGCTTGGCGGGAAGTGACCAAGCAAAGGCGAGCACCGCGCCACACTCCTGCCCACCCCCGCAAACCGCGTGTGGGGCGAAAATTAACAAAAAGTGTTAACAAATCACGCGCATCCCACTTCCTCTCCTCATCCGTCACACGATTACTCGATGATTCGCCACAGCTTCCGCACCTCCTTATAACTGGAATGAGGACCGAAGGCGACATCGTCTTCATTGAAAGTTTTACCAACAGACATTTGCCAATAAACATATTTTTCCCCCTATTTCACACCTGTTACAAACATTATATGCTAATAAAAATTACTGACATTTCAAACCAATTAAGAGGCTAACAACAATTTCTTACTTGATCACCTTAATCAAAGGTAATTTTTGAAGCGCTCCATATTTCGCCATCGAGAAATTTACTACAATGGGATTCGATTACGGAATCGTTGAAAATTGAGGCCGATACCGGAAGGCCCTTCCCACCTTTTAACTATGAAATTCATCATCGTAAGATCCCTCAAGGTCTGCTGCTTCTGTGCATAAATTTTAAGAATTTAGTCCAAAAACTAAAGTGAACAAATAAGACCTGGTTCATTCATAAGGAACGTTTGCAACTGAACTACTTCCACATCATTGTCGAAGCATAGAGAAAGGTGGCAAACACAATGCAATTGTGAATTTAATACCTCGTACTCCGCGAAGCACGTAGATTATTAGACACCCGCAGATTCGCATTCACATTTTTCATTACCACAAATCTCTACGCCTCGACAGAAATACTAGTTATCCGGCCATTTGACCGATCACCTGCATTAATAACTACATAACAGTGATATGAGATTCAATTCTGAACGCAACATTGATAAGAATCAATCAATAGACTTGAATGCAAGGAGAAGGTATGATCATCTGGGGAAATTGAACGCCAACGCATTCCTTAGTCAAGCCACACGCCTTTTATCCCCACCAGAAGATTCAACCGTCGCTATACAATGGTAATGTTCTGATATTTAAAAACCAACTAAATAGGTTACAACATTCGTTTTCCGCTACATCGCGATGACTCACGTGGAAAATAATAATTATTTAAGTTGGCGCATCTCAATACTGAACGTCACACCAAATGCAGGCGTTTGAGATTTATTCTCGCCGACGAGGTTCCAATTTTTTTTAACCTCAAACTGAGCACTCCAGAAGACTCGCGCGGTTTGGAATCATTAAGACTCCATCCGGAGAACTTGAGAGCAAAAAAACCTATTTGTCTGTTTATTTTCCGGATCACAGGATTGCAACTTCATAAATAAATGGTTTACAAATGGTCTAATGAAGTAAATTTAAGGGTGGCGTTTAAGAATTATAGCAGAACTCCCGCATCCCAAGAACTTGCGGCAATTCTACGCCGGAAGGTGCTACGGATCTCGCTGTGGAAGTTTACTCTGCGGAGTCGGAGTAGAACTCGACAAACCCTTGCGCTCATTTCTAGGTCTCCCGCGAAAAAAACAGGAATGTGTAAACGTCAATAATCGGCTGCTGGCCGAAACACGTTTCATAGTCCCTGAAATGGCTTTTCGTGCTAAAGTAATCTTATCAGCCGCAACGATAGGCTCATCTTATCGTAGCCAAAAAAAATCTGTACCATGGGTAATTATAACAGCACGCACATTAATACTCACCTGAAAGATACTAGAATATGGAAAGCGATGGGTTTTTAGTGCTAATCCCCTCATTTGGCCATTGCATCCCCTCCCCATCCCATCCCCTCATTGGTCCCGATTGCATCCGAGGATACGTTTAACTGGTTGATTTCACCACTACTGAGGAGCGTGTTCCCATTAAAGCGAACGTTTTTACATACTTAAGGATCAATAAGCTTTTCTCATGACTTCCTATGCCCAAGACCCTCGTTCGAACACCGGGTGTGGCGGCGTGCCTTTCGGCGGACAGCACTCACTTTTGCAGGGGATTTTTGCGAGGCACAAAATCCTCGGCTTCGTCACGAAAATCCTGATCAGGCTTCTTTCCCACCTTAAACTTATTTCAACACCCATTTAAACGATAATCATCTCTAACTTTATAACTCGCACGGTAGGCGGTTTTATTCCCAGAGATTGGAGAACAAACACCTTCTGTGAATGAGAGATCCTGAACATCCCGCCGGAGGAAATTCTAAGGAAAAATTATTATTTACATCCAGGATTTTCCGCAATCAAAGGAGGTATTCAATGGCAGAGGTTTACACCACACACTACTACAGTTCAATTGATTTAAGTGTTAGAAATCAGAATGTGAATGAATTAAACAGTGTTAAAAGACCAGAATGCTTGTAGTCGAAATCCCCCAAGAGTCAGTTCAACACAATAAGTATTAACGTACAGGTTAGGGACTGCGCGGGGATATCTATACATATATTTTTGTTACAGGTCCTCTCCACCTATTTGAAAAACCCCAACCCCCTCATCCCTTACCCTTTCCTCCTGGTGCTACACCCCCTACCACAAACCTTTTTTGGTGGCTCGCAGGGTATATATGTAGATGTAGATGATACGCAGGTTATGTATGTAGATGATAACAACTGAAACATATTCTAATATACCTGCATAATTGTTGACATTTCTCGTTCCGTGGTGCAAATGGCTGATTTTTCCGTCCAAGATTAAAATCCAGAATAATTATTTGCCTTGAGTTATTCAAACATTCCAGAATGTCGGTCAATCTGGTGCGCACTCTTCCGGGTTAGGAAAATTGAAAAAAGGCCAATTTAAAGTCTCTTCAGGAGAAGTGCCTCCTTTCATAATGTCTCCCGAGTTAACGCCATCTGTGCACACACACATACTTTACCACCATCACATTCATTAACTATTTCACACATTTTTTCTGTTCCTGACACTTCCAACTTTAACTCCTTTCTCGAAAGCCTCTTCCACCACGATCTCACCCGTGACCTTTTCGGCAAACAGATTCTCCAAACTTATTTATTTGTACTTATGCCATATTTTTCTTTGTGATGATTCGACACTCATTCAGTCTCTCTTGGAGTCCAAATCGGCGAATCACATTACCTTCACACTGGTCAGCTACCGGCACATCCAACGCACACGACCCAACATTCCTCACCCGATCTCTCCCATTTTTCATACTAACCAATACCTCCGTTCCTGTCGTCCGGCAGCATTGTCAACATCCCTCCTTACTTTGAACATCCTGATAAATAGAGCTTCCCGCCCAGGGTTAAGATCCCATCGATGACAAATTTTTCAGAGGCATCCCGATCCTTACGTATGTTTCCTGTCAAACTCTAGAACCCCTTGGCTCACTTCTTTGAGTGTACGAGTAGACCAATGCCAACGCCGGATCTCTCTCCACCTTTGCCCATAACACCTATAACCCCTGATAACCCTACCCTTACAAAATTAACCACCTATACACTATACACCTATACACTGCGCACACGACCTTAGCCGTCAGTCGCCTCTACTAATAACGACTATTACTGATAAATAGATGTAAATAAAATTATGAGACTCGTGGGTACTTTAACGAAACCAAACACCGGGAAACTAACTGCGTGAAAAGTTCAGCTCGGAGACCTCGCAAATCCTAAGCTTGTCTCCAGCGTAGCGAATGCTAGCTCGCCATACTAAGGCCGTTTCCCGCTGCCCTCGGCCTGCAACGACAAAAATGCACTTCCTATAGGAGAATTCAACGTGGAAACTGTCACATTTCCTTGGTCGTCATAATTAGCCCTAAGCGAGGCAGAAATCAGAAGGCCCCAATCCTGTTCCGACCGTTTATCACCTCCGTGACCGGCGAAGGCTTTACGATTAATTCAACTAGTCCTGCACACAAGGCCCATGCCTTTTATTCAGGGTCTATTTCCTCAGCTCCTTTGACCTTGCCCCAGCCTCAAAACTCTTTAACTCGGGGGAGGTAGTTCCTCGCTCCGCAGCACAGGAAGAATTGCCGAGCGCCGTCTCAAATGCCCCTCACGCTCTCCCCCCCCTCGCCCCACTCCCTCCGCAAACCCAACAACCCTTTCAACCCCTTCCCCGTGCCAAAGGCGCGCGCCACAGGCGAGCCGACGACATTGCTCTCCCCGCTCCAGTGTGCCACTTAAATAAAATAAAAAGGTCTCGGTGACGGATGGATGAAAGCTGGCACCGACCCCGAAGTGGTCTTTCAGCTTCACGTCACGGACCCAAGGGAGATGACGTAACGCATGGATTTTTGACCTTTACACCCCGAAATGATGAGAGGAAAAGGGAATCGATCGATACATAATATATGCCTGCCGTCCGTGTACCAAGCGATCCGAAGGATGAGAATCTGCGTAGTGCAAACGACACAATTGCAAGGCCTGCAAACATAATCCCACCTCCCTCCCCGACCCAACAAGCACACCCTTGAGCTGTGGAGAACAAGAAATTGGGGGGGTTTGAGATCCCGGATGAGAGATCAGGGTATAAATGATTTGGGAAGGACGTGGCAGCCCAAATAAAAGCAAACAGTGGTCCTCCGACGTCAACGTCGCAGTCCGAATGGTACTATAAAGAAGATAACACTTTTCCCGGACTCGGTGGCAGCGGGGTTACGTCCTCGCCTGTCAAGAGGTCGCGGGTTCGATTACCATCCAGGTTGGTTTTTCCCACCTAGGGCTGGACGTTTGTCGTTGTCGTTATTTCATCTTTGTAGCCTGATTGTAAAAGGTCAAAACTTAGCCCTTTTCGGATTGGTAATAATTAAAAAAAATGATGTGTATAAAAATATGTATGAAACAACTTGTGTCGTCGTAGCCCCGAGATCCAACAAACAATTTGTGCAAACCCCATCAGCAAAACTGAAAGGGTTGTCTTCCGTACGCCGTTTGGTGGGGATATCTAAAACTAATTACCGGTAGCGATTGATGTTATGATTGGCACAGGATGGGTGAAGAGGAAAAAAAATGTAGGAACAAGAGAGCTAGCAAAATTAGAATGCATGTCATATGATTGTCAACGCAGTTTAATGGAATTGAAACCGTTTGAACCCTCTAAGACCACTACAGGGTGAAACTTCGGCTGGGCGCAGCTTTTCCAGATTTTTTTAGGTTTGAGCTACGGTACGCGGATGTAATAGAAACGACAAAAAGGCTCCGTATTTTCCTGACGAATACACATAATTATCTCAGTAACCACTTACAAAAGAAGTAAATGAGGTTATCATTCGCTTCGTTAAGGCAACGCAAATTATTAACTTTTCTACAAGAACCGCAGGATGTTTCGAACATTTTCTAATAAATTCAAATACTACGAGAGGACAAAGCCATGTAATTGAAATTCGGACAATCAGCCATTCAAATTGGCATGTATACTCCTTAAAAATATGAAGTAATATGGTAGTTATCATGCCACAGTAAATACATACAGTAAAAATCATATATGCAACTAATCAGGTTTTCCACACATCCATGCGATTTCGTACGCGTTAGTGAAACATTTTCTGTAAGAATGAAAAATAAACGGTCTTATAGTAATCGTTAGATATGCTGAAGGAAACCGGTTTTTCAGGAATTCAACATTTGCCATTTTCGACTTCGATGCCAATGTCTTTTAAAAGGTACTTTCAGCTCAAGTTCATTTATATTCAACATGCTTCCTTGTTTATCCACATTCATTTACCTAAAATACAGTACTCTTGCCATGTTGTCAAAAATCGGTAACTGGAAACAAGTTTCTGCTTTAAGAATATGTTCCTAAATCTAAATTCACCCGATATGAAACATTTTTCACCCGAAACAAAAAGAAAAAAAAAACGTTATCTCATCATTTCGAAGCAATCAATGAACGATGAAAAATTGAATCAGTGTTTCTATCACCCGAAAAATTACTGTGTATTATGATAGCAGATGATTCCTTTCCTGAGGAAAACTAAAACAAAAACGCCCCGTAAATTAAGTACAATTGTGAAATAATTAAAAAAATACTTATTATTGAAAAAAATAGAATAATTCTTTATAAAATGCGAATAAAAAAATCTTGGCCACAGAGTGATTTAAAACTTTCTTATCCCATGCGATTCCCAATCTACGAAATATTGTCTGCCCTACATTCTCTCCGCTATGTAGCCCAAACCTAACGAAATAATACCCATTGACTGGTGCTAGTTCCTCTTGACTCTGCGCTGGTGCCACCACACCAAATTTGCAAATGGCCTTCGGTTCTTGACATAAGGAAAAAACAGCACATATAAGACTCCTCTACAAATATTAATTATGTAAATTACATTAGTTCTAAAAGGAACGACAAACACCATTAGCAACCCAAATGTCGGTTTAATAGGAGAGGGCAGAGTGCACCCAATACTTAAACCCAACGGCGTGTGAAAATCATACATTAGGTATGAGGGCCAGTTCCTTTCCCTGTGCCATCTATGGTTTCCCAATTAAGTTCTGGTACACAAGACATCACAAAGTTTGGGCGGAGCTGAGAGTGCCCAGAGGCGTGCCATACGGAATCGAACCCGGGCCCTCCTATCAGTAACCCAAGGCTCTACCCCTGGACTACCACGTCCCAAAATAGAAATAAAATGTCATGAAAATTAAGTTTTGTCCAAATTAGACATAAAAACACGCTTGATGCACGGCGTTGTTCAAACGTCAACACTCATGTAACGAAAAACAATCTTCAAGGTATTCAATCCTCGTACGTGGTTTTCCTCTTTCTCGCGAAATTAGTTATGTTCACATCTTTATAAAAAAGTGGAAATATTGCTCTTGAATTATTTGAACCAGTTTATCTTATTAATCCGAAACATAATGTTTCGCACCTATATTTCTGAGCTTTTTTAACTGTTTCCCTTTCATGAGAAATCATCAATAATATGAAAGGGAGTATCCTCAAGTCGTGATTTCTCAGCTGCGCAAAAAGAACATCTTTGAATTACTTAATGTAAATAATTCATATTCGAAAAATGAGCCACATAGTAACAGGAACAGGTTAACTTTCAAAAAAATCGCAGCGATGACAGCGCTAGTATGAGTGATAAAACCAGCCAACTGATTTCAACTTTACCGTCCAAACACTGCGTGTTCTGATCTCAAAGGAAGGCGATGGAGAATAAGGAATAGTTTTCGTGAACTTTCTTAATTAAGAGTTTTAATTTCTCAAGTTTTCTACAAAGGCTTCCGAGATCACTAGGCGGCCCAGTTCCAACAAAGAATCGAGATTTAACCTCAAACTTTCTTTTGATTTAATTGGAAAATAAGTCGGCACTTTGACCGTTGTCTTTTTCAGAGGGAATACTAGCGAATTCATTTTCCTACGCAAATTATTTTAATACGATTCAAAAATGTGTACTTTCGCACAACGCCAACGTAATAAGTACCCCGAGGTAGTCCAGGATATAGAAAATTTCAGCCACGAGAGACGTGAAGTGAATGAATGGGGACTTGGTGAAACCAGCAGTCTATATGATTAAGAGGAGCACATAATTAACGGAAAAAAGTTTTGAGGATCACCATCATACGGCGTTTACCAGAGATTAATTTAATGCACATCACAAACGTCGCCAATTTTTTTTATATTCAATTGAATACGTAAGTTTTCAAATAAATGAGAAACATAACAAGAACCCCTACAGTAGACGACGATGTATTTTAAAATTTGCCATAGAAAACATTACGACAACAAAGAATAAGCTAGGAGCTTACCACTGCGGTTGTCCATGAGATCATGGTATCCGTGGATAAAATCCGCTACTAGTCCGGCCATATTTGCAATTTTTTTCCAACGTGCGATCAAGAGAAGACTCCTCGTCGATACTTCTCAGGCAGGTAACGGGTGGAAGGGATTCCTCCTTGAAGAGACCCCGGGACTGTTTCACAAAATGACTTGCAGAGAAAATGTGCCGATGTCCCTCCTGGGCCGATGGCGGCGTCGTCGAAAGTCACTCGCCGCCGCTCCGGGGCTGCCCTCTCCTCCCTTGCCAATGCCTTAGGATTGTTTCCCCGACACCGACCGCCCTTTGGTCAGCTTCACGCACGCTCAGCTGCTCCCGCAAGAAAACAGTCGCTCTGGGCGATAGGATTTTGGCGATCCACTACTGATGCAGACCTGAAACAATGAGAAAATTACTATTATAAGTCAACCAGAAGGCATAAGCATTCTTCTCCCTTGAAATTGAATATATTACGGCTAGCTACACTGAACGACCGTTCAACACGAAGCTTCCTTCAGTTGCTGGAATCACTACTGGTGATACGAGAACTCTTCCATTCCGATAACTTTTCTAATTACCCTCGTATTCAAGACGTTCAATATTAGTACGAACTTGGTCTCTGATTGTATCTGACCCATTTACAATCTATTTCTACTTAGGACTTCCAACTTTTGCGCTTGAGCACAACACTTTTGTGAGCTAATTTTTACCGACAGATCATGAAAATTGGTTTCTTACGGAAATAATGCGGATTACAATTCCACAATCGGCAGTCACTTGAAACGCCCCTGCTCATATTTCATTGGTGGTTGGATTCAATCATACGTAATATTATCATTCTTGAAAATTAAATTCAATTCATTTATCGAACACGACCCCATTTCTAAACGATACGATTTTAAAAACCTGAATGCAGCAACAATTTCAGTGTTGAAATAAGCATAGCGTAAATTGGCCTCAATATTTCGGGTGATCAAAAACGCACAAGAGTACAGAGGCATCAATGAAGAAGCTCCCTCACCTTCGCCGTTCGAGTCAAAACTGGTGGCGAAATTCATTTAAACCTTACCATGGGTGTACGATAACACCAATATAAAAATACACTTGATAATCACGAATTTGGTGGCAATCGGGTTTAACCTTTCGGTCGGGAGGTGAGGTATGCCTCGTTAAGGTAAATGGAATTTTAAAAACTCGCTTTCAAACTGTCACGGTAATCAATACTTGCTGTGATAATCTCTCAGCTTCAAGCACCAAAATGTCACAACAGTTATAAATCGTCCCCCAAGGGTCACCAAACCTGAAGTCATACGTAAAAGATATCTTGACGTGACTGATTTTAAGGTAACTTACACGGTGCTGTGAAATGAATTGAAACATCCTCCTATTTTTCCACACAACCATGCGTAATACACGTATTGTTTCAAAAATTAAGCAGTTGATGAAAACTGCGTATAATCGATGAATGAACCTCTTAACAACTGTGTATCGATTTCATAGAACCACAACCCAGCCCTTTACGTAATAAGCATCGATTTCTCTCTATCATTCAGAATAATTCAGCTGTTGGAATATCCTAAAAAGTCAGGCTCGTGATCATCAAAAAAGTCCTATCCCCAAGCCATAAACCCACGGCGGTTGTTGAGGGTTTTCCAGATTCAGTGCAATGATTTAGTATGCATGCAACGAATTGATTTTCCATTCTGGAAGGTCAACTTTCAACTTGACTAAGGATTCACGAGTTCGATATTTTTGTGACGTTCAAATAACCTGGCATCTAGTAATTCATCATCCTACGAGCGTCTTCCTCTACGTAGAATGAAAAAAATCAAAAAGTCAAATATTTCCAAAATGCAATCACGCGCATTGAAATACACATAATGTACAGAGTTGGGTTGCTTGTAAATAAATCCACTTTATTTTGCGGAGAACTATCCCTAATCGCCACTCCTCTAACCTTAAGACGGTAAAGTCTACGGAAAGCTAGAACAAATTATCAAACAAACATTACTAGGATATGCACGACTGTTCATCATCACGACGTGGAGGGGTTGAACAGTGGAAATGAAAAATAAATGCAGCAATCACTACCTCTTTCCTCTTGAAATGGCAATTTTTCCCCAGGGGAATAAAATGGAGAGCTATAACATTTCCATCCCTAAATTACTTCCTAGGGTGGAAAGATATCGAAACGGCTAGTTGACAAAACTACGACACCACCCATTACCAATTTTTATAGTGTCAGAGGATTTATTTGAAATTGGTGTTATCGACCAAAGTAAGGAAAGAAAAATATAATTAACGGCAAGTGAATGACTGTGCAAAATCCAAAATGTTTCCGTCGCGACCGCTACTGAAATGGAATTCATCTTAATGGAAAACTTAGCTACCACCCCTTAAATACCAACAGGTCATGTTGCGTTAACATGGAATTTTTCTTAAAACCGTTTACTAATAGAAAACGCGAGGTATTAAGCTCGTTGCTGGAACAAGAGGTATTCTCTTCACGCAGGAGGCAGCGATTACCTCCGCAAGAAAGCCAACCTGTTGCAAAGGTTTTGCGAGGTAGCTTCAAAATATCGATTACTTTCACCGGTCATTTGCCAGCGACCAAATTCTGATACATGCCCGAAATTCGTTAAACACTTTCCGATAAGAAGAAAAAAATAACGACGATCATGTGGATATTATCATCATCATCAGTATTTCAATCCTAAGATTGGTTTACTGCAGCCCTCCATTCTACTTTATTTAATGCCAATTCCCTCAATCCTTGATACCTTCTCTGTTTTACGTCCTTCTTGATTTTTCCTATGTACATGTCTCTTGGTCTTCCTCGTGGAGTCTTCCATCCTATTTTTCCTTCTATTATATTCCTAATCAATCCATTAAACCTCGATGTGTGGTGGATATATATACACACACACATATATATCACAGGAGCATATCTGAATAGTCAGCCAGTTCGTATAGGCTCTCCCCTTTCGAGGACATAACCAGTTCAGAATTTAAAAGTAGTTTTTAGATAATTAAAGTCAACAGGCAATCGCTGTCTTAAAAAAAGCAGGAGAGACCAATTAGGATAATGCCACACACTGTACCTCTCCCCTTCCATTTTTCTATTTAATGAAGACTTGCCACCAGTTCACAAAGTGTTTCCAAAAGAGAAATACGATCTCCAATTAAGGAAAAGTTCAAGAAAATAAGACAACGCTCGAAATTCATCCAATTTGTATGTGATGTACCATAATAAATGTGTTTATTCAACAGTTGTAGAAAAGCGCACAGCGCGAGTTAACATGATGTATCAAATAAAATGTTTATAATATAAATAAGTGAATATAAAATAAGTGAATAAATAAAATAGAATACTCGGCGATTTACTAGCTAGCTACTTTACGATACTCCGCATGATATAAGGCCTAGACTATCACCACCCTGGACACCCTGACGAGATCCTATGCAAGAAATCCATTTGGCCCACGGAAACAAAAATAGACGGGAAAAACCGTGAGCGTTAGGAACGAAGTGAATGGAATCAACACCGAAAGAGACGGGAAATCACACCCAGTTCACACTGACATAATAAGGATAGGGGGACCTACAATAGTCGAAAACAACTTCCAATACGAAAATGTTCAAGTCCGGCCATCTCTGAGAGGTAAAATAATGCTCACAGATTCACTCCCGCTTTGTTTCCGCCATCATCATCAAAAGCATGGGGGATGGGGGGAGTCCAAGAAATTTCCTGGGGTGGCACGGACGATGCAAATTATTCCTTCCGTCTATCTGTTTCCTTAGCAAAAATCGTCCACATTGTCGATTGATACTGAAGCAGAAGTGAGTGTGACGGGGGGGGGGATGAAGGGTTAATCCCCCCATTCCCGCCCGTCACCGAATTCTTGCGCAAGGGCAAGAACGTGGAGCGGAAGCTGACGGAAGTACTCCACCGAATGAAACCTGTTTACGAGAATAGGGGGTGGGAGGAAAGAGAGGGAAATGGGGCGGGTGGTGGTGGAGTCTACTGCGGGAAGGCCCTTCTCGGCTACGAGAGATCGGAGAGCGGCGATCTCGACTCATCACTGGACGAGTAACGGACCTCGCCGAGGGAAAAAGGAGAGTGGTGGCTGGATTCCGGCGATGGGCAGGGGGATGGGGAGGAGGGAGAAGGAGAGTGGGGAGGCACCCCCTCGAGTGCAAATTCAAAAACTTCCCCACATTTCAACAGAACATAACAGGGGGTGCGGAATGGTGCTGTACGCACACACCCTTGGACGCCGTTCCCTTTCCGTCCAGGCAGAGACTGGAAAAAAAAATTTCCATTCGAGAGTTACTGCGGACACTAACTCCATTTTTAAATGATTTCTCCTACGATTTATTTTATCCATGCACCTAAGTCTTTCGCCTCCTTCGCATTCGTGCATTATTACGTGCGCATTTTTCCGTTCCTGAGAAGCTTCTAACCTCCCTGGACTTGAGATTCCCATCCCCAGCGAGGGTCACCTCACGATTGTCCCACCAACACGCGAGTCAATACTTTTCCAAATTGTCAAATTCCATTGTCAAAATTGGCAAGAATATAACCAATTGTGGAATGCCGTCGTGATTCAGGGGCTGCCTATGGGGGGACTTTCAAGGGCCGAGTACTTTTGGAAATCTAAAGTCAGATTTGAAATATGGTAGTTGTGTTAATATCATATTCATTCCTTTATTTTTCGAGCTGGGTAAATATAATCAATTTATTGAAACAGAATGAAAGAATCATCAAGAAATACGTCTGGGGAAGGAGGTTCGCCCCACCCATCCCTCTGGATCCATCACAATTACAGCCGGTACTTTGGAGTCACGTGGATGGACTTTCAAGTGCCAGAACTCAGACAGGAAGACCAAACGCGTAGCCTAGTGGTACACTGTTGCCTCTCGTTAAATACATTTTTGGATGGTGCCAACGCCAGTTTTCCCTTCACCTTCCACAGCGTCTTCATGTTATCAAATTGCCCACTCTTCTTTAACAGCGCAAATGACCCCAGCTGTCAAAACCGCATCCTCCAAAACTAGTGACACACTA
Organism: Hetaerina titia; assembly: GCA_037158775.1. NCBI lineage: Eukaryota > Metazoa > Arthropoda > Insecta > Odonata > Calopterygidae > Hetaerina > Hetaerina titia. Next base: position 47,843,910 of record CM073769.1, on the reverse strand, counting down.
CGCATCTCGAGTCACCAGCAACAGCGTAGTCATAACATTTTCCAAAAATGGGCCCAATCCCATAGTCCCTATGCTGATGCCTACGCAATAGGGGTTTCAATGAACGGCATCGGTAAGTGCAGCATTGGTTCATCTGTTCGATTACACACATTCCTCTTGCCCCAATATAAAATCATCTATTAAAATCCGGCTCAAAGGACGGTTTTCTTTTCAGCTCATCGTAATGGAGTTCATTCCTTTATCCGAAGCCCTTTGTTAAACTAAACCAAAAAAAACAGTGATATAATTTATTACCTATGAATTTGGAATGAATGGATGACAAATATACGAACCATTCTCGACAAAACACTTTACCAGAGCATTTGCATGGCTACCAGATCCAGCTAGTGTCCTATGGCTGCCACTACATGTTGCTCTGGGAAAAGAAATTGTGTCTGTAGGAAGAAGGGAACATTGAAGCAACAATGGAGGTGGGGGGGGGGGTTAGTAGATTCCTTTCCTTCGTCCCGGTTCATTTTGTTCTTTACTTCCTCACATCGAAAGAGAGTTAAAAACTTTGAAATTCATGACATCCGTTTGAATTAATAAAACAAAAAATCTGAAAAGAGAACATTAATCGAACAGACACTGACATTCCCACTGATGTGACGGACTTAAAGGAAAGCAAACCTAAACGGTTAGAACTTATGGAACGACCTACATCTCCTCAGTCACGAAGAAATGAACGTTGTCGATTGATAAACAATCAGAGGAAAGAGTTAGGTTCGGTTAGTTGCAATCAGGGGACGTGGGGGATCGTTAACAGTTAATTCTGACGGGCATCAGGATGGGAAAGTCAGAAAAGAGCAGCTACGGGAGAGCGGGTCACCAAACGAAATAAGGCTCGGTTGGCCTCACATTTCCGGATCGAACTTGGGTGTGACGTCATCGTGGTGGGCGTGGACCGCATTCAGAAGCAGCTGAACTTCACCGCCGAGGGAATGCCACGACGAAGCGCCGGCCATCGACGAGGCAATCGCAATGTGGTGAGAGAGAGAGAGCTCCCTTCTTTTTTTTCCTTAACGCACACATCCAAGAATAGCATTCGGAATCATCCGCCTAGTCCTCAGAAGCCCCCCTCCCCTTGCCAAGTCTAGTGCCCTTAATTGCCAGAAAACGGAAAGTAAGAATTTCCTAAAATGTGAAAAAAAAATCTATTGGGAAATGTAAATTCACATACATACGACATTCTCATTTGAATACGAACACGCTGGGAGATGATTAGGGTTCGAGCGATAAATCTTCACGTAATCGATTGAAAAGCTTTGTTTCCGAGTTAAATAACTCCTCTGTTGTGAAATGGAATCCAAAGGTATCAACAGACCTTAGGGAAATAACACTTATGCATGTATAACCGGAAATACGTGTAGATACGAATGTTAAATGTAAAAATTAGAAACCTCCAATTAATTTTAATAAAATAAATAAATAACCATGATTCTTAGACTAAGGTTAACCGTTAACAATATTTGCATTTAATCCAATCGTCGCGGCTACTCCTCAAGTATTTCGTCCTTGTGCCCGTGGAATATGGATAGATGAATAAATCGCATTTTTTTTCACTGGAACCACAAGGACCGAGTAAGTTATTTGGGAGCCGTATTTACACGAGGACGCCTGCGAAAGGGTTTCGAAAATGCCCCGAGGAAGCCTTACGTGAGAACAACCACGGCTTTAAGTATCCTCTAGACAGGAATGTATTTTCGGAGGAAGCGTTAAAACGAACCGAATCGATAAATAGTCCAATTCGTAAGCTACTTGCGACTTTGACAATGGTTCGTGAACTCGCTTACGCACCCAAATGTCCTGCGATCACATAGTAAGATTTCGCAAAAAGGCAAATATTAACAAAGAAAACTTATATAAACGTAAATATATTTCACTATTCTATACAACATCGAACCAAATAGTACTTCCCTTATTAGGAATACGCGCCTCGCTCTGGATTTTACAGAATATATAGCACGACCCTGCACATGGATACCTCGTCATCTAACGACATGAATGGGCGTCAGAGAACTAATCCCATGGTGCAAGACGACCTTCTTTGTGCTAATACCGATGCAATACAAACATTCTTACTTCACCGTTTTGACTCCAACCTTCCGCCCCCCCCCCCCCGATTTTGATGCCCTATATATGATACGGACCCACTTAAAACATTTCCACTGATCCAGCACGCTTAAATATAAAATACCAAACATACTTGAGACAGCTCCCAGGACCACTTGAGCTAAACCTCTCGAGCCTCCAGATAAATATTATATATACCCAGCATTTTATTGGATACTAATATCTCAATTTTCCATATTTCACACTCCCGAGCGCCTTGCCATGCCTTATTCCAATGATCCCCATGGTTAACGAACGATAAGGCTCCCACCCGACGCACCGAAAGAGTGAGATCCCGGTCAAGGCGCCCTGCTAGAATATTAAAGGAATTAGTTGAAGACATTGCCCTGTTTTTAGAAATTGTTTTTCTAAACTCAATAACAAAAGGCTAACTCCCTCGCGACTGGAAGGTAACCATACAACTCCCATCTATAAATGCGGCGATAGGGATAAACCAACCAATTTCCGAACCATTTCCTTGACATACCTTTCTTGTAAAATATTAGAACACATTATTGTCAGTAACATTATGAGATTTCTTGATAATAGGAAAATACTAAGCCACAACCAGCACAGATTTAGGAAGGGCAGATCATGCGCAAAACAATTACCATTCGCGATATACTTAGATCGGGGGAAAACAACACACAAGTCGATGCAATATTCCAAGATTTACAAAAAAAAGCCTTCGATAAAGCCCCAAAAAGAATTTGTTACACAAACTTAAATTCTGCGGTATCAATGAGAAAATTTTAAATTGGATTAGAGACTTCTTGTCAAATCGCAAACAAATAGTAATTATCGATGGGTTTTGCTCATTAGATAGAGAGGTAACTTCGGGTGTCCCCCAGGGAAATGTAATTGGACCGCTTCTATTCTTAATATACATTAATGAATTAAGTGCACACGTCAGTAGCAATCTCAGGTTATTTGCTGGCGACACGGTGGTATACAGGGAAATAATGAGCCAACTAGATCGCGAGCTACTATTTTCTAAACACTTAGACAATCTCGGATTGGTGCAAGAAAAGGGGATTATAATAATAATTTATTGCTTAATATACACAAATGTGCAGTTTTGAAATTTTGGAACAAAGGAAGTAGAGAACAGGACATAAACTACGAAATAGAGGGTTCAGTACTAACTACGGCAAAACAAGTTAAATATCTGGGGGTAATTCTAACACCACGCCTTTCACGGGGAGCACATAAAAGGACAATATGCACATCCGTTTTAAAGAAACTCGGATTCATTTTAACAGACGTGGGGAAATGCAATGATAACGTTAAAGAGAGGTGTTATTTTGCTCTAGTTAGATCTCATTTGGAATATGCTGCAAGTATTTGGGATCCTTGGGAGAATATTTGGAAAAAAGAATTAGATAAAATCAAGAAAAAATCCGCCAGATTCGTCAAAAATTCTTATAATAAGTACACAAGTGTGAAAGGTCTCTTAGGGGATTTAGGCTGGAAGCCACTTGAAATGCAAATAGAACACGCGAGACAGACTTTTAGAAAGATTCAGAGCCAACGAGTTTAACGATGACACTAAAGGAATTTTAATTGTCCCACACTACTTAGATATATCAGACCACAAAGGTAAAAAAAGGGTGATAGAGTCCATTACAGATAGATTCAAATACTCATTTTTTTTCTCAGAACAATTAGAAATTACAATAGTAAGAAACCAAAGTTACTTTAGAAATATTAAAAACATTTAATTTACAAGTCGGAACAAAATTAAACAATGCAAAGATATTTGTAGATGCATGGGTATGTTAGTTGGTAATTTGTGTGTTTGCATGTGTGTAGGGTGTGAGGGTTTTTGCATGAATGTATACCACGCTTTGTTAGTGGATTGTATAAATTTGTGGCTTTTGCATGCGGATTTTTTCTTAATTACGCATGGTGCCCTAACACCCCCCACCACACGCCCTTGCGGCGGCTTGCGGGGTATTAAGTAGATGTAGATGAGTGCTCCGAATGTGTGAGGCGTATCAATCGGCTGGATCTTCTCGTGTTTTTCTTACCGTAATTTCCCTAACTTCTGGGCATAGCCCCTCGCCGCTTCGTAACCTTTGACCTAAAACCAGCACCATCGGATACATAGGGTGTGAGCCAGGTAAATTAAAATATTTCCTTGAAAACGCCATGATTTTCTAAGTTAAAATGCTCCATTTCTACAAAATATTTTTTTCCTTGGCGAACAGGATATTTACGAAGAATCACCGCCAAAAAGGATTTTGCCTTGTTAATTGAACAGGTGAGGTATCCAAATTCCAGTTTAAAAAGATTTTAAAAAAATGAACCGTTTAAGTGTTAACTTCATCAGGCCGAAAGAAAGTCACTACTTTTTTACTGAGACTTGTTCTTACTACAGCCGCACGATAGTATAATGGTTCAAAGATACGCTATTTGCTGAGATGTTCTTCATTGAATAAATCTTTGAGTTGACTCCCCAAATAGGATTTCCCCAAAAAATATTTCTCATTATACTCCAAAAAATGTCATGGAGAGAGACATGTAATCAATTACACGTATATTGATCAATGACGCACACAACCAAGCAAAATGTAAATTACGCAATTACATTACTAAAATCCGAGGAGTTAGTTCACAAATGTAGGGCAAGCCAGGCAATCCAATATTATCCGTCGACAATGACATGAAACACAATTAACGAATATTTCGACGAATCTTCTGTAATCCAAATACTTAGTTTATGTTTCTCAACAGAATAACATCGGATGGAACCACAGAATCATTGATTCCAACTGGAAAACAAGATGACATAACAATTCAGCAGTTCATTTGCGACGGGTTAACCACTCAAGCCTGCTTTCATCCCAATTTTCAAGTCCCTTCCGAGCAAAGATCTTTCCCAATGCCGTGGCCCGACCCTTGGAAAGCCCAATGATAAATAGACCCCAAGCTAAGCGGCATGTCCGGATCTCATCAAGCAAGGGGTCACGAGAATGACAAGGGAATATAAAAATACCACACTCGACAATAAGCCATTATTACTAAAACAGCATTCAAACTGCATGCGAATTCCGCAATATCTACATGCAATTCACGACAGGTTGCTTTCAATCATGGCATTTTTATATCGATCCCTCATACGTAACAAATTTGATTTAGAGGTGGGACGACGGACATATAAGAGCTACAATTCAATCCCGACAACGGGCCAATTCCAATATGAATGAATTAAAGAGAAAGATTCAATTACCAAATTTCAGATGGGTTCAATTGCGAAAATTCCGCGCTCCAACACAAGGGCGACCGTGGCACCCAGGTGAAAAATACATCGTCCTAATCGCCCTACCAATAACCGATTACGTAAAGGGGAAAAAATTAAATTCATATAACACGGAAGGAGTTGCGGAATGTTTCAATCTGGAGATAAGGAACCAAAGGGATTTAGTGAAAAAATAAAACTTTGTGAAACTCCACCTACATCTGTATAAATGTAGCGACAGATTTCGCCTGTCACGGCACCATTGGGTACAGTGTACGGAATATACTCGTACTCAGTGATTTGTGTGTTGCACCAGATTATGCCGTAACCAATGATGCCCCCCACCCCGCTCGTGCTAAATAAAAAGGTGAATTCGGAAATTTACTTTAGTCTTAGGTGATAACTTTATCATGCAGATATTACAGTAAATGACCAGAGACGAACTTGCTTTTTGTGAAACTAACTAACTGACCTAATCCACAATTATCCTCTTTACCTAACCCCCAATGCCATAAAAAAACATGCATGCTGAATACAGGACAATATTTCCTCCCTCATAATCACGACCTGAACTGCGACATTAAAATTGCAAATTTCAATACCCCTACTCATTATTTATTTGAATGTAAGATATTTAATCGACCATAGAACCCACATCAACCAATAAATCAAAAGGAGAAACAAAAATTCCAATGGACTTGGATTTCGTAATCGCGTCAATTCTCGGGGAAATAGCTGAAGAACGCCCGTTTTGGCAAGGCTCAGCCACGGGAAAAAAAGAGACGAAAATGACTTGACTTCTGAGAAATACTATATTTAAGCCATTTACTGAATTCCCGAGTAATGGGTAATTCACGGGCGTGATTTAATTGGCACAAAAGGAACTGCAGACGCGGATACTGACCACGTCTAATTAGCAGCAATGCCATGAAAAAAATATCCTACGGTGTCACTCTTGAGAAACAAGTGAACCGTAACCGACAAACATTACACTCTCTTTACATGTTCACTCCCCCTCCCCGCCGCTCTAACGGAATCCTCGGCAGTCTGAATAGTGACCGCTTCACGAGCAGACTAGCTCTTTTGGAAACGAATATATTCGTCAAACATCCCGTTTTCCAGATAAAAATCACCATTCCGCAATAAATTTGCCCCCATTCCACGCATTTCGACCTTGTTTTCGCGTGGCCTACCAATCGGAAGTAGGTTTTCGAAGCACCCTGAAAAATACTACACACCCGACGGGGTCTTTTTCAAAAACGTCTCCGTACCACGTTACACCTCTTTTAAAATATTTCCAATGCGCTAATTGGCGTATTATCAATCCTCTGTCGACAAAGTAAGCATTCAACTGAGACCCCTGAGATATGTACTTCCTTCCAGAAATATTGGGGAGAACACCACCTATAAAACGGCTTAACTTACCTAAACCTTCCCTGCTTACCGAGCATTTTCCTTTCCATCACAGATATTATTCCCTTTCTCTATCTTCTCCGTTTCCTTTTACTACTTTTCTCAAATTTCTCCCAGTAAATTTCTCTCTCCTCCTCTCACAATCCCAACACACCCACGTCTGCCTTCCCGTCCGGCCTTTCATTCCGACTTATATGGAGTTTGAGGATATCCTCACATGGGTTATCGACATTTCTTTGAAAGCGCTCTTCACTCTCATCCTAAAACCATGAAAGTGAGCATTTCTAGTCCTGAGAAAACGAAATTCTAGTTTGAAACACACAAATTACGCAGCACGAAGCTGAACCATGGGACTGTTACAATGCCAAGATTGATATAGCCACATGAATCGAACTGGAGATTGCGGCTGGATAGGAAGTGGATAAATATCAGGATCCTCGGTTCGCAGCCAATCTACAAATACGCACATTTGTGATTTTGGCATGAAGTGTGAGGTATTTTGAACGACGAGATCTACAGCGAGATCCCTAAACATGCACAATCACGGCTTTCCGAAGAAAAGAGCACCTACGCTGAACCATAAAAAAAAACCTCCTGACTCCTCCCGCACACGACTGGAGTCCTAGAGAATTACTGGGCGAAAGAGGTCACGGCCCACGGCCCGAATTAGACCTCTAGAAGACGTTCATTACACGCGTGCAATTAAACGACACCACCGAGGGGAAACGGGGAACCATGTCTAACCCATAGTTTGTCCCACGACATGTCGAGGGCCCCGTGAATTCCCACATTCACCACCGCGCGCGGTCCAGTCAAAAACCGCAGCCATCTGGTTTGGAGAGATGATTAGAGCGATGGGCGAGGAAGAGGAAGAAGAGTGGGTTAGTCGTGCGCGATTATTGTGAACTCACACACTAAAAACATGACGGGTCGATGGCAAAAATTGACGGCGAGGATGGAGGGAAGAGGTAGCCCCCTCTCCCCCTCAGTTACCTTGCGTAACGGTACACCTACTACAACCCCCCCCACCTCCCCGACACTGTTTTTCGCGTCTCGAAACTCAATCGTTAAAACACACCCTGCCAGCGAGCGGGTCACTCATTCCATACCGGTCCCTCCTCGCAGCACATATTCGGGAAGTGGGACGGGAACCGCTGAATGTAGGCCTCGAGCGCGCACGAGGCTTTCCGGAGCGGCGTCGCCTTCTTCCTCTCTCCTTCCTGTGCCCCCCCCCTTCATCTCTCTCACACACTGGGATGACGGGAAGAGAGCGTGGGGCGGCGAGAGGGGACGGACCGAGCGACCTCCCTGCCTGCCTGCCTTTCTTCCCCGCTCCGCGAAAAGTGTGCAGAAACGCAGCCGCTGCGAGATGGGCGCAGATGGGGGAAAGGAAGGGATCTCTTCTTCGCTGTAGCGGGGAGTTAGTGAGAGCGGGACGTTTGGGGGGTGGGGCGTCGACAGACCCGCGGATTCGTCACGGTTTCCTCCGCCTCGACCGCCACCGATAAGAATCCAAATGCGAGGTGAAAGCCGAAAGAGGGATCATTGGGGGATGGTGGGAGGGGGGGGGGGGGGCAAGGTTGGTTGCGGCGCGAGATGTAACGCGGGAGAAAATGGACGTCCGAATGAGGGAAATTTCTCCCCATCTCCGTGTTCCTTCATGCATGAAATTTTAAACAGGGTTGCACAGACTTGGGAAAAGGATTTCCACTCACGTCGCCATTAATTCACTAAGTACAACTCACCTCCACGAGCGTACTTAATTATTGATCGCTCCCGTCATTCACCATTGGGGCCTCTAAGGTAAACTCTCAATTGACAACGGATCTTTTAAATGAAGGAAGGGGACCACTGTCTTGCGTTTTGTGAGCTTCCGAGAGAAAAGGAGAGGGCAGTTTAGGTTGACGTTTTTTTTTTAAATGACCTACTGTGTTTATCAAAAGCACAAAAGGCATTGTTTCAAGCAGAAACGTTGCTTTCTGATATTTTGGGAGTATTTAAACATTAACAATTCATATCACCGTTGAATGATTATTTCTGATTGCATAACAAATTACGACCATCATTAACATACCCTAATTCCAAGAAACTGCGGGAAGATGCCGCGACAGTAACTTTTGTCGTGGGAGATTGTTCCGAAAAAACACAAATCACTTTAATTTAATTAAAGAATTTTCAAGACGGACAGCCTTTCGTGGGAGAGTGAAGAAACTTGAACAAAGCGAGACGAAATGCGTCACAAATTCGCCTAAGCTTCGAACATTTATGAAGAGATCCTCATTTTAATACACATCCAAACTTCATGACAAAATGCCTCTCAACATGTGATAGCAGTACGGTGCAATAAACAATTTTAAGTATCTAAGGCGCAGCTATTTCCATTACTTTAGTTCGACAACCGATAAGCATTCGGAGACATGTAAATGCAAACCAGTATAGAAACTCAAGTAATACCGTTATCCCAATTCACGGCCCTGTTTTCAGTTAAGCAACAGATAGTGCTAAAATATCTCCACACCGTGCTTGCAACACCACCTGCGTCGCTGATTAACTTGGATACTCTCATGAAAACAAAGTCTAAGGGTAGGAGATTCACCGAAAGGTCACTGAACATCGACGAGTCTCATTTTATCGACAATGGATTCCAGAATTCAAGAATAACCAGTCGGGTTCGCGTTATCTTTCAACCTCCACGGGTTTGTCGACTTTTTCGCGACTGTTCTGGTACCTACCAACTTCACATTTTGGATGAATGGGTTTTCTTGTATGCTATGCGTGGAATTTAAGCCATCGACCGATCATTACGTATTTTCTTAGTTGATACGACTAGAACCTTTAAAGATTCGTGATAAATGTATAACTCAGTCAAACAAAATAAAACGTAGGAAGCGAAACCACCCCGCGAGAAATTATGGCACCGTGGCGCAATCAACGCTTGTTCAAACTGGAGGGACGCGGGTAGCAGACGCCCAACAGCATTTGTCCAAGGCCAGGCCAGCAATTCTCACGAAAACAAACTGTGAAAATTTATCTATAATCGTTTAACTACTCCAGTCACAGCAATTATATAATGGAATGCATAGTCCTCGATGAGAAACTAGACATGGAAAACCAAAGTGAACTTCACCCTGAAGACTTCACCTTGAAGACGATGGCGGAGTCAGCCTTCGAAACGTCGGTGCACTTCATAAACCTGACCTGGTGGGAAGGAAACCCGAGAAAAATTCTCAAAGTGAACTTAATCACCAAAGCTTCCAGTTGTAAACCGGACAAAGGCAAGTATCGATTGCAACGAGAGCCGAGCTAGTAAACGTTCGTATAAGATGGCGGGAAGTATGTTTCATAAATACGCTGAGTGGCAAATAATTAATATAGCAGATTTAGGCATACCTTTTATGTTTACATATTGACGGAATGACATAAATCGACTTCCTAAAATAGCAACACACGACTTATAGTTTTCATTGTGTAATTAGACAATCACAGTGCATTTTTTTAAATAGAAAAAATAACGTTAAGAACTTCTATTTAGAACTTTTTGTTTGGTTTGTGCTCGTTACTAAAAAATCTTTTCACTTGATGAATGCTCCGAGATGAAAATTTGTGAAGTTGTCTAGACACTTCTTTAAATATTAATTACCACCTGTGGCCACATTAGTTGCCCGCACAGATGTCACTAATTCATTAGCAAAGGAATCTTAGGCTGAAAAGCGCAAGCCCTCAAATACGCACGGCCAAAGTCCTAGTTCAAAGAAAAACATATCTCAGATTACACCAAAAAAATTGTGACGTAAGTTTCCAATGATGTAAGTAACTATATTCAAACACCGACTATCGGTGCACTACATACAAACCCAGTGTCAAAAATACTACAAAACAACCTTTACTCTCATATCAGCCGAAACTGGTTTTTTGAATTTTCGCGCGACAAATGAAGAACGAAATTCGTCGCCACCGGACAAAGAGATCACAGAATAACGTTTCATTATTTCTCATTTAGTGATTTTACAGACGATTCGTATGGTTTAGAGATTGTGTAAATGTGATTAATTAATCTGAATTATCGAAAACATAAATAAGGACGACTTAATTCAGGGTTAAGTACAACAATGTCTTTCATATTGCATGCCGGCAATGAAGCTTAGGGTTACTGATTCGTAAAATGCCCATCATTTTACGAATTTGTTCCGTGGGTAGACGGCATGTACGTAAGTTACCGCCCTAAAAATTTCATCATTGAAATGCAGCACAAAATTTATAGCCGTCAGTCATATTCGAAAGTAAGAGTGTGTTGGAACACACGCCTCGACGTGCCCAGGTATAACATACGAACTCAGGGTGTGCCTCTTTTCTTATCCAAAATTCTGAAGCAAAAGGAGCAACAGGAGGTCTCGGAACAGGTTGTCGAAGCAGCAAAGGTGAAATAATATTATCCTATCGACGATATTCATACTTTTACAAAATTCCCGCCAAAAACCGAAACACCCCGTGCTTGCATGGGCACCTACGCTCCTCCCAAAGATGTTCGTCGGCTTCCCTTCACAAAAACCATGCGAGAGGGATAAAAATGCGAAACTTACCTCGGTCAGGTATATTAAATTCCCCGGTGGTGGAGGCGAATCCAGGTCTTGGTGACTGGTTGAAGAACGGGTTGGCAAGTCGTCGGGAACTCCCTCAAAACTCCTTCATTCCCTTGGATAAAACACGAATTTCATCCACCGTCTTACACGAGGTTCGAACGCGAACTCGGACAAACGGATGCTTAGCTGGTCGGTTGAGGTAAAAATCCTTTGCAAAACCCTTATCTTGCCACGGAGCTCTCCTCTTTTCGAATCTTTCCTTCACTGTTTCCGCTCTTAGTCAACGGCGATGAGGGAAAGGTAGAGAGATCCCTCTACTCCTCAACGCAAAACGATTCGCGTGCAATTTCGGGGGAAGTAAAGAGATCACACTAAGCACGGCACGCTCACACTATATATCCCACACTGTCGACGCAGACGAGCCAGAATTCAAGCGCCGTTCCCCTCAGCAACGGCCCTAGTTCTCGGCGGTACAGCGGGAGAGTTATATAGCGAAAAACGGAGAGACAGAGAGAAAGAATCCGCACCCAGCAAGCAGGACGCCAAAACGACCTCACCCGGCAGCGGAGAGCCACCAACTAACCGATCGCGATCGGTGTCCGAAGGAAAAAACGACCAGCCGACCACTTGCACAGAAACTACATTCGTAAGCAAGGATGGGAGGGGGGTGGCGGGAGTGGGGCTGGATCCGCCTCATACCCTCACAAATATTTTACCCCCTCCTCCTTCCCGCAGACTGGCCGTACAGAAAAAATTAAATAAAAATCTTCCTCCTCACCCCCTTCTTAACTTCGCTCCCCTCCTCCCCCCCTCTCACTAACCATTCCCCTCTCTCGTCCCTCACACCATCCGCCTTCCGTAACCACACGGACCTCTGGGTCTCGCCTCTCGCACTGGTTAGAGGGGCAGCCAGCCAGCCGAACCCTCCCTGCCGCTCCCGCAACCCCTCCGTCCTCGGAACCACCTCACACCACTCTCTCTCCTTCCCCTCCGAGAGCTCGAATCCCTTCCTGCCACCAGCGCTCTCCCCCTTTCCCCGCAACTTCTCTTCCTTCCTCTCTCACTCCTTTGCCTCATACGTCCGTAGCCTTCCACCAAAGCCACACCAAGTCCATTCGACCATCCTGAGCCTCCTCCCCCAACCTAACATTACCTGCTCAAGATATTCCTCTCCTCCCCTCCGCAAGCTGACAACACTTCCCCTACGCTCTCACTCCGTCCAAACCTCCACCCCCCCCTCTAGCCATCGGCTCTCTGGCTGCGTTTTCCCCTCCTCTCCGACGTAAGCATAAGCACAAGGGGCGTAGGCAGGCCGACGAGTCCACAAGGGGAAGACTTGCACCGCCTTGCCTTCACGAAAGGAGCTACAACCTCTCTCCCTCCCCAGGATGGAAGGGGGGGGAGAACTACTTCCTTTGCCACATATTTCCCCACTCCAACCCTTACCCTCCTACACCCCTCAGCGACAAAACACTCCTATCCCGTCCCCTACCGGTTTCTCCCCACACCCTTCAAACCTTCCACAGCCCTTCCCCTCCTTTCCTTCCCCACACGACTTCACGTCATCGGGTTCCTCCCACCCCTCCGCCCCCTCACACCCACCCGTCCTCTCTTCCGTTCCGCTCCCCCTCCTACTTTGCCCCGCCCCTCCTTTCTCCTTCGCCTCCCCCCCCTTCTCGCAGCTATCTTTTTTTTTCTTCCTTCATTTTCCGCGTCGCGAGACACGGTAGCGTAGTGCCTTGCGTATCGCGTAGGATACGCGTTGAGCTCCGATCCTTTTGTCATTTTCCACTCTCTTTCTTCTTGTGCTTCTCTCCCCCACCTGTGCCTTTTCCTTTCAAATCCAACGCTTTTGGGGGATTTAATTGTAAGGAAGGAACTTTTTATCCTCCCCCTTCGGGATGGGCGTACTCACGATCTATAATCAACTCCGCGTGCTCAGGATATGGGGGTTATTGGATTTGCAGATTCTGGATGCGTGCGTGGAAAATTTGCGGGCGCATATTTTGTGCCCTCCGAAAGACGGGCGAACGTCTCGCGAAGATTTTTTTTGGGAACTGAAATCCATGAAATTGTTTTCACTAGGGAATACTTCACAGGATTTCCCCTCCCGCAATCATTTCCAAACGCGCGGTTATGAATCATCGCCCGCCCTCCCGGGCGCCGATTTCGTGACGTACGTAGAGTGAAGGGGGGACCACTTGGAAGAATGGCGAGAATTATTTAGGTATCCCTCATTAAATAACGCACTCCTTTGGAGCGATGAGCGACGATAAAACTTTTTGGAGTCCCCTGTTTTAGAATGGTTAGTCAAATCGTCAATCGCAACTTACATAGAGATCCATCGCTATTAAATTACAGACCATGAAAAATAATATATGTTGTGCAATTTTAATTAATTTTTCGTTCCAACTCTGAGAAGGGTGGCAAATGAACATTAGCTAATCGACATTGGCGCAGCTGTTTTTTTTTCAGAGTGCCTTACATCATATGACGCCAAAAAATAGAAGAATAATTCTTTTAAGCGTTGTGCTTTCGAGAGAATGTCAATACTATTTAATAAAAATTACCCATTGACTGACAGCTATTATTAGCAATTTTGATGGCAGGGGAGGTCTAATCCCTCTGTCCGTGATACTATTTCTTTCAGAAAAAAATCGAGATGAAATAAATATATCCAGTCCAATAATATAGAGGTTAGAAATATTTGCTTCAAGGCAGTGTTCGCTGGGGGATCTATTGGGTTGGGGAATGAAAACAGCATTTGTCGTTATTACTTGTTGAATTCAGAAGCGGAAATAGGATTAAATAATCTACGCATTGTGTTGCATCGATAGCTCACAATTGAAGGAACAGATCACCGATTGTTGGAAGAGGATGTACATTTTGGGAATGAGTGGAATTACTCATACAGCGACTAAAAGATACTGGGGACCACCTCTCTAAAATACGATGGCCTTTCGAAGCCAAACACATATGGAGAAAGAGACGCTTTCTTGTAACCCTTGTATAAAACTCATTAAGAGGAAACCGGCTTCAGGCAGGTTACCATTACATTAGGATTCATTCAAAGGACATCGGGGAATCAGATAATGTGGAAAAGAGGGTTGATATTTTTCACTTACTGTGCTTCACTTAAAATATTTCATGATATTATGGGATTCTCAAGGTTTACGAGTATATATTCAATTACGAGTAAAATGGAATGACAGCAGCTAGAATCAGAATAAGATTTTGTGACAAAACTATTAGACTGACTCGACTAAATATCTACGTAAGGATGGATAGAAAATTAAAATAAAGGAAAAATCGCTACCTTGAACGTGAGATGGATTTCTCCCCAAAGTTTTTACATATACATTTAAATTATCATCGTAATACATTAGGTTAGATCAAAAATAACATCGGAGATACCTGGTAGTTAAGCGTATGTACTTGCATGCTTGTGGAGTGAAGGGAGGTAGATGCGTGTTTGTAAGCGCGTCGAATGATGGGATGTTACGATGAATGTGTGCACTGCTGTGGATTGGGGTTTGCATGTGTGTGTTGGTTTTGAATGCGGTATTTCTTTTTTCCTTTTTTGGGTGGTGACCTAACACCCCCCGCCACACGCCCTTGCGGCGGCTTGCGGGGTATTATGTAGATGTAGATGTAGATACCTGTTGAACGGACTGAATTAAAATATTATCTTTCCCACGCACAAAAATATTCTAGGAAGGATTTCATCGAAGGCGTCTTGAAAATTGATTAATCTAGTCAGCATATTTTTTAATCCTGTTACTTTTACATCATAACAATGACACCTACATATACACTTCCCCGCAAGTCATTGCAAGGGCGTGTGGTAGGGTATTAGGTCACCAGCCGTACTTCGTCTACACCAATACTCCCGCAAACACATGGCACTCCATGATCCACCGATAGGACTCGTGGAAAGGGGCGATCGGACATAATTCATAAAATATCTCTTGCAAACATTATACATAATTGATATTCTGTTAGTTCGATGGCAATCCCAAAAGTAAGGTCCCCAATTTTTTAGAAATAGAAAAAAATCTAGACATCCAAGTCTAAGTTTCGCTTGTTCTCTTCGTATTTCAAGTGGCTCCCAGCCTAAATCCACTAAGAGACCTGTCACACTTGTGTTCGTATTATAACAATTTTTAACGAATCTGGAGGATTTTCTCTGGAATTTATCTAATTCTTTTTGCCAAATGTTCTCCTAAGGATCTCCAAAGATTTTGCTCAAAAGAAGGAGATGTTCTCCATGGGGAGCACATATCAGGACAATATGCGGATCCGCTTTAAAGAAACTGGGCTTCATTAAACGGGTGTTGGGGAAATGTAATGAGAATGTTAAAGAGAGGTGTTATTTTGCTCTAGTTAGACCACATTTAGAATATGCCGCAAGTATTTGGGATCCTTGGGAGAAAATCTGGCAAAAAGAACTAAATAAAGTCCAGAGAAAATCCGCCAGATTCGTGGAAAATATATATGACAAGAGCACAAGTGTAACACGTCTCTTAGGGGATTTAGGCTGGAAGCCCCTTGAAATACGAAGAGAACAAGCGAGACTTACACTTTTAGAAAGATTCAGAACCAGCGAGTTCAACGATGACACAAAAGGAATAATAATGGCCCCACACTACTTAGGTAGATCCGACCACATAGATAAAATAAGGGAGATAGATTCCAATACAGATAGATTCAAATACTCATTCTTCCCCAGAACAATCATAAATCATAATAATAAGAATCCGAAGCCCATTCAGAAATATTAAAAACATTTAAGTTACACGTCGGAACAAAATTAAAAATTCAAAGATTGTGTATGTTTGTTGGTAGTTTGTGGGTTTGCATGTGTGTGAAAGGGTTGGGACGAAAGGGTTCGTGCATGAATGTTTGGTTTGTGGGCTACAAATTTTTGGCTTCTGCATGCTTTTTTTTCCCTAATTTACGGGTGGTGTCATAACACCCCCCGCCACACACCCTTGCGGCGGCTTGCGGGGTGTTGAGTAGATGTAGACGTAGATGAAGGATCCCAAATACTTGTAGCATATTCCAAATGAGGTCTAACTAGAGTAAAATAACAACTCTCTTTAACTTTATCATTGCATTTCCCCACCTCTCTTAAAATGAAGCCGAGTTTCTTTAAAACGGATGTGCATATTGTCCTCATATGTGCTCCCCATGAAAGGCGTGGTGTTAGAAGTACCCCCAAATATTTAACTTGACTGGCCGCAATTAGCACTAAAACCTCTATTTCATAGTTTATGTCCTTCCTTTGTTCCAAAATTTCAAAACTGCGCATTTGTCTATATTAAGCACAATTCCCCATTCCTTACACCAACCCGAGATTGTGTCTAAGATAATACGTCTACACCTACACAATTCCCCGCAAACCGCCCTTCCCGCCGCGAGGGCGGCTTGAGGGGTATTCTGTAGGTGTAGCCGTATCATTTGATGGTTTTTGTTTTTCGTTTGTTCCCTTTAGATTACAGTGTCATCAACAAACAATCTTACGTTGCTTTTTACTGCTAATAGCTCGGCTCAGTGAACGGGTTTATAATGAACACAAGTAATATAGTGCATTGCCAATTCCACTAGTCAATAACCTTTTCGTTTGGATAATGCATAAGGTTCACAGCTCTTAGCGTATTTGTAAAATGTGCCATGGATACATGTGTGGCGTGTAATTTTGTCTTAAGCCCAATGGATGGATTGGGTGATAGAAGTTGATCAAATACGGATGGCTAAAGCACCAAGAACAAGTCCCACGAATAGAATACGTCACGGAGATAACAAACCACGGGAAGGGGGGATGTTAACAAAGAAATCAAAAGAAACCAAAGGAAAGGAATGGAGGTGGTTATATCGGTAAACTAATTTTTCGGAGCGCTACTGAAGATGATGATGGGAAACCCTGCTCATGAAAGTGATAGGATGGGAAACGCTGCAAATTTACATGCCTTGCATAGAACCTGGCGTCACTTCGTCCACAGAACCGGAAAATAATACTTGGACTCATTCCAGCTCAAAGAAGATTCACTCCATGCCCTTTCGTGCATTCCCGATGATGCCATAGAGAGAAGAAAACCGGTTCGTAAATATAAGTAAGGATGGCGGGATTTTCCGAGTAGTTATACCTTCTTGCGAATTCCCTGTTGCGATCTAGCTTCCATGAAGCGCCTCTCTTTCGCCTTGTCTTCCCCGTGGGTTCAGTTCCCCGTGGGCAGGGAGGGCCCACGTGGGCCCAAACAACAACCTACGAGCAGTGGGAAAGTGAAGGGGGATGGAAAGAGGACCACGGGGTGGGGGACGGGAGGGGAAAAGGACGACAACATGCAAAAGGCAACGGAGGGGGTCGGGAGCCCTTTTCTACACACCTGGGTCGTTGTTTTCGCCAGGGATTCCCTTGGAGGAGAGACCCCTTCCCGGAGGCTGCTGCTCTCTGCTATGGGTTGGAAGGGGGACCGACAAGCAAACCTCCTTCCCTCCCTCACGTCGTCATCCTCACTACCTTCCGTTACGTCACACCTGTCCTTTTCACTCCGCGGACCAGCTGCGACTCATCAGGAGTGTACCGAGAGATCTCGTTAATAGGACGAGTAAATTAGGATACCTCCAACATCTTTTGTTTCCCGTTGATAAAAAGGCAAGATTTCCCCTTCCCCCTTCAGTTATGGGGTCCGAGAAAACAATGGAAATCCACCTAACACCTCGTGAATGAGTCGGGACGTGATATTTACTTTTTTTTAACTTTTTTTTTACTTTATTCTCCTTAATTTGCGGTGAAACTGTTGAGCCCGAAGCGTCGACTCCGACACGTGTTGTGCTCTCAACCGAGGAATCGAAGGCGTCAATCAAGAACTTGGCCGAAATTCTGCCGCCCTCGTCATTCCTCCAACCCTCATCCCTCCTCAATCTCGCCCCAGCCCGCGTGTTACAACGTCCTCATCCCTCACCCGATGCGTTGTGAAAGGATTTGTTGGCGAGGGCCTTGAGATTTACAGCGTGCTGAGGCGAGGTTTACAGCGACGGCGATCGAAGTTAAGGAAATTCCCGTGGGGAAGGGATTTGAAACATGGACAGGAAATGTTGTATTTCTTTAGGGGGAGATGATGACAGTTACTCCTGAACCGGAGCGTGGTCAAGTCGTTTGATGCTTTATCACCCTCCAAATTCTTCGGTGTGCGATTGGACGAGGTTAAAAATGTTCAACATAACCCTTTTTCATTTATGGTCGCCGAAATTTTAACCGAAATTGGATTTTGGATTTAGCCTTTGATACCGCCACATCGAGTGATTTTCAATTGTGTAAAATTATTAATGTCGAAAATACAATAATGATATTGGATTCCGTATTTGGTGCACATTTGAAATTATACGAATCTGTAAAAAATTTGCTCACCGAGGAAAGTTCTAAAAGTATTATTCCTTAAAATGGTGGAGAGAAACCCAGCGTCGGCATTAGCCTACACTTGTCGAAAGGCGCCAAGGGGTCCGCAGTTTAACTTCCCATCCGAAGTACGTCGTACTCACTCAAAGTGCTCTCCACAAAGCACCTAAAGTAGGGATCGAGATACCGCTGCAAAATATTTGTCATCTCCAGGATTCGAACCCGGTGAGAAGCCTGTTCGTTAGCCACCGCACCATCTCGATCCCTTTTGTTCTTTGTAAATTATTTTCTAGACACAGTGTGCTATTTTGAAGGGAGACCATTTCGTAAAAATAGGAGTTTCTTCTTTGTCTTTGGTACTTGAGGAAAAGTACTTACCGAGAACAAAATACTCCAAAACGGCTGCACGAGAAACTGAGGGGTTAGTGGCAGTACCATTGTGGAATACCTTGGCAGGCATTCCAACGCTCAAGTTCCAATCTCTTCCCACGGGTAATGGACTTCATTAATAAAAATTATAATAAGATTTTTCTTTACATCGGAGTAGTTTAACGGGTCAACTTAGGTTTTTGAGGGATCCTGTACCTACACTGTTGCACTAAGCTCAGTTAAAACGACAAGATATGAATACTCCAAAATCTAAATTACAATAAACCAGTCTTCAACTCCACATTCTTCTCGCCTCCCTTCATTCCATTCAACATGCATTTTTTTCTTCCCCTACCTCGCTGACCCAACGGTCTCCCCTTTATCACAGTCTTCTACATCCATTATCACTCAACATGCCCTGCATCCACTTTCCCCGTTTTCTTTAATTTTCTCTCAACAAAGTCTCCCCTCTCCACCGTACCTAAAACTTTTCCACTTGTTTTTCTCCCAGCCTGTGTCAATTTCGTCCTCCTCTTCCATATCCATAACTCAAAAGACTCCAGTCTCCGCTTATGTCATCAAAACTCAACGACTAAGTTTCTGCGTCATATTAAATTTTTCTTTATTCTCTTGTTTACGTTACTGTTTTCTAGAGCACCAATGATTTTTCAGTGGTAGGAGGAGATATGAGTATGTTTCCCTGAATTTTTCCGTTTCACTGCTCAGTCGCGCGCAGTTAATACGCAGGGGGCGATTGCTTCAAATGTAAGTACCCAATGCCGTACGTCATTGGACGCCGCCGTAGGCGGACTGAAGGCTGAGCTCGAAGGCGATCGACCGCGTGTTTACGCACACCTGTGATGCTCGGGATTTCCCTCTTTTTTCCGCGCTGAAGGTTGCCGATCATTAGGAATATGCCCTCGCTTTATAATGGGGAACGAATTTCTAAAACTCCTGAGGGAATATCTGCCGCGTTTCTCTCTATCGTCGCCCGGGACTTCCCTGCGACGTGCAAGTGGGGATCACTTAGTATGGATGCCGCCGATTATTACGCATTATATTTCAGGGAAAATAACTCGGGTTCAAACACAAAAAAAAATAAAACCCTTGGGATTTCGAAGGCATGAATTACCAACCGGAGTAATTTTCCTTTCTTAGAGTGAATAAGTGATTGGGAATGCGTTATGAGTACCAATATTTTCCCAGTGTCGCATGATAAATGAGAAAAAAAGACTCCATTGTCGCCGGCGTAAAAAGTGTTGCAAGAAGTCGTCACAGAACGTTTACATGCAAATTTAATTCCTGCACCATTTGCTTTGAAGACTATAATATTTGCATCCGCTTGGATATGGAAAAAGACACGAGTTCCTTGTCTTTATTCAATCCATAATCTCTCGCCGTGAGCACTACCAAATCTCCCGACAGAGGTCCTTCCTCAAATAAGGCATAATTTATGAGTTTTAGTGCAAAACCTTTCTGTTCACCGTAAAAACCCGTCCTTTGACGCGAATATGTCTAACGAAAGCATCCAGAGAATTCTGTGGATTTAAGGATACCAGTTTTTTCCCAACTAAAGTCAACACCTGATTTTTTGACGTCATCCCTGCGTTGATTATTTTTTGGAGTGGGAGATGGTGACTAAGAAGGGCCATGTAAAGAAAAATAACAAGTTTAAGATTGAGCACTTCCAGATGGTGACAAGGGCTAGGGCTTGGAATGTATATTTTTTATACCCTCATGCTTCCTTTGCCAATGCCGGTTCATCTTTTCCAGCCAGAAATAAAGTTAAGAAATATTCGGAAGGAGCAATTACAGAGAAGCAAGGAAGTTTATTTTGTGTTTGTGTGGCCGGGAGACAAAAAGAGACCTATATGTTTTACATAATTTATTAGACCTATCTGGAATGCGATTTTTTTCTAGTTCCCGAAATCTGAAAGTAATTGGGTCGGAATTGTTCTTGAGACAGTTATGGATATCGTTCTTTTTCTTCCATCCTAAAAACATGTTGCTATTGTTATGACAATGGAGAAACCCAAATTTCCGTAATTATTTATATTTCCAACACCAAGGTTGTGCCAAGTGTCGAATGGACAAGGTTTGTTATCAATTCAAAGCACCAAGAAAATTGAAAAAAATTCATATTTTCAACTCAATGAAGCCTTTAGGATACGTTTTTGCTAATTCGGGAAAATAAACTTGTGATCACTTTTAATACCTTCAGATCAGTCTTTGACTCGCAAATCCTCTAGATAATAAAACAAACAAATACTAGCGAAAATAAGAAGCTTCAATTAGTCAGAAACAATAAAATTAGTATCTAGAAAAAACGGTGAAGATAGTCATGTGAATGACTATGATACTAGTGTCATTGTTATAAATGAATCTCACGAAATAGGTTTGTCAGCATCCAGAAAACATTCATACAAAAGGTGGTTGGCTAAAAAAAAATTAGAAATGAAACTCCGGAAGAATATCAATAATATTTTAATATAATAGTAATATAAAAATAGTGGATTCGTGCAAAGAATTGGGATTAGTATCTAACACATTCAAATGTGCAGTTTTGAAATAGTAGAGCAAAATAAGTGATGAGCAGAACATAAATTATTAAAGATAGGGTTTTTTGTTTAATTTTGTTAACATTGTAAGCGGCAGATCAAGGTAAATATTTGGAGTTAGTTCTAACACCACGCCTTTCATGCAAGTATCAGGAGAATATGCGGATACGTCTAAAAGAAACTTGTCTTCATTAAACGGGTTGGGGGAAAAGTAATGTGAAAGTTAAAAGAGGTATTATTTCGCTTTGGTTAGACCACATTTGTAATACGCCGCAATTATTTGGGATCCTTTGGGAAAAAGCGTTGATAAAACAATTATTTATTCATTTATTTTACGAATTTATTGGGGCGAGATTGAGACTTCATTGTCCCTTAAACACTAACACTTAAACATTACATTAAAGACAATTACAAACATCCATGCCCTAGGTGAAAGAATGCCCACTTAGTCGGGACTCGAACCCACGACCTAGGGATTGGCGATAAAGTTCGGAGAAAATCCGCCAGATTAATCAAAAATTGTGGCGATAAGAAGACGAGTGTGAAAGTTCATTAAGAGGAATTATGCCGGGAACCGATTGAGGTACGAAGGAATCAAGCGAGACTTAAGACTCTTAGCAAGGCTCAGAGCACATGAGTTTAGCTATCACACGACTGGAATCATTATGCCTCCACACTATTTTGGTAGGTTAGACCACTAAGTTAACATAAGGGATATAGGCTCCAGTACACGTCGATACAAATATTCGTTCTTTCTTTGAACAATCCGGAATCATAATACTAATTGCAAAGACAGTCTAATTGCAGGCTAGGGCAAGATTAAATGCTGAGTACGCATCGGGTACAACCGTAGGTGCATTTGTATACATGATGTTAGTGTATATATTTGCATGCGTACAAGTTAAATTGGTTTTAGCATGAATGCACGAGTATACCTCTCTGTGGGTGTGAATTGGTATGCTTTTGTTAATTTTGCATGTGGCTTTATTCTGTTTTACGGGTGGTGTTCTAAGAACCCCCGCCACGACCTCTGGCGACGGATATCGGGGTATTGTGTATATGTAGATGATCTACATGGCGATATATAACTTTCTTCTTAAACTATACCGCTGAGAAAGATTAAATAACAAAAGCTTTTTCATACGCTTCATCCTTGGATATATTTAAAATAAAACGCAAATACAAGCGATATTGGAATTAGGGTTTCCTACATTCTACGCTACTGCAATTTTCAGCAAGCAAAATATTGACAATGCGCTTTATTACTCGTAGTACGTCTCTCACATTTATTTGTAATGTGGCACCAAACTTAAATATTTCATGAGGCAAAGTGAAATAAGCCTTTAGTGACTGTTATATTGAGGAGAGAGATGATAAAGCCTTTGCACAATATAAAATCTATAAAACGAGGACAACTTTTTGGGAACGCTTAAACTGACAAGAATGTGTTCAACACGGAGGCAACTTGTTGATAACCATTGACTTTTCTAAAGCAAGTAAAATGTACGAAAACAAATGGGAATGGAATTATAAATGTGACATATTGTCATTTTTATCGTAATTATCTATTTTAAAATTAGTAGCTGAATATATTATTGTTAATTAAATTGGAATAACCTATTAACATTTGAAATGTCTGGATGTGCAATGAGTACTCAGAAATGAAAGTATGCCAATTGAATAAAATGACTTTTTGACTCAATATAATTAACAGTATTGATCAATCGATCAGAGATATTGACTATTTTTGATTAAAGAGTCTAGTGAGACAGAGAATTAGTTTTTTTTAACGTGTGTATTTCAATAAGAAGGTCCTGCCTTCTACACATTTCCAATGAACAATTTGCATACTTCTTTCTTTTCACCTCTGAAACCGTATTTTGTTGACTTTCCTAAGCGCAATTATGATTATTTTTCTACTCTTTCCTAGACTAAATTGATACCCGACAACTACCGACATGAGCCGCTGTAGGGAGTATATTCATACAAGGGATGAATATTAGACAATAAGCTGCGGTCACATACCTAATATGAAATACTAGTAGTTACCGTAAACATCTGCAATATTTCGAAATGAGAAAAAGTACGTGTCGAATTTGTGGAGAAAGAGACAATGCTGTTAGCAGAGAAAACGCGAAAACAAAGAAAAACCTTGCTAAACTTCTTACATATTACTATCAGTCGCAGTGCATCGGCTTAGGTTAGGTTTTTGATGAACACTGGAACTACACTCTGCGCAACTCCTAAGCCCTAACTAACATCACGCAAAATATGTTTAATCTACTATGACATACTACAATAACTCATTTTTAGATGTCTTCTTTTAGATGGCATCTTAAACATCTATTCTTTTCATGCCTCTACCTCGTTTTCCCAGCATTCTCCTCTCCATTACCATTTTCTCTAGCCCATTAAGCAAGATTAAAAGCAATATCAACTACGTGAGGATATAAAAGAAATACCCACAACTAGGAAAGCAGGTCATAGGCGTTAGTATTGGTGACACCCGCGATTACACAAAAGAAACAAAGAGAAAGAAACAGAAAATACAAACCCACGTGTACACTATCCAATGAGGCCACTTATTCCCCAGTTGATTAGGGTCTCAGACGTGCCCTTCTCCCGTTGTTCCCGGGAAAAAACGAAAACAATTCGTTTTGCAATTCATCTTTGTGATCGCCAAGACCAAAGGATCCCTCTTCAATAAACTCACGTAAACATTTACGCGAACTCGGACGAAGGTCTGCTACGTTTTATCTTAATGGGAATCATTGATGTGACGAAAGTAAAGAAAAACACTCCAATCTACGCCTTCTTTGGCCCTGCAGAATCGAAATCGAACTAATTGATGGATGAGCGTGCACATACATGTTAGTTCATCAATCAAAATAACGAAACTGAATTCTTGGGCAAGAAGTTTGTGTTGACAGACGAGGGCTCGTACCGGTGATGTGAGATTCACTCCACTTCTTCCACTTTTACGGTATCCAAAGAGGCCAAAGTGTATTCTTAAAATCGAATCGTTTTCCGAAGGCTTCGCCGGAAATTTTGAACCTGGGTCCTTCCCAAAAGTATTCGAACGAATACCTGTAGTTCTTTGAACCATTCCACATCACATGACCTTTATTTATTCGTACGATTTTGTTTTCATTTTCCGTCTACTGTCACCGAGGAGTTAAAAGAAAATCATAATTTTTCTGTCCAAACGAAATGCCTTCCCAGCAAATGTCTACACCAGCAAACGTCTACACACGTGAAGTGCAAATAGGAAGCGTTTAAACCCGCGCGAACATCACCTGTAGGCTCCGTTGTCGAAGACCACGCAGGTAGGCAGGTAGAGAGAGAACGAGGGGGAAGGCAGATGGAGAAAGAGAGAAATTGGAAGGTGTAAGCTTCGCATTTCCAAGCAGACGAAGCGTAGGAATTTTAATTTTTCGAGACGGAAAATTCCGGGAAATGTCAGCTTCCGCTTAATTACGCAATAA
Organism: Hetaerina titia; assembly: GCA_037158775.1. NCBI lineage: Eukaryota > Metazoa > Arthropoda > Insecta > Odonata > Calopterygidae > Hetaerina > Hetaerina titia. Next base: position 47,818,714 of record CM073769.1, on the reverse strand, counting down.
ATGCCTCTGACGAAAGAGTGAAAGTCATTTCATTTGATAATACATTCATGCGCACATAGACAAAGATTGGTAGTTGAAACAAAAAGCGCCGATGGCTCATTAGCATTTAATCCGAATCAGAAGTCCCCCTGACCGGAATCACAAGCGGAGCGAAAGAAGGCACTTCGGAGCGTGCCACGAATGAGGCCAAATTCGGCCGTACACGAAAATTTTACTGACACAACAGTGGCATTACCACAGTATTCGACCCAAATGCCCATTTAATAAGTCCTATTTTGAGGTAACCCCGCTACGATTAGCCTTACGGCGTCTAAAAATAACGTTCGGGTATGGAATAGGAAAGGAGGGAAGGAGTTCCTTCCTTTCCCTGATGCACCTGCGGTTTCTTGAAGGGTTAAGATATAACACGTAAAAGAAAGTCACACCGTAAATTAATGATCGAGACACCTAAAGCGTGAACTAAAGTGGATGCCCGGGGCGACATTTGAACCCGCGACTTGTTGAGTGAGCGACGAGGGCGTTTACCCAGGGTATGACCTGGGTCGACATGCCAAGGCCAGAGGACGATTTCATGATTGAAATTCATTGGCACAAATGATGCCGTAGAAAATTCTCAAAATTTACCTTGTCAAATCTATTGACAAACACAAGATGGTGAATTGGCATTATGCTTTCCGAAAAATCAGAGAAAGTGAAATCGGAGAAAGGGTGAGCAATCCAAATATTTGTCTGTCGCGATCTGGTAATAAATTGCCAGGAGATCAACGATTTGGAGAATGACAGGGATTACGATAAGTCAAGCGAATTATCAACACTTTTCATTATGAGGCACGAATAAATTAATTAATTCGTCCAGAATCGTATCTACGATTAGTGTTGTTACGGACGCTCTAGCCAAAACTCTGCGCAAATATATTTCATTTCACAACTGCCTTCCTATCTACCAATGAAATGACTCTTGTGGGCGGATGGCTACATAATTTCGCTTAAGTTACATAAGAGTCCAGGGTGCTAAGAATGATTCTGTGCATGCTTTTCCTGGACGACCGGATGCACGCTACGTGGATTTTGAAACCCACAGCTTCCCGAGAAGGAAGATATTAGCAGTACGAAATTACAGGAGACGAGTTTAAAAAGATCCATCCATCCAAGAAGTTTGGAATTCCGAACAGGTGTGAACGTGTGACTGTGTCTCGGGATACGAGGGAAAATAATGAAATGAAAAAGCTCCAGCCAATATCAGAAGTAAGGCAATTGAAACGAAGGATGGAATCGGAGTAGAGATCTTTCGAATGCGAACCACAAATATCGCAATGTCAACTAAATGTTGAATAAGAGACTGGCTCAAGTAGGTGGCAACGGTGAATGAGGAAAAGTGTCCGGGACAGAAAGCGAGAATGAAAAAGAATGAGCTTCACATTTAATTGGAAGTTGAGGAGAAGTTAATGGAGGAAATTCGGAAAAAGGGAGAGTGGTTGGTGTGTTAACAGGTTGTTGAAGGTCATAATGAATGGGAGGACGTTGGGCTGCGAGAAAGAGGGAGGGGAGGGATTGAAAGATGCTATTTATAAAGGCATGGATTTTCGAAACCACGATAAATGAATATCGTAAAAATGGTGCTGATGCGACGATAAGACGCGCGCTCACAACAGAACGTTTTCATGAGGGATGTGCGATTTTATATTTACCACGTGGCATTTTAATCCCATTTCCCGTCCTCGCGTTAAGTAAAATGTCGATACACTATGCATACTTACTGATGATGATAACGATACCGTCCGTCTAACAGAGTCGGAATATCGAATTACTAATCACCACAATATTATATTTCAATGACGAGGATCAACATAGACATTTTTTGTCGGAATAGAGAAGTGCAGATCACAACATCGTTAGGCGGGCACACAATGTACAAACAACGCATGTACGATACTCCTAAACATCGCAGGACCGCGGGAGGAAGAGGAAAGAGAGGCTAAGTTCGAAAGAACTTGTCGAAGCATTAGGGCGGCGACGGACGAGGAGGATATCCGCACATTAGTATAGAGAAGTGCACACTCCAATACGGTGCACCTGTTGCCTTAATTTCCGCGACGACAGCTGCGTGCGCTGCTAGGTGCGCGATTCTAACCGGGGGAGTGAGGCGGAGAGGGGAGGGGCAGCGAGGGGAGGAGTGGCGGGAGAGAGGGGTGAGGCGATAAGGCCCCACTCTATGCAATTTCAGACGCGAAACATTACGCATGCCCTCCAAAAAAGAAGCGAGTCCTCTCCCACTCCCGATCGGTTTGCGACCTGCCAAAAGAAATGACTCGAGAACAACGCGGGAAAGTCACCCGCGAGAAAATGACAGCGACTCGCGAAATACAGACGAGGTGACGGGAGGCGAGCTCCCACTTCGCCCATCCAGTGATGTCGAGTCGTCGGCTTTCCGTCCAACGTGGATGGGATGAAAACGAAATGCCTTTCGGGGAGTATTTGGTGACCGTGATGCATGAATGCACCGTGTCTTTTTGTGCGAGACCCGCTCTCTCTCTCTCTCTCGACGCCTCTTGACGATTGGGAATAGCGTTTCCCAACTCGCCTCATCGAGGGTGAACTGCAATCAGGGTGATAAGGATTTCCTTAAATCATGTGTGATTTTTTCAGAGAAATCAAGCATATTCATCTACTTGGGATCCTGAAAGTCACCGCTGTGGTGTGAGGTGGGTGTCGATTTCATATAAGGCATGCTCCATCCACCACATACATCATTTGAGAACACTCGGCTGAGACAACTAATCAACGCATGCGTGAAAATCTGTTCAATGCTGCCTCTTCAGCAGTTGATAAACATTCAGCAACAAATCGAGTGACAATGGAAAAACGATTCACTAAAAATCGCTAATTTTGAAAATGAACCGGGAAAATACAATAATAACAGGCAAATATTTGAACTTAGCGTGGTTATAAAAACGATCAATATTAATTTTACCTCATGTGAATAATTTTCTTTTTCATAAATATGCAAGTTTATATTATCATACAAGATTGTATTTTACCTAGACTATATACTTAAAAAATTGTTAAAAGAAGAAATCACTGCAAAAGTTACATCATATGGCAAATACGTATGCTTATTTACGTCTATTTTATGTCAATCCTTACTTTTAATTTTCCTTTTTCACGTGTTTATATTAATAATATGGATAAAAAACTTTTTGTGAATGGATTATTTTTCGCGCCCTTCTTTGATAATGAGGGAATTATATTTTTTATAAAGAGAGTACTATGACGTATCTCAGAGGAAATTCGGAATGAAGAATTGAAACAGCCCACAGTGAAATTCCGTCCGGCATATATTTCAGCCTATTATAAAATAGAAAATTAACATCCTTCAGACACAAAAAAATGTTACAAATCGTAAAAGGGAGCGGGAATTGATCAGCCCAACAGAATGAAACGAAGACCGAAGAATTCCGCGAACCAGATCTCATCGCACATCGGTGCGCGGACTGCATTAAATTTGCGGAGACCTAATAAATATATAGCAAGACGTGAGCGACCGGAAAGATGCTAGGAATCATGTGTGAACTAAGATCGACCCAGATTCAAGAAACAAGACCTTATAATCCAAACAAAAGAAGAAGAGAGAAGCAAACTCGAAAGCAACATGGGAGATTCCAAGACCAGGGCTGAAGACACTAAGAGGGAATGACGAGGTCACTCCATGGGACCAATGAATAGGAGGAGAAGATGCCCACTGGGACGAACAAAATAGACGCCCTGGAATTTAGCGGATAGGTCCCCGGGACGACGATTGCCAATAGATGCATATACAATTGCACTATTTGAAATATTATCACGTTTTACATTGTTCTACATTTTTATCAAGTGTCAAAAATTTATTTAAAATTAAGGAATTATAATTATACATTAAAAGCATTTAAAGTTGAATTAAATTTCGAATTTTTATGGAAGATTGCACTATGGAAGGAAAAATGTTTAAGGTATCTTGAGGATAATCCTGCCATCATGCGGAGGGCGCATTGAGAGGATGTATTAAGTGTGGAAAGATATGATCTGAAAACCTAGTTTCTTTCCTCACTACCCTTTTTCATCATTCGAGTATTATTGGATGAAAAAATTCTCTTGGTCTTTGTTTCTAACGCCTTTACTCATCGTGGAAAACCTTCATTCTGCTTAATGAAAACTAAATAGACATTTAATTGTGCAATGTTTTCAGTCTTGTATATTTATACGCACTTTGGTATTCATACATATACATAATGCAAGTACACACATAGATACACGCAGATGAACGTGCGTATGTACGAGAAATACACGCGTTTGTTCGTGAAAAACGACGAGCTTCACTCTCAATTTTATTGAGAGGTTGAATTCAATTTTTAAAACTAACATTTGGTCAATTCACAATGACTCACTTGCATTTAAGCAAGCACCAGTTGAGAAATACCGCTGTCTCAACTCTAGAGTAATTAAACCGTTAGCACTCTGACGATAATCCATTACCAGCAGGAAAATCTGGAATTTTGATGACAGTTTACTGACTTTCCTTTCATTTTTTTGTGGGTAATAGGTGCTCACCTTGACATATTGACCAATCTTTTCAGATGGATAGCGAACATGTGAGGGATATATTCGTTCCGAAAAGTGATTACTTTTATTATTATTTGCAATAAAAATTCTTGCATTTGATAAATGTTTAAAATATGCGGAACACTGAGACGATATTAACAAAGTTCGGCATCCAAGCATGTAAAATTAAATTTCAGGATGTCTTCCGTTTTATGCTAGTAAGGAGGACCTCCTTTAGTCCTCCAAAAGGAAGGAATCTTTGCCGAACGCAAGAAAAAAAGCAAATACTAATTTTCAAAATGTTTCTTTTTTATCTGCTGACCTACACAGAGAATTTTTCCTGGACTATCTAGGGCTTCTTTTTTTCTTATATTACTCAGATATAACTATCATACGAAGAATATGACAATTGACTTACCTCTTTACGCTAGTGTACTGCTGCGGAGTGCATCACTCTACGAAATGGATCCGTGGTCTTGAGGCAGTCTAGCCTAGAAAGGATAATAATGCTAGTCAATTCGAAATCGGGTATGAGGCAAACTTATCCCAAACGAATGGATCTATTCTTTCTAATCGGCCTGCATATTTTGCAAACCAACCAGTGTATTGTTGATTCTTGATCATATAATTAAAAACATTTATTGATTTTTAGAGTACTGAGAGGAAGACACCGATATAAAGGGGTCTGGAATGGGAAGGGGGTTTCATGGATTGGATCATAAATGGGAAACAAATATATAGGTTGACCATATCTCTTTGCATGTGTTCTTTTGTGAAAAGGAAAAGGAAAGAAAAGGATTTTGTGCAATAATATACCTGTACTTATTCCCTCGTACAAATATTAATTTTCTGTTCGACTAAATCATCTGAAGTCATTACTCATTATTATTGGGTATCTCAGGACAAAACTCAAGTTTATTTATTTTTATGCCTTCATACGTTTTTCCTGGATGCTATGAAAATCTATTTTTCCCTTCTTGGTCGATACTTCATAACCATTGAATATATCGCAGTCTTAAAACAAACAACCCTTTTTAAGTTAATATAACCTTTGCATGCCAGAAAAATATTTCTGTGAACGACATTTCATTACCTCGCCTTTAGAACTGACATCAGCTTCGGAAATTATCAAGAACGACGCAAAACAACAAGAAAGGTATAATATTCAACTTAACATTTCCACATAAATGTAGAATGATATAATTATAGTATTCAATTCAAAGTACAAGACGATTTAAACTATTCAATTTATCGTTGGCGTTTCGCAGATGGAATTTATTTTCATAAAATAACCATTTTCATTACGAGACCTCATTCATTGCCACTGAATCTTGTGAACTAATGCGGGAGTCAAAAGTTATTTTAATGGGCTATCATGCCTCAATCCCTTCAAGGGATTTAAGAATAAAACTGCAAGAATGACTGCATAGATTTTACGTAAGCGCAGTAATCCGTTAGTGGTATGCTTGGATTTTCTCACACAGAACCAAATACTAGACTGATGAATAGAATATTAAGCGAATTAATTAAATCGTATCTGACATAGTGTACTTTTTTTTGGTGTTACAGATATTGTACAACACTAATCCTACAACAATACATCCAGTAGCTTCTACTACTTACAGCAATAAATTAGTGACATAATTATGGCGAAGATAGCCAAAGTCAACGGTGAGGACAAGCGATATATATATTTTTAAAAGTTACATTTCAGCGACCAATATGACACTCTTTGATAATTTCAGGCCTAATTACCTGGATGCTTCGTTTTATGATTTAGAATGCACGTGCGATACACACACATTACAATCGTCAGATAGGCAATTTTGAAAACTTTAAACGGATATTTGCCTGCCTAATAGGAATTAGGATACAATTATACATATTTGTATAAATGCTGGGTCTGAGACCAATGCACTCAAATCAACACATTCAATAAATTTCACGGAGTTATTAGTTTTTATAACCTTACCCAAATTACATTGAAAAGGACGAAGGCACTATTATTATTCTCTCAAAACTTGAGGAATGATTTCTCCTTTACAATTTATCAACTTAATTTTTCTCAATTCGGTCCCAGTGAATTCAGCTTCTCCACATGCACAATCTGAGCCAGGATGTTTCCAAATGGAAAAAAATCCAGATCACTTTCCTTATAAATGGAGAGAGGAACTATGAAAAAACTTAATGACCTCGGAGAGCTGGACAACCAGCACATGGGACAGCATTTGCCGTCAAAATAACGAAAATATTGCACAGGCAAAATAATTGAAAACGTTATATTCCTTTCGGATATAGATATCAGTATCATGCTCACCTTCACGATTAAAAATAAAATTAGCAGTAATTTGGAAGTTGATGAGCAAGGAAAGAAGCTAAAACCGTTAATAAAACTTTGTAATCTAGTGAAATACAGATGAACCAATACTTTTTCATTCAATTCAATACAATTCACCACAATACAAACAATACATTCAATTCAATACAAACAACCACAGGGCGACACGTTATTAACGCTACCCACTGTTTACAGTGTTGTTATGGTTACTAAAATTGTTTATGGTTTAGCTTTTCGCAGTTTACACCAATTATATGAGAAACTATGGGATAAATTTGGGATTACTTTGATATTTACTATACGAGAGCAGCAACAGTGTCGCTTAACCATACTGCAAGCCTCCGCAGGCTTAAATTATGAACGGTTGAGTATGTGCATGTATGAAACTGATGCAGCAAACGCAAAATAAAAGCGAGCAGAAATACAAAGCTTAATCAAATTAAATACGAATAAAATCTTTCAAAATTAGATAAAATACGTTTTCTCGAAACATGAATTTTGCATAAAGTTCTAGTACGAGCATCCTTACAAAATTTATACCTATTCCTAGTTTTGTTTCAATTTTAAACCCAAATCATATTAGAAAGAAGAAACACGAAACATCATATGGTCTCCAGGGGTGACGTAGTCTTAAAGGTGCCTTTAATTTAAGGTACCCTTAGTCTTAAGGTGCCCTTAATCTTAAGGTGCCCTTAGAGCTTAGGTGGGGGATCGGGAGGGTGTGGCGACTAACGTACTGGCTACCCACTCTGAGGGCCCTGGTTCGAATTCTAGCGGCGGCAGGTATTTTTCAGCGGTATCCATTGACATATCAGTCGTAGCAGAAACGCAAGAGATCCAGCTAGCAACTCCGAATGCTATGGACTAAATAGTAGTAACTAGGGAATATTATATGAGCATCGAAAAAAAGGGCACTAAAATCATTTTGTGTGGGAGAGAGGAACTGAAAACAAATATCACAATAGAACTTTAGGGATCAAAGACATGAAACATTTGGAGAAGAGGACCAGCGAAAATTAGGAGGCTTTGAAACATGAAGAATGCTGCAAATTAAATGAACCGACAAAGTGAGGAATGTGGAAGTATGGTATACAGGTGAGCCGAAGAGGAAAGGACCATATGAAGAACTCTATTTATTTAACGACTTAATTGTGGTATGAGTACGTTACCCCATCGCCACCGGAGCCGGCAAAGAAGAACTATATGGATTGGAAACACCTCGAAACACATTGGATTAATTAGAAATATAATAGAAGGGAAAATTGGAGGGAATATCCCAAGACGAAGACCACGAGACAATACGTAGGACACATTAAGAAGGACATAACACAGAAAAAGCTATCAGGTGGTAAGGGAATATTGAATGTTTACATTGAATAGGGAATAATTGAGGGCTGCAGCAAAGCACTCTTAGGATTGAGACACGAATGATTATGAGTAATGATTCACAGATCATGCTTGTAATAGAATTTCTCAAGTATATCAAAAATTTTCGAAAATATTAATTTAAATATTTTATTAATTCAAAATTAGATATTAACTTTATATTTCAGCTTGAATGAACAGACACTGACGGATATAGGGAAAACTATCTCTTACGGTATAAAAGTCAAAATGAAAGTTTTGAATTACCGTTAGCAGAACATTCTCTTTATTTTCTTTTTTAATTACCCGCGTTTCATCACAAATATAGTATGTTCAGTGCGTAAAGATTATTTTTTTCATGATTAACCAGAAAAAAATTCAAGGGTACACTTTATCAGTGTTTTGCAGAAATTCAATGGCATCAAGCTCAAGCGTGTGAGGATGTCACACATGCGTTGAAACCAGTCGTAGCGCAATAATTTGGTGAAATCTAAATTGCTTTTCTAACTCCTCAAGATTAGTAATAAGTTATGGAATCAACCTTAAGTAATAATTTTGTCAGATACGTGGAGAATAACTGTCCAGTAATGACTGACAGAAAATTATGTAAAAAATGAAACCATGTCTAATAGTGATAATAATTCTGAAGGGTTGATAACATAAGCTCATGATAATTAAACATGTATTCTTCACAAACTGATCTTTGGAGAGCTTATACGGTATAGTTCATAAAACCCTCGAACTTATCCTTGCTGAAATCGCTCATTGAAGACTTCAATTACACTTAATATCTGTGATTTTTGTATAGAATTGAAAAAGATCTCGGGTTACCCCGAAAATTGTTTTTTTTTTCACGTAAGTTCTTCAGGTAAAAGATAAGGAGTCGTCAAACAAATTATTCTAGCTCAACCCGATGCTCAAAAGATGACATTTTGAGAAATAACAAGGGATACAATTACGATGAACAATAGCGATATCTGCGATACATAATGAGCCGTTCAGTATTCACACCTCGAATAACAGTTTCAAATTTTAAGAGTGGGAAAACCAAGAAGGAACGCCTAATGAGGCACTGAAAACTACCTCCTCACCTGCCAGATATCACTTTGGTCGCTTTGCTTAAAGCGTTCGCACACACGCAAAATTTATCTCGTCCCAATATTATCTTAAGCTTGGCAATGATAACATGAAAGCGCTTTTGCTTGCCGGCGTGGTAGTTAATATGTTTGCCCCCTTCGGACCGTGTCTACAAAAAGAATCAAGATTAAGATCAAGATGGAGTGAGAGCCTTTCTCTTTCCTTTCACCCCATTCTTCGCGGGATTATCGCGATGAGCGAAGGGAAATTCTCAACTCGAAAATATTCTCAACGGAAGACGCACTACTTAAGCACCATCGGCAATCCTTTTTCCTAGAACAAACGCCTTCGTAGTTACTTCGTGGTTTTCAAGGCCGTCGCCGGACGCGCTCTTCGTTTTTAGGTCCGCAGATCCTAATAAAAAGTGAAAATATTTATTTAGAAATATTCCCTTCGAGAGATAAAAATGGACTTGGACCTTATTTGTTTCTTACACTCCCGTGGGCATGTGGTGGAAAGCGCCCATCCCTCTTCTCTCTCTCTCTCTCACCCTACTGCTAATTCAATCCTTCCGAAAAGAGATGTTTATGAAAATAGCGAAACAAGGGCGGAACTCACCATGCGCTAAGGTCAAGGGGCTATAAAAAGTATCCCCTCATTTTTCAACAATGAAGAAGACATTCTGACAATCAAATATTTGACTTTAAAAATTTACACGGTAAAGTTTTAATGACAAAAAATTCTTATATCCAAGTTATGGTATTTTAACTTTGATATATTCTCAAAATATGACCCGTCAATTCAAATTGAGTGAAAGATATTTGTTAAAGATAATCCCGACAAGTTATTTATACCTCTTAGACAAAGAAAGTAAAAGAAATCATTATCATATCTTGGATTATCCATTGGAAAACATACCCATCGAATAATTGTCGTGAGTGTGAGCATTTAAAGTTTGCCAAAATCCAGTAAAATCTAAATAAATACCTATTTAAAGCGTAATTTCTTTGAATTTGATAGTAGTAATTCCGTTTTTATAACATTACTACACTTGAAAAAATGCAGAGAGCATTTCAATTTTGTTTACATAAGAAGGAAAGAAGACGCGACGAAAGAAAATGTTGCAATGTGTCACTTGATTCTTTTCAACAGAGCAATTTTTAATAAAATATCTATAGAGTATATGAGTACAGAAATTAAGTAACGTTGATTTGAAAACGCCCGAATAAAGTAATCCTAATTATCCGTAAATATTGATGGCATGTTCAAGACAATTTTGAAAAATTCTCGGCACCAAAACAATTCAAACTCAATGAGTCAGAATAACTATCCCAATAAAACTGAACCTGTTCATAAGATAACAAGGAAACAATAAATACCGGTGATTCATCGATGCCTGAAAAATAAAGTAAATTTACCCATCAATAAAAAATTGAGGGGTAAAAACGTTAAAATGTAGTTGGGAGGAAAAGAGAATTACATCTCTTGGTGTCAATCGTTGAATTGGAAGAGAGGTAGGTCTAGGAGTGGGGGGTAGGAGGGATACAAAATTTCGTTGGCAAGTTCCTCCTTGCAGCGGACGCATTTTAATAATTCCAATTGCTCCAAAGCATTGAGCCTTTGACCCTTAATTTCAAAATGAAGAATTTTAGTCAAAAAATCACCTTTGTGGTCACTTTCGATGAGGTTTTTCGCAAATATGGAAGCAATGTTCTTATTTTTTAAAACATATTTGGTGTTCTTTAAACCTTTCTTTCAATTTTCGTCCTGTTTGCCCAATATACTTCATGTCACATCCCGAGCACTTAAATTCATACACTCCACTTTTTTGGAGTGGACCACTCCACACTTAAAGACGCCAAAAACTCTCCGCGTTTTTGGCGTCTTTAGTGTGAGATATCAGGTTCTTAAGGCATGAACCACTGTAAAAGACACATTTAATTTTTTCTTTAGGTAAAATTTTGATTACTTTCTGAGAAATAATCCCTAGATAGAGTATTCGTCGACATTTGGCAGTGGGGATCTTTTAAAATGTTCGGGGTTGTAAATGTGGCTTAAGGCTATTTTCGTAAGTTTCTTCCAGTAAAGTTTATTAATTAGATCTTCTGAATAGCCATTGTTTACTGCTAACGTTTTAATTACATTAAATTCCTTATTTACATTGAATTTTGGCATAGGGATAGATGCTAATCGGTGGCTCATTGCATGAAATGACGAAAGGTTTTGGGCGAAGCAATGCCTTGAAGAGGAATTAATTAATTGGTCCGTATACATTCAATTCCGAAAAAAAGAGTACTGTAACTCACCTTCGTCTTTACAAATGGGTAGTCTGAGGAAATCCAGGGAACGTTTTCCTCTTTTTCACACGTGAATTGCACATTAGAATTGACAGATTTTAAATGTGCTAGAAACTGATCTAGTTGCCTATCGGAACCTGTTCACGCACAGAAGACATTGTCCACATATCTAAACCGACAAAATACATTATTAATGAGAGGATGAGCTGAGGAGAACAACACATTTTCAAAGTTGTCCATATAAATATCGGCCAGGAGTGGGGAGAAGGGCGAGCCCATGGGTTGTAGGAAATATGCAACATTTAAAATAAAATAATTTTGGGAAACGCACGTCTTTAGTAATAAACAGAGTTCACTAGTAACTGGCACTGGGATGTATTTCCGGAGGAGAGTGTCTTCGGCGAGGTTCACAGCTTCCGAGGGTGGCACGATGGTGAAAAGGTTGCGTACATCGAAGGAAACAAACATGCACTTGTTCGAGATAACACTTTTCATTAGTTTATTGACAAGATCCAAGAAATTCACTACACCATATTCCGTGGAAATTTTGGAAACCTCCTTGAAGAGTTCATTAAGTGAGGACTTCAATTCAACTGGTGTTGTCGTAACGATTTACTTTCAGTACGCCGAAGATGGCTACTTTGTGGCCGAAATACGAGCTTATTCGTATTCACGTTTCTTTCCCTTTCTTTATTTACCCTATCCTTTGACTTGTGGCGTTCGCCAACTAATTTCAATTGTACCCGGTTACAAGGTAAACTGTTTACAGCTATTGGAGTTTTTTTTTCAATTTTTCAACGAAAGAACGTACCTCGATTAATAATAAAAATGTCGACACATTCGGAAATACAGAAAAAAAAGTTAATATTGGAACGGATGTGGGAAAATCCTCATTCTTTCATGCGAAATCTGGATTAAAAAAATGAACATCAAGATCATAAAGTCCGGTCAACGTGCCACGCCTTATTCGGCCTTGAGCCGAATAATCAAAGCAAATAGCAATTTGAATGATATGCTCGTCCGGAAAAAGCGACTTTGGATTTAGGCGAACATGGAGTCGCTCTCTCAGTTGATCGTGCTTCTTAACCGCGATAATTACAATGGACGTTGATGTCTTCCCTTGAAGTGGCTTTCGCTCATCGTTTGAAGCGCGTCGAGGCACTCTTTTGTTGACGTCCTGATTCTCGCGCACGTGACGAAGGCGTGACGTGACGCGGTCCCGAGGCGAAAATCCTCACACCAGGGGCTCGGAGCAACTAAGGCCGAATCGTGGGGATGGTGCGAGCGAGCGAGCGATTCGCAAAACTCTTTGAAGTAAGGATGCAGAAACGGAACAGCAATCTGATGCGCATTGAGATGCAAAGCAAAAGCCTGAAGCGAGGATCGCAACGCACACTTAGCTCGCACGAAACTTTTAATGTCGACCGTTAACAACGGGCACTACAGGAGCGACAAAGATATCACCAGATTCCAAACTAAAATTTTCCTTGGATTTTCTCACACAATATGGCTTTTACTAGAGGGATTAATCTGGAAAATTTCCTCCATCTGCGCTTTTCACTATTAGTCTTTTTCTATTCGTCTTTTTTCTATTTCTTCAAGGTTCATAACCCATAATTTTTTAAACAAAATAATTGAAGGGTATGTTACATCAAATGACAAGAAACACCTGATTACCTCATTCAGGACACACAATTTGAATTAAATGTTCACGCATAGCAGTAAAATATTCTGGTCTATAAGCGTGTTGTGGTCGCTGGTAACTGACAAAAAAATAAAAAAGGGACGATATGCCATTCCAATATAATTACTTCATTAGAAACAGGGGTTTTAGAGAATGGTTCTGGCACCACAGCTAGTTCTTAACAATGGGATATGGCCTGTTAATATTTGATTCAAAATCAATTAAGGGCAACTGAACACAATTTAACAAAGTAACTTTTAATGCAATTTAAATGAAAATAGAGGAGTTACGCATCAGAGGACATTGAATGTAACATTTTGGTAAATATATAATTTAGCTCTGAATAGTAGGAAATGAGAAACAAAGAAGGCGTAGAATTGGAACCACCTAAATAACCCAACCACGAGCGATATTCATAAAATCTTTTACGAAGCTGCGTTATCAGTTCTCCCACTTAACAACACAACCTCGAGCACTAACTGGCTCGTAAAGAAGAAAGAAAATGAAGAAATCTTTCTCGACTTCACATGCACTACCTTCCTTTGACGAAATTAAATTATGTATATATTTGTGCATGTGATGTGTATATTTGTATACATAAAAAATGGATCAGGAAGATTCAGTTCCAGACTGACTTTCGTTGCCTTCCAAGAGTGAAAGTTTAGTGTTCAGTCTCTTAGCTGAGAAAAGAATTTTAAATAAGTTTTCTAAGGGCAACTTTTGCCAGACAGCTAGTTAATGAATAGTTATTGGCTGCAAAAATTGGCTATTTAGCTGACATATTAGGGTATTATCGGAATGAAAGTATGTGAAAATGCAAGGACCGCGTGATATGCAGACAGGCATTAACTTGTCCTGGCAAAAAGATTGGGCTAAAAATAAAAATTCAACCTTGGAAAAGGTCTGCATGGAGATTACCTTATTATTCACGACTATGTTTTCGTTGCGAAGTAACATCTTCAGACATCTGAGTACTACGTAATTTTCAGTTGGAGGATGAGGGAAACATAATTCATTAATGTGATATATATGTACATACAATGTACATGCATTATTAATGTGATCAAAGTGACATCTTCGTTGTGCTCAGAGGACAAGATTGTTATCATTTGGAAAGGAATGACTACTCTTATTGGATTTGGAGAAATATGACAGTGGATTAAAAAGAGACAGCAAAACGGCATCCACATTCACGAAAATCACCGGGTTTTGCATCGATATATTTTTCAGTTGCTAAAACATTTTTTGTTTGTTAAACAACACAAAACATTCCGCAATATTTGACCATCCCCACAGCGAACAGCCCAACAAATTACTAGTTGTTCATTTTTACGAATTAAATATGAATTTCTGTAATATGATTAGTGGGGTCATCGTGTAAAGCCTCTATCACACTTCGATCAAGGACGGATGCCTCTGATTTTCCCACATCTCTCAATGACCACCAATGGACGACCTATTCCTAGGATCAAAATATGACGATGGGTGCTTGACAGACAAAGTTACGACAGCTCAGCGCTTTCATATGTTGATCCTCTTGGCCTTGAACTTAGGGCTTTAGCAAATATTTAATCCTTCAATTTTAAACGTCCCGCCTGCGTGTTTCTTATTTGAAGCACAAACCAAAGTAACTGCGCAGTTGTTAGGAGATTGGTTCGTGGACCTTGAAATGAAGAATAGGTACTTCTGAAATAAATGTGCCTCTTTCATTTGTCATCAAACGTATTTCCGACTCAACCATGAGGGAAAAGTCAAACATGGCAAAGGAAATCCGCCTTAGATTTCCGCTAAGGGTCTTAAGGTTGGTACACACAAGCTGAGGTGAAGCCTTTAAAAAATCACAAATGCCAAATACTGTCTTTACTGTCGACCGTTGATCTCCCAAAGGATGAAGGCCAATGGGCGTGATAGGTTTGGCGAATTGAATAACTAAGAAAGAAGTCACAGTTTCGCGGAAGCGACGACCACACAGATGCCGAGGACTCGGTGATGAAGTCATGGCAAACACCGAGAGAACAAACCCATATCCGTGAGATGCAATAACGCAACTTCATGACATGGAGCTTATGCGAATTCTTTTTGCTTCCTCTCCGGAAAAAGGTGCTGAAAACAAATCCAAATCGAGAGATGTGGGAGATAATAATCCCGTTTGCTGTTTGAGTTGCCCCATACCCCAGAGAGGGCCGGTGCACGGGAATGAGAGAGAAGCCCGACTCCCTCCTCCCCGAGCCCGACAACGGCGAACCGATACAAAGGATGGGACTCATTAGCGCCCGGGATTCGCGCCCCCCTGCTCACCGCCGCCTCAAATGTCACCCAGACGAACCCCGGAGAATATTCCAGGAAGCATATATTCACTCACGACATTCTCGCGAATCCGTGGTAGGCTGCGCCATGCGGCTCGTGTTAAAGACAAAATTGCGCGATGCGTAGTTATGCGCTCAACGGTGAGGTGCGAATTAAACTATGGACGGCACTTCATCATATGCTTTCACACTTCACGAGAACGATTCGGGGAAAAGCAAGATGTGTCTGGAGAAACAAAAGGAATTTAGGGAAATATTAGCCAAAGTCTCGCCGGAATTGGGCGTGGACGGTTATGATTGCGAAAGATACGCAGGAACCGACAATGACAAGAGGAATGAACCTTCAAAGATTTTCGGGAAACTATCGGAAGAGAAGAAACCGCAATTTTTCGCTATTTTTTCTTCAGTTGAGAATCAACTGTTGCGCCGCAGCGTGTGTGGTAAGTAGGGCCCTGTAAAGAGCATCGAGAAACCGCAGTTCTCTGTTATATTTGGCTCAGAGTTTACTATCGCCGGCGTTCTATCGCGGTACACTAATCTGTATTTGTAAGGAAACAGGTTTAAGAGTTTCCATCTGAATCTAAACGGTAACATGAAATGCATTTTAAGAAAATCCGAAAATCCGTGCGGCAATTTCACGACGATGATGACTCCAACTGTTCACGATGAACACCAACATTTTACGGATAAAAAAATTCCCCATCCGAATGATACCGTTTTCCCTGAAGTAAAAAATAATGTATCTTCCAATTTCCATCAAATTTTTTTGATATTAGATACGACTAGTTTCAACGCATCGGCGTCATCCTCAGGCACTGTTCACATAGTCATCTCGATCCGTTGCTACTGCAGCAATGCCTTTATCAGCTTTTTCCACGTTTAAATTTTTGTCACTAAGACTCTTTTTGAAGGAGCTAACCATCGTTAATTCTTGGGCCATGCTCTCTTTTATTTAGAATGTAGCTCCGGAAAATCTGTAGTAACATTTGGACAAGCACTGTTTTTATACCAATTCCATTTTTGTTTAACGCCACTTCTGAGTCTAAGATTAGATTCTCCACTATATTGACACCAATAGGGAAGTTTGGAACGTATTCCAGGCCTCTTTTACCAGTAGATCATTGCATATTGATTATCGAAATTAGCGTTGGACAATCTAATCACTCCGTCGTGAAACGCAAAGGAAGATGTTGTTGTGATTGGTTCTTCAAGCGGCATGTTATTACGTAGACTCAACCGGTCAAGTTTTTCCCAGATGACTAACCTTTTTATATGGGCAATATTACTGCTTCTTTTTGCACGTAGCCATTGAAAAGGGACCACTCAAACCAATGAAGCTTGTGGCAGAGTTCCCTCGGTAGGACGAATCTGTAGTGGTCCACGCTGCTCCTCCTTGCATACCACATTTGAAGTTCCTTCTTTACCCAAATCTTCTGCGCGGCCTTGACTGCCTATCTTCCCGCAGGGGACTTGCCGCTGGTGCTGATGTTTAAATAGTTCGGGATGATTCCCAGGTTGAGGCTGACGCCCAGGGTTGAGGTATCTACTGCCTGAGGATGACGCCGATGCGTAGAAACGAGACGCACCTTCAAAAAAATTTGATGGAAGACAAATTATTTTTTTGCTTCAGTAATAATGGATTTCCACAAAGTTAACCCTGAAAAAATCAAATATATGATCCCGTTTTCCATACTTCTGAACTTTATTTCCCCCAAGTGAGTCCTAAGGAGCAATTGATCGGTAAATAATACTCCGGATCGTCACTACACGGAATTGAGCTGGTATTCTTGCCTACTTTCGGGCGATGTTCTTGACATCGCGAGTCATAATGCGCACGCTACGTTAACACTCATCATTTGTAAGACAAAGGAAGAGATGACGTTGTTTCCGGGTAGCTAGAAATTCGCCTCTCAAGTCCCAGTTTAAATTCCCGGTAATTCATTTGAACTACCTCCTCTACGTGTAAACATATGGCTCAGCAATCTTCTGGACACAGATCCTTTTTATCAGCAACTTTCAACCAATATCAGGAATTCTCGACTAGACAGCTCCATGAGAAAGTACAACGCGACCTTAGTTTCCGTAGGTAGGCTTAGTCCGATGGTTTAGTATAAGTCCACAGACAGGGTGGGCGATGGGTTCCCCGGTTTCATCCAGGACCACCGATAGCCGCCCAGTAATGAATGCGTCGAGTGATTTAGAACCAGTTTAGAAAGTTTAAAAATAATTACTCGATTAGTGAGGGGATTATACCTATTTTAAAGATACATTTGGGGGGCGAATGTTATTAGTCCCTAGCGAATATTTATATCTATGCATTGTGGAAACTATTCCCTTTTTCATCTCCACGTAACTTCTGCCTACTTCTAGTGTCTAAAAAACACGCTCCCTGTCTTCCCCTAAACCATTTTCCTGACGTACTTCCTACTAGCATGACCTTCAACATACAACTACCTTTCAATTTTACTGCCATTCACTTAAGCTGTCATTTTTCCGATTTTCGCCAGTAACTTCCTCTTTTGGGCCATCCTATGCAAAGTCCTGGCGTTTTGTTCATCCCTGTCATAATGTCCTCTATTCTCCGCCAAACCCACGAGTCAAAATCCAAAAGTGGTTCCAAATTGTACAGGACAGATTTATGTGAGTCAGACCCCATTATTGGAATGACGTCTTCATAGGAATTTCCTAATGTGATCTGAATGCCGAAAAGGACCATGAACTAAGAGTTTATTTTGGATGCGAAACATCCTAGTGCCTTACGTTGTGAATAATTATTCAGGCCAACAGTGGTTTTGGTGCCGGAGCTTTTAATGCTGGTTTAAGGAACAATTGGGGTGCTGAATCCAATTATGACACTAGTTTTTTCCTATCAGCTATAGTTTTCAAGATATAGATATGTTGTTACTTACGTAAAAAAATCTTCTACATGATGATATGGGAATATTATATTAATAATAAAACCCACTAAATATAAAGACTTGATTTATTTCTAGGGCTGTTAAATCACCCACAAACACAACAGAATTTTACAATACAATTGAACACAAATACTAAAATTTTTACTGTAATAAAACAAATTGAAAAGAAAAAAAATACATAAAACATCACTCAACACATCGGAAGCTTCTTTTGCGCGATTTTCTTGAGTGCACTTTGTTCAAACAGTCTCGTTTTAAGCACCAGCAGTAATCTGCCATCATATGGTTATCCCATCTTCCTTGGTAGCGAGCTTCCATTGTTTTTATATCCTGGTGAAATCTTTCACCTTGTTCTTCACTTGTGTCTCCTAAATTTCCAAGAAAATTGTCTAAGTGGCTGTAGGTAGTGAACTTTTGTGCTCATATTACATCCAAGTGATTTGAAGTTACTGAGCATAATGTTTACCAGCTCAATATAATTTTCACTTTTGTGATTTCCTAGAAAGTTTTTTATGACCTCAACAAATGACATCCAACTAATTTTTTCAATCTCATTCATTGACTCGACAAAAGCAGGGTCCTTTGTAAGTTGTCTAATTTGTGGTCCCTCAAAAATACCAGCTTCAAGTTTTTCAATACTTATACGGGGCATCTTTAGTCTTAAGTAGCCGAAGCATGGTCCATCCTTGTCAAGAGCCTTTACAAATTGCTTCATTAGGCCTAGTTTAATATGTAGAGGCGGTAAGATGATTTTCTCTCTTTCAACTAAAGATTCAGCAATGATGTTTTCTTTCCCAACAACCAAGTTTTCTCTCTTAGGCCACTCCTTAATCCAGTGGTTTTGTCTGTCCCTGCTATCCCAGAGACACAAGAAACAAGGATATGTTATGTAGCCACTTTGCTGCCCAAGAAGAAAGTTCACCATTTTTAAATCTACACAAATCACCCAGCGATGTTCCTGGTATTTTATCTTCTGTAAGACCAATGCTGTTGTATCGTATTCTTCTTTCATTTTAGTTGAATGAGCGATCGGTATTGCGCCAAACCTGTTACCATTGTGAAGAAGTACACATTTTAAACTACGGTTGGAGCTATCAATAAACAAACGCCAATCACTAGCGTCATATTGTGATAGTAGTCCCATTTTTTCCAAAAGACCCTTGTAAGATTGTCTTCTTGAGTAAAGAAGGGCAGCATATCCTTTTCCCTTGTGCGATAAAAACTTATTTTTGTACCGGGTTGCAGTAAATTCTTTTCATGCAGTCTTGATGCTAGTAGTTCGGATGCTTCCTTCGATAAGTTCAGTTCTCTAGCAAGATCGCTTAGTTCATCTTGATTAAATAGTTGAGGAATTGTTGATACCCCCTCGTAGTCACTACCACTATCGTCAATAGAATGAGAAATGTTTTCAAATAACTCAGATTCTTCCTTAGATATATCTGGTAACGTCTGAAATATTGGGATCGGTATTTCTTCTGAATGGGGTACCGGGCGTCTAGCTGAAGGCAAATCTGGATATGTCCACTTGTGGCGATTTTTTCGATCAATTCCCGAAACATTTACTATGCAAAAATAACAGTCGTCAATATGGTTCACAGGTTCTCTCCACACCATTGGCACACCAAATTTTAGACTTTTCCTTTGTCCTGTTGTCCATTGCCGCAGATGTTCAGTACATGTTTTACACACAAAATGCGGTGCCCATGTTTTTTCTTGGTCACCAAGCTTAACACCAAAATATCCCAAGTATGCACATTTCACAAAGTCTGTAATATTTTTCCTATTTTCTTTTACCATATATTTCCATGCATACTTATAGATTTATTTAAATTTGAAAATTATTTTCCGGAATATATCAAATATTAAAACAACTAATCGTAAGATGTGCCATATCTAAAAAAGTAGAGCTGTTAAATAAAAACGGATTTCATATTTGGATTCAGCTTTACAAATATAGTTAAAATCAACACAAAGATTCCCGGCACCAAAAAAAATTTTTTTTTGTAAGCGTGTGCAATGTGTGTCCCTCATAAAAATGTGACATATTTTAGTCTAATAAAATTGAAGATTCACGAATCTGTTCCCTTCCACGAGGGACAGAATAGCGCTAAATCGTAAGCGTGCAGCGAAGAATGAGTTTTCGATGCACTGAAATTAAACATGAGTCAAATACCATTGTTAATTATTACCAATTTAATGCGCAGTGTTTCATTTCAATAATGTCTACTGAATTACGAGAAATAATTACGTTTTTTTGGAACATTATTTTGAGTCGAAACTATAATTCACGTAATTTGAATAGGGGAGTAATACCAGAAACTTAATTTACGTATTCAATGCTATGCAAGGAGATCATGATAATTTCGCTTGTCAACTCAACATCGTTAGTATTGCCTGTCTAATCGCTCTACCTAGGCTACTTTAGATATAGGCCTTCACTTTCGTTTCATATATGTATGGTGAAAATTAATGAGCGGTAACCTGAAATCCGGTTGTATAGCTTAACGAAATGAGGAAGCATGCGTAGACCCAGGGTCGGCTCAATCACAAGGGCGGATTAGGCAGGTCGCTCAGGCTCCATCAAGGGATGAAGGGCGCCATTAAGTGTAGTAATTGAATGCGAAAACGGTCACCCGCTTCCACCTTCTCTCTTCTCGTCGCCATTTTGCCACGCTGTGGGAACTATATGAATGTTCTGGACAAGTGATGTGGATTGGGGAAAATTTTGGAGAAAAAGAGGACACCTCGATAGATTAACAGGCTAAAACACTCGGACGGACATCAAGGCATCCGGGTTCGAATCCCGATCAATGCGAATGACTTTTTTTACACTTTTGAATGGTTGCATTTTGATGTGGATTGGGCTTAGGGCTTAGCACTTCTTCACGTTAAAGGCACCAGAACACCTCTGGATGGTCCTGAGTAGACGATATCCTTCGGGCCCACTTCCGATACCTCTACTATTGGTTTTACATATTTCTCCCACTAACATCATCACCGAAAACTGGCATGAGAGTTTTTGGGTAATATCAAATAGCGATGAGATGGATGGATTTAATGGAAACTACTGATTTCCCCATAAATGGTACGGATACACCGAAATTTTAATATGCTGAAAGTGGTAAGATATGGCCATTGATGTTGAAACTCTGGCTGCTCTACATGCCTCATATATTCAAAATGTGACAGGTGAATAATGTCAAAGTTTTGCTTCATTTTACAAGCTTGAGTTGTCAGGTAGGTGATGAGGCAAGAATTGTCATGGAAAACCTGACCTTGATGTCATCCGTCATATTGGCGTTGGCCTTCCCTAGGCTGACCTCTTGACTACGCCCCCAGATGGCATGCATCTCGATCTCTCCATTATTATCATCCTCAAGAGGAATAACAACTTTCACATCAGCGAGAAAACTCGACGGTTACTTGTCAATGACGACTGCTTTTTTTTATTACAAAAGGAGCTCAATTGAACCGCTGCTTATGACAATATTGCATTATTTCAAAGAACCGTTAGAAAGAGGTGGGCGTTAAAAAAGTGCAGTGCCATTTCGCAAAGCGATGTGGTTTTTCCAGTGCACAAAATCACTGGCGTCCTATCAGCACGAAGTCTTCAGAATGGAGTGATTGGTGGCGTTTCACCTCTGACCCCTACCCGCATACCGGTTATATGCGAGGTACACATGCGCCGTAACGAAAGCAGTTTTTCTGGGGAAATTGCAAAATGATTACCTCGACAGATGTCTTCTGAGGAAAATGGGAGTTGAACGAATGAAAATTGTGAAAAAAGAAAACGACGAAAGGGTGCGAAGTTCTTCACTTAGCAGGAAGCGAAATATTAATTCAACTGGGATAAAAATTAAAAAAAAATTATAAAAACAATTTTGGTACAAATAAAAGAATGAATTTCATTCCTTATTAAGTCTCTCATAGTTGTACTGTGGGTGGAGCGCTGGACAACTGATTGGAGGGTTCGATTACGAGTTAAACCTCTGAGCACCCTCAGCTTCATCCAATCTGTGTGCATTTCGAGCATCAGATTTTCCTAGGAAACCACAGCTGGAACACGGGAAGAAACTAGGCCCCCATTAACCCTAAATTTTAATTTCACACGCCGTTGGGCTAAGCACTAGGTGAACTCTATACTCAGCTATCCAAACCTCCGAGCGAGTTGATTACGAGTAATGTGGTATTAATTAAATTTCTCCAGATTTGATTTTTATGAATTTTTCGATCAACTAAAGCTAATAGCTTTGCGGAAAATTATATATCAGATATTTTTTTGAACTCATTGCCATAGGTATAAGTTTTGTAAAAAAAATGAAAACTGTACAAGGCTATGTTTTCCTGGAGATAATTAATTCCCTTTATTATTTATCAGAGACAACTTTTCTTAGTTTAATTTACTTGCCGTTTGCATCAATCATTCGCACGATTTCAGTTTATTTTTACACATATATTAGTCAGAGAGATAGCAATTTATTTAAACTAAAGTTAAAATCTTTAATATCCACGGTAAACAATTAATAACTGCCACGGTTTCAAAAGCTGTACATGAATAATGAGAGCTCTCGCAGTGTCGTAGGTAGTAGTTCCCATAATCAGGAACTTACTTACCATCATATATATCAAATCCGCATCTCGGTTACAATTGCCTAGCAAGACTTAACATGCAACAATTTTCACTGACGCAATACTCGAGTAAAATCAATGGAACTTGTACAACAAATGCATTACACAAAAAACTAACAGCATAACATAAAATAAAAATTTTGCGCCGCATAATTTGTAAATAATATTAATTATATCTCTAATCGATAAAAAAAAACTCGTTTTAAAAAATCAACAAATTATTGTATCATAAAAAAACACTTTCAAATGCTTTCTTATGAAGAAATTCAATATGAATTAATAATAAGGTCATTTATTTGAAATTTTAGGTCTACACAATGTTTTTATAGGTGCAAAAAATATTGTTTAAGCATGGTCTAGCACATTGTTTCCTAAACATTTTACGATCCACCACCCCCCTTGGATCCATAAACCTATACTCTACACCCCCTAATCAGTTGTTTTAAAATAAAAATCAATATCATAAAACAAAATAATCAAATGAGATTTGCAATATAACAATCGGAAACCTCCTTCTGAAACGAAAACTTTTGATAATTTACCTTAAACTTTGGTTTCAATTCAACATCATTTTGTAGCCCAATTAATTCTCCCTCTAACACTCCAACTTTCTCAATATCTACAAACAGATTTAATACCCAGTCTGGAATTTCCAAAAAAAAGAAGATCCTTAAATCACCGCGTCATATTTTTGTGCAAGGTGGCTAAATGGTCACAAAAAACTCTCAAATCACCATCACCTATGCCAGATTGCTCTTCTAGCTTAAGCAGGGAAGGAAATAGATAAAGCTCGCGGCGACCTATGTTGGTTGCGCATGCATAAAAGCAACTTGAAAAAAAACAGTCACCACAGATTTTGCCTTTATAAGGTTAGTATAATTTTCCTACTATTGTAAATCCATTTCATGGAACTTTGCAAAATAGTTCAGACGAAAGTGCACCGTCACTCCAAATCTCTTTAAGGTCGTCTCTGAGAAAAGCATCTTTCTCCTCAAAAACTGAACAAGAGTGTCAAAAATATTACAGAAGCGCCTCCTTACACAATTGTCTTTTAATGGCCAACGAATTTCCGTCTGCTGTAGCAAACGTTTGAAATCTTCGTTGAATTCATTACACATCTCTCGAGAGAGTCGATCATTAAGAGTATGGGCTTTAATTTCAGTAACCGCTTTAATTACAATGTTTAAAGACTTATGAAGGCGACCACTCAGTATTTTAGCCACTAGATGTTGTCGGTGAATGACACAATGAATAGCAAAACCATTTGGCACATATTTGCTCAAGTATGCAATACAACCATGGTGACGAACAGTCGTTAACGGAGCCGCGTCTGTCACAACAGCAAGTATGTTAGAAAATGGAATTTATTTATCCCTGAAGAACTGCTCCACGATACGAAATACTGACTCCCCTTTTGTATCAGTTTCTAATTGCCTAGCAAACAACAACACTTGAGAAAGATTTTCATCTTTAATAAACCGTACGTAAGCTAGGAGCAAGCAAGCAAGAACTCCTGATTATCGAGGTGTCTCACGATTGAACTAACAACTATATGTTCCACAACCTTGCACGAAATGGATGTGAGGGAAAAGGGTATGTAATTACTCGGTTCCTCCTTGTCTCCGTTTTTAAATATTGGTTTTACGTTAGCCGTTTTCCAATCTCTGTGACCCTTGTCATCTACCAGCGACTTCTTAAATATTATTTCCAGATTCGGCGCAATTTCCGAAGCTAGATCCTTAAATATACGAGCGGTTATTTCATCGGGCCCGGAGGATTCGTTAGGCTTAATATTTTTCAGCAAACGTTCTATTCCATTATATGAGATATCAATTTTGTGCATCGGTTGACCGGCACCATTTGGTAAGCTATCGGAGGTTTTCTGTGAGGTATTGCTGAAGACGCTTTGAAAGAAGGAATTTAATAACTTATGTACGCAGCATTCCAGATTTGGCAATTAATAGTGAAATATTGTAGCCTCTCTGTGCACCTGTAGCTCCACCCAAGCTATGTGATTCTTCGGGTACCAGATCTTCCTGGGAAACCATAACCGGCACAGGGAAAGGAACTGGCCCCCCTACCCTGATGTGTGAATTTCACACGCCGTCGGACTTGGCAATGGATGGACTCAACCATCACCGGCCAAAACAACCTTTGGCTTGATTACGGTGTTTATGGCATATTAACTAAACACCAACTCAACAAACTAGGATACACGTATGAGTTAATGATAAGACGTGGATTCAATCTTTAAGTGGTTGCTTTTTAAAAATTACTACTTTTAAAAAATTATTAATAACATAAGAGAAACATCAAAACAAAATATTTATGTGCATGTGGTATAATTTCAAACTTATATGAGCAATGTTCTCACTCGTCTTCAAAGTAATCTCCTGTCGAATTCGATTAATAGTACTGGTCTACTCAGTTGAGGATGAAATAATATTTATTTGGCTCCTATTTTGACGTTATGATCATATTAATCCATGCAATTACCTAAATTGCATTCAAAAGAAAGGCAGTTCAAGGGACTGTTGCGGTGAAATTGGCTTTGATTATTTTTTTGGATACTAGTGTGTGCGTTGGTTCAACTAAAGTTAACTCCATAGCAAGGCCACCTTTTCATTTGATGATAATTTAATTTTAATGATTTGATTTATTATTAAGAGGAATTTCGTGAAATAGTATGTTTACTAATCAATTTACTCGTTACTTAAATATTTCCGAAGTTTTCTTTTTATTCAAAGAATTAATGAAGATATGACCCATTGTTTGAAAAATGCTATGCTTCAAGGAAATGCACAATGTCAGCTAAACCGTGATTTATATCAGTGGACCGGGAATTTATTTAATCGATATCTAGCCGGCAAAGGGAAAGTTCAATCGTATATACACGAAATATGAAAGAAAAGATCCTCTTTTTGAACTATCTATCACCATTTCATGAAAACATAAACAACATACTGACCGTTTATTTTCGCAATATACGTACTTCGCCATCATAAAATAAATCCAAAAATGATATTATAGTGCAATAACAAGAATTATATCATGCAATGAATGAAAAATACCTTACCAATTCTGCTTTGATAATACCGTTGGAACCGAATGGTTTGGAAAATGATTATCCAGGTAAATATTTGATGCAAAAACACTGAATCTAATTGTCATACGAGTTGATTCCTCTCTGGATTCAACCCGCTTTATTCACACTGAGCCTCACTGCCGAAGTACTCAGTGTCGTTAAGTTTTGCCAACGATAGACCAAATGAGATTAAACCCCTTGAAAAATTATCCTTGGACGAGAAAGGCTTGGAAATATTTTTTAACTGTTCGTACTTTAAAATGTAAGAACACACATAATTTAAATTACTTCCAGATGCAATAAATAATGCAAACTTTAAAAACGAAGCTTTAAAACGGAGACAAAAGGAAGGTTACCGACCCTTCGCAAATGTCACATTGTCAGGACCCTCCGCTCCCCGCCCCCTTGCCCCTTCCTTCCTTCTTTTTGTCCCTATAGATTAGAGAACCGCCCCACGGGGGGCGGTAACTTTTGGGCCCACTTTGGGTACCACTGGTCTGGCAGAACTAAGCGTTCTACATTTTCGCAATTACGCATTGGAAAGAATGAGTGACTACACCTGTCTTGGGTGGCTGCGGGGTATTAGGCTCTGCTTTGAGTATGCAGAAGGATTAAGTTGTTCTTTTGTGGCATCTCGAGGGGAGAGGTGTGCGGGGGTGGGGGAGGATTAATGCAAAACTTATCCTAAATCCTACGAAAAGTGCATATATCACATTCATGGATTGATGAATTAAACTCTTCTCTGCGAAACGCCTAATACCGCGCAGGGGACGCGACCTTCTTTCGTCTCTAAAATCGCATTCGTTCAAGCTGCCGTTTTTATTCAAAGATATATATATATATATATATATATATATATATATATATATATATATATATATATATATATATATATATATATATATATTCATATATACATTAATATAAATATTTATATATATATATTTTTTTTTATATATACCCTGCAAGCTATTTATAGGGTGTGTGGCAGGGGGTTAATACACACCAGAATAATTCATTCCTTGCCGCTGACACCCACTGTCCCTTTCGTTCGGCCCCCCCTCGTAACCATTTCACGCACTGATCGTTTTCCCTGTGTCTCTCTATCTCTCTCATTCTCTCTTTCTCCTCCATGGTCCCTTCCCCTCCAGCGCAGATATTTCCATTGTGAAAAGAAATGGAGAGTGGTCCGTTCAATTCGCCCGTGACGACGACGGAGTGTGGCGTTAAGGCACTGGAAAACGGGGAGAATGATTTCAAATCTGACCTCGATAAGTTACATTATGTACTCGGGGAATTACGAGTCGGAAATTAACGGGAAAGAGACAGCGGACCAATAAGATATTCGAACCACAAGTCAAGGTTTCTTACGATTCTAGCGTGAAGCTTGATGAAACTTCAAATTTTTATCGTTTCCACAACGTCACCACGATAGTATTTTAATATTGGTGACAACTTACATCCATACATTTAAATACTAAGGTAGTTCTGGTTCTCCAGAAACTATAATACAAGCAGGCTGCCCGAAATGATTTAACCAATTACTCCAGATGTATCAAAAAAAGTGTTAAATGCCATGCAATCCGAATGGTCCGAATTTTTAGCAATAAAGACTAAACTGGCACTGCTACGTTCAATCGTTATCGGGGGCTAAAGAGCAAAAAAAATATCATCCCTTCTTAGGTTTTTCGATTATGCATATATATATATATATATATATATATAATAACTATTGCTAGTGACATGTGAAATTAAGGACACGCCCGTAGAAAACTCATCGGATTGTTAATCCCTGAAATGGAAGGATAGCTTTCCGACAAGGAGCATAAATTGCTTGCCGATGAGAAGCAGCACCAGGGAGGTCGCACAAAAACAATTCCGGCCAAGAAACACCCATTACAACCATGCACTCATATGGAGACTATATTGTCAAATTTTGGGAGTATAGTAGAACCGTAGTATGTATCCAGTAGATAAGAGAATGTTCTAGAGAGAGCTGAGGACACAGAATAACTATCTATTAAATACCATTTGTCGCATCTTCCACGCTTCCAAAAAATTTTTCTATAAAAGGAAAAAATATAAATTTGGAACACCCAATTCTTCGAGCTTCATGAGTATTTATTTTAAAATTTCCCCAGATGCAGCAACATTCAGATTTGGAGCTTCATTCCAATTAGGACCGAATCCAACATTTTCTAAAAATGAATTTCCTTTCAGCAAAGTGTGGATTTTGGGGTAATTGGCTGTGGGATTTTAAGTAAGGATTTCAACCGATAACGATGTAAGTCATTTAAACAATCCAAATTTAGAAGGCACCTTCAATCGATCAGTACGCTAATGCTGACACAAAGAACATTTTTTAAAAGGTTTTTGCTTTGATGCCCTTCTATTTCAAGCTCAACAATGCTTTCGTCGGGTTGAGCTCCAACATACATATTCCTCAGAACTTTAATGATCGTGAGAATTCCAATGAAAAAACTGTAAGAGGAGAAATCAGAATATTACATTTTTCAGAAAAATTTCAACCTTCCCACGCTGCTCTTGAGGTTACTGGAAGGTAGAAGCTTGGACGGACGATTCGACGCCATTGATATTTTGGTACGATGTGCAAAAATAATTTTTTAAACGTCTTGTGAGATGGTGGCGTTGGCGAAAGTCAAGGTTCGGAGGCTTTCCTGTGGTTACCCAATACCCTGGAGGAAATTTTTGCGGCGGAGAAAGCAAGCACCTGCTTGTAAGATTTCGCTGCTAGGAAAGCATTCACTCGCTCATAAAGCGACCGCAAACCAGCCATTCAGTTACTCGCTTAAGCAGGAAGGAATCATCTGTAATCCTCTCCGAGATGTAGGACTCACGGTCAGTGACTTTTAGACTTAAAAGACTTTCTGTGTATCCGTAAATACTGATGTCGACTGAATCCACAAATGTGTCAAAGGCAAGGATTACGAGCGTATTGAAAAGTAAGGTCTCCAATTTTTTTTCATGGACAATTAAGTTTATTCTGAACTTTGCGTACATCGTTAGAAAGGTTGAGCATTTAGCTATTTTGCTACATAGTCGGCTTGACGATCAATTAATTCTTGCACTTCCTCGTCTGATTTCTGGATTAGATAGTGGCTAGAAACGAAAGATGGGCAAATCACTACACCCCGGAAAAGAAGGAACAGCCGAACAATGAAACCCAACCTCACCGAAGCCCAAAAAGTTCAAGACAGAAATCAGCGGGAAAAGTTATGGCGACCGTTTTCTGGAACAGGAAGAGGGTTCTGATGGTGGATTTTATGCCGAAAGGAACAACAATCAAGTCAAAAAGCTACTGCGAGACTCTAAAAGCTTGTAAGAGAAACTTCGACGAGCCATCCAAAACAAAAGAGGGGGTAGGCTCACCAAATAAGCGTGTTTGCATCATGCATCATGACAATGCGCGTCCACATGAGTCACATCAAACGACCACCCTACTCAAAGAATTCGGCTGGGATATCATCAACCACCCACCTTACAGCCCAAACGTAGAGCCCCCAGCGACTACCACTTGTTTCCTGCTCTCAAAAAATCCCTTTGGGGACAGAAATTCAAGTCAGACGAGGAAGTTCAAGAAGCAGTCGTCATTTGGCTTCGCGACGCGGCGTGAGAAAGGTACGACGCCGGTATTACAAAGCTGGCTACGAGGATGCAAAAAGTGATTGATCGTTAAGCCGACTATGTAGAAAAATAGCCAAATGCTCAACCTTTCTAACGATGTACGCAAAATTCAGAAAATATTTGATTGTCCATGAAAAAAAAATAGGAGACCTTAAATTTCAATACGCCCTCGTAGAATATTTTAATATTCCAATTTGATTGCGAAACACACAATCCAATCAAAGAACAACCCTTTCGTCTTCTCCGGGTTAAACAGTACATGCTTACGTAGAAACAATGCAAGAAAATTTTTTAAGAAATTATACACGCATTAACAACATAAAGGTAGACATAAAAGGCACGCCTCTTCAGGCACAAAATTGAGCTATCCGGAATGAGTCAAATGATATTCTCAAAACTGTATTTCCAGCGTGAATCTCAAATCCGCAGAAGGGGGGACCCGGAGATGAAGATATACCCGCGTGTCGGGCATGGTAATAAAAAATTAACTGAAAATTCGCTCGCTTATAAAACGTGATCTCGGGTCATCTACGCAAGGTGAATCAACAGTCTCCAATTTGGGATAGGACATCTCCACTGGAAAATTAACTCCAGCCCTTAAAGGACCGAGAGCCTGCCTCGCCACGATACGCCACATGTGGTGCTGCTGAAAAAAACCTTTTATCTCAGTGTCATCCATAGGAAATTATTTATCAAACCCCGAAGCTATAGAGAGATGAAAGGTAATTTCTACTTAACCCCTATCTTCAGGGAAGAAAAAAAATTAGAAACCTTATTGTCTGCTTCTGTATGCGATGCTGTGTCATCTTTTCCTCGGCTCGTAGAATGAATTAACTGGATGCTTGAGCAATCGATTTCGCTAATTTTCACTTTTTCTACGATCTCGTTAACGACTAAATAAAATAGGGAAAACTCCCATAGAAAACAGGACATGAAATCTCGACGGTAAGCATATTTCCTCAGGCTGTTACTATCTGACTCTAATATGCAATATATTATCCAATGCAAAGGTGTAAAAACCATTTTCCTCGGCCTTCACATTTCCTTTGCCATTTATAAGTCCTTAAAGTGTGATAAAACCAAGAAAGACCGTAAGTGACAATAAATACGTATGGACAGTATTTTCCTTACCCACATTTCACAAGTTGTATTCAAAGTTTTTCACTCCCTTAAGGCATTTTCATGAAATTTTATAAATTGACTTTTAGATTTAAGAAAGTGACCAAACTGTTAATTATGCGTATATGCTCCAAATTATTTAATCATTACTTATTCTCCCGAAATAAAGTAATGCCCGGAATCCTTCACTACTAAAAGTTGAATTAAGTTACGTTATTTCAATAAATGGTAAAACATCGTTAAATAAAGTTGACTCTTTTTTACTTGAAGCGGCAGTGGGGAAAAAAGAAAGGAGATTCATTAAAAATTGGGTCAAAAAATACCATTATTATAATGGAGACGACTCCATGGAAGAGATGCCTCGCACCTATGTACAGCGGAATGGTACACGACGGATTAAGAATCATTGCTTCAAAGAAACTCACATGTACGAGTATATCGTATGCTCGACAAATGCTAACGAGTATGTCGCTGATATGTATCAATTTTCCATCCATATAAGAGAAACTAACTTTTAACCAATTTTACTATGAGACGAGTATGACCAGAAACAAGAACTCGGGAGTTACAAAATTAACTGTGTTGTAGCACTTTCACCAAAATAAATGCTAGAATTCTTTCCCCACAATGATTTTGTGGAATACGTCCATTATTAAATGAAAATATACGCAGATTAGATTATAAAAAAAACTGATCACACCGTAGTTTCTTTTACGTATACTTTGTCTTAAAAAAAGGAACAAATGTTTTCAAATCGCATTCGGCATCAATCAATAGTGTGTTGGACGTTACTAGGTGCCATTTTATTGCGTGATGAAATTTTACAATATGTCCTTACTCCTAATGAGAAATAATTAAATGTACATCTATCTCCTGAAAAAGAGCAGAACCTATGGCAAACAGAGTCACTTCACGAGGGGACAAAACTTGAACTGTTCCTTGAAGTATACGTAAACTGAAAACAATTTAAGAAAATCGACCAATGTGTAATACACATTTTTAAGCATATAATATTAGAGAATGAATTCTTTGCAAATTTACTTTCACTGAATGTTGAATTCGTCAGTTTGCGTATTAATCGCTCGTCTGTCATCGCATTTCTCCTTTACCTACTTTCACACAAAATCCCACAAATCATCACGAGATCGTGAGGTGGGGGGTGCATCTGCCTTTTATGCATAAATAAATAAAGGGTGTGTCTCAAAAAGTTATTAGAATGATTTTTTCCCACGGATTTTTGTAGGCGGTTTTTGGCGGGAAAGGTGGCGAGAGATCTCGGGAAAGCAAAGGTCAGTCATCTTGCGGGCCGATAAAGTGTGCGAATCGCTGCTAGTCTAGAACACCGTTTTAGTTTTTCAACAGTTTTATTTAGTAGCAAGCCATCTATAATGTGTGTGGCAAGGACGCTGCTGTTCAGGGGCCGCGTCACGAATTCAAGATGCCACATTCCATGGAGCAACGATACGTGATAAAATTTTGTTTTAAGCTCGGAAATTCGGATTCGGAGACCATAACTATGGTGAAGGATTCTAATGGAGAGGAACCAATGCCCCAAGAAATGGTTTTCCACTGGCACAAGACATTCCGAGAGGGTAGAGAGGAGGTTGACGACGAGGAACCCCTGGGACGAATGGTTATCACGCTGTCGAAAACTTACTCTTCCTTCATATTTGCGGAAACGAAAACACCCAAATTAAGTTAAGAAATACAGACAAATAAATGCATTCTTGCCTATGTGGAGCAAGATGCGGAGGCATAATAATGATGGCTTTCGACCAGCTCTACTTCAGGTGCTGCGACAACTACTACAGTATTTTCGGTCGAGGCTCTAAGTAATGAGCTTAATTCGCGGGTAACATATCACTAAATGGCAATTGAAATGATCCAGGAATGAGGAAAGAGTTCACTTATGTCCACCGAAAAATATTAATTCAGACGAGACATCGTTAAGACGGCAGTGCAAGACAGGTGACGGCCACTAGTGACAAGCAGGCATAAAAAAATCAACGATGCGGTGTTTAGATATGTATACGATCCAACATGATCCGAAATATAACTGTTTCATTTTTCTCCTAATTCAATGCTATTTTTACCTATTCTTTGATTTAGAGATGCACATGCTTTTCCACGAAAAAAATGCTTCGAGCTGCAATGTAAGTTTCATTAAAGATTCGTAAGAGCAGACTTTCGTCATTTTTTTATTTCGTGTTAACGAGAACCCACTTTTAACGTGTCATCCAAGTACTTTAAAGAAATTAAAATCGCAATTCAAAGCTGTAAAGAGCAATAAAATTAATAATTGATGCAAAAGTATAAATTTGTTTGTATTAATTATCTTAATTAACTCGTGGGTTTTCCCGATACAGTTAAAGTCGCTGGATTATGCCCACAGTTCTTAATTTAAAGTGAAAGTTGAACTAGGGGGAATTGAAACGCTATGTCCCAAAAGTCGTAGTCATTGTTCAGCAAAAACCCTCTT
Source organism: Hetaerina titia (assembly GCA_037158775.1). NCBI lineage: Eukaryota > Metazoa > Arthropoda > Insecta > Odonata > Calopterygidae > Hetaerina > Hetaerina titia. The sequence continues at coordinate 47,785,197 of CM073769.1, read as the reverse complement.
ACAGAAAACATTAAATATGCTCAAGTCACCGAAGTCGGGAAATGGCCAAATGCGTAATAATCACGGATAATGTTGCACGTAGAATATAATACGTAATTGTCAGAGGATGGACCAATTTTACCCCCAAAACTACAGTTCTGGGTTAGCCCCAAAACTATGAACAAAAGTCACTGAATAAATTAATCATTAAAAAATATGGTGAAACGAAAAACCTCTCCTCATTTTCAACCTCTTTCTCTACTTGGTGTTTTCCTTCCCTGCCAAATCTCCAATTTTTATGTTTAATGTATAATTTGCCCGGTTTTCAGCGTGCAAAAGTTGAATATTCATTAAAGAAACTTCAAGTAACATGAATAAATTTCCTTATAAATTATTCTATTCCACTTTTACTAATTTTTTATTAACCAGTAACCCAAATACTACAAATAACAAATAATACAAATATTACTACTAATCGTTAAGATAAATAAAAATTCCAAGAGGATAATAGAACTGGTCTGTTTGAAGAGAGTATGGTCCAGTAACGTCATTTCAACTGCCCGAAGGCTTCACGGAATTTCACTTGTGACATCAGGAGATAAAGATAACTTTGCTTTACAGTAACAAGCGAAAGTCAAGTTTAGAAACGCCAAAAAGGTTTTAGAGCAAATAAACGCAAGAGAAACCATCTTGCCCGTCATGTTTGTCGTCACTGTCAGTGTCTCTCGTATGGCGCCATCTACTCTGCTTTTTAAACTGGAGCTAATTTACTATTTTCGATTTCGATGCATGCGGAAAACGGTAGGGAAAATAACGATTAGTATATTGGGGTAAGTTTATTTTTCCATTTGCAAGTCCTATACGAACGAATACATCTTTAATGCAAATATGAAAAATTCTCCATCATCCATGCAGAAAAATAACATATACGTACTTGGCTATCAATACGCTCGACTCTGTAGTCACACACAGAATGATTACGTGGTTTTAGTCTACCTACTATGTCGTTGTGAAAATAACAGTAGTGGATTTTCACCGTGAATCCGCGCTTATATTTGTTACACGTAGAAACAACAGAGAGATCCAAAGAATGGATTAGAAGGTCAGCCTCCCCCTCTAACCTCGGCTTTCGAGAGGCATCTTCGGGGCAAAAATGTGAAATTGTTCTAGCTTCGACCTTTAGGAATGATGAGAATGTTTACTATTCAAAAGCCTTTCAAAGGTAGGAGACAGATGAAAGGGGAGATGCGGTCATCATTCGATTGTGCGATTTACTATCGCAAAGTAAGCTGCAATAAAAAAAAAGATACCCTCAAGTACGAGAATGATTGTTTTTGGATCTCTAATATGAAAATTCGTAACATAACTTTCAAATGATTCGTGCACATTTGAAAGATTGCTTTTTTATCAAATTTCATACGCATTAAGAATACGCAGCGTCCCAAATTCGACCAAATTTTGCAAAACATGGCCGGTTTCAATTTTCTCTAAAAATCTTCAGAGTCATACTGCCTCAAGTCGCTAGATCATTAGGCGAGAATTGTGGAACTTATGGCGATATGATCTCATGAAATACTCCTTCGTTGTCATGTGGGCTTAGTGTAGGTGATTACGAATTGATTGTACACCTGATATGACTAAATGACTGGGGGGGGGGATAGAGATATCTTAGAGATAATTTTGCGCCTAAATTAGTGAAATTGAGCTTCTCGACCATGTGAGCGAGGACCCAAATTTTTTAGACAATGCCCCACCAGACTTACTCCGCTTCCACCTCCTCAAATCCTTGCTGAAAAGATTTCACCACGGCTCGGTGGAAGCGTGACAACAGTCCGTGACGAGTGAGCTTAGCCGGCATTCCAGTCGCCGCCTTCCAGAAGGCGTACGGGGCGTGGAAAACCCACTGGCAGAGGTGTGTGTACGCACAAAGGTGCTACTTCAAAGACTTTTGAGTGAATGTATCAATTCTGGAAATACATTTTTTTAATCTAGTCAGTCCTATTGCTTTTGGGACAGACCTGAATAGGAAAACTTTCCATATTGATTACGTGCGATTAACTAAAGTTTTTTTTTTAGCAATGGGATGTACATTTGTACCGTTTTCCACCAATTTTAAAAGGGTGGATTACGTCAAAACTGATAATCCGCACACGGATAATCGAGAATGTATTCTCAAATTCAAGCTGGCGGTACCCATTATCTGAAGAGAGCTGACATCAAACGCAACTCCACAACAAAGCGATATTCTCACCCCAAGATATTCTTCAGTGTGCCTTGTATGTTTTCAGTCCACAGCATACTTGATTCGACAACGGCCACTCATCTATAATTTTATTTACCAATGCGGAAAATATCCTAGCACTTTTCTCTCCTTTCACGCAGTTACCAGCCCTCGCACAACACGAGTATAAAACCTGAAATCAGACCATACCAATGCAATTTAACTATGGCGGAAAATTTTGGCCATGTTCAGCACGAAGCGAAGTATTAAGGTCACTAAATTTTACGAAAGTGGGGTTATTACGAATTAGAAGTTAGTAGCGAGAGCAAGACTTAGAGAGGGACTCAGACGTATCTGCTCCTCAGCAGTTAAATTGAAGGAATCCAAACAAGTCTCAACGAATGTTTTCCTCACCCATAGGAACCATAGTAAAATGTCAAACATTGTTTAGCACGATCTTAGGTTGGGGTGGAATCACTTGTGGCTCCGGGGAGAATAGAGAGTGACGAAAATTACTTCTGATCATTAAAAATGCATTTGTTTCATAATTGTATTTACTTTGGTAATTTTGCGAGACGACTATGAATATTAACTCAGTCCGTTTCATACTTCCAGTCTGTAACCTATGACAGAATTATAGTCGTAAACAGGGAGAAAATTATGACAGCTCCAAAGCTTTTTGACTGAAAACGACAAGAGACAAAAGCTTTAAATTTGAGTGGAAAGATTAAGGTATTGAGGATCGTACGAAATAATTTACTTCTTCTCAACTCGATAAAGCCGCGAGCAACTCTTGCTTCCATTCTAATTAGAATCTTGTCCTCGGTAAGGAGACACCGCAGCCCAAGTTTTCTCTGCAGCAATACAGGATATTGCGACTAGGAATATATTGTCAGCAATTTTGTTTGCAATGTACGGACATTTTCTTGCTATGAAAACACGTCCTCCTTGCACATTCGTATAATTCCTATTTCAAACACGTACACTACTTTAAGAAACGTGCCCCTATTCAACTCCCCTTACCCTTGCGAATCAAAGGAACAGTGTAATAACGTGCAATAAGATGTACGAACACAATCTCGGCATGCGATTCACATCTGCATGATCATTGCAGAGAATTTGAAGGAATCAAAATTTTGAATATCCCTAAATGTTGCCCATGTTACCCCAATGATGCTGTCATCATTGTGCTCGTTTCCCTACCATCGCTCAACTTTAAAAAAAAAGGTTGACGACACTCAAGTTGCACTTAAATCCACCTTTTCCCTGGCATAATATATCTGTGAAATGCATTCATTATCCATATTTATCGACTTTACCTCTTCATTTCGTATTGATAATAGTATGGTAGCAAGTCGATATTAAATAAAGAATATATATATATATAAGAATATACATATATATATATATATATATATATATATATATATATATATATATATACGCACACATTCAAATACAAAGACCCGCCATACGGTGCACAAATATTCATTCAAACATAGAAATAGGTATAAGGAAAGGGGATAGGAAAACACATAAAAGGCGAACAAAGGACATGTGGGGAAGGCGGTTTTTGAGCAGATCACGAAAGTAAAAATATTTCCTTAACCGGGATTTGAACACCGGACCTTCCACTTGGTAACTGGTAGCACGTCCGCCCGGTAAGTGGAAGGTCCGGTGTTCAAATTCCGGTTAAGGAAATATTTTTACTTTCGTGATCTGCTCAAAAACCACCTTCCCCACATATCCTGTGATCGCCTTTTATGTGTTTTCCTATCCCCTTTCCTTATACCTATTTCTATGTTTGAATGAATGCATATATTTTTTATACATATTGATTTCAGAGGAGGTTGAAGATTATCGCACAATCTTGTGAAAAATAGGGGTGAAACTCGAAGTTAATCGGAGAGAGAGGGAGTCACTTGAAAAATTTAACCGGACGTAGTAGCATTGCAAATCCCCACATGCCCAGGGAAATGGCTCAAGGTTAACTCACTCTTCTTCGAAACGAGAAATTTCTCTCGCGGGCTGTTTCCTCCATCCCAATTATTACACACGCCTCCGCGACCCGAGGTCCCCCCCCCCCTCCTTCCCTCTCCCCCGCCCTGGTGGGCGGGTGAAAGGTATCGGCCCTGGCCTACTGCAGCACCACTGCCATAGTGAGAAGAGACTGACTATCCATGGCGGTGCGGAGTGACAGATGCGGTGGCGATTTGCGCAAGATGATTGGAGGATTTCCCTTCCCTCTCGCCAGTCGGGGATGAGCGGCGTCAATCATCGCATGTTATCAATCCAGGGATTGATTTGCAGCAGGCTCTCCAATCTATCCCATTACTTGCTAATCTCCCTCCACAGTTCCTTTTGCCAATCTCTTTCGCAACTTAAATGGGGTCATTCAATCTACAGGTGATTGTTAACCATTTTCTTCCACATAACTCGTAACGTTGACACCCTCAATGCAACGATGATCCAACTTATATTTAAATTATCTCATTCGTTTCGAAGTCAGAGGGATTACACGCTTGGTACAAAACCTTGCGCAAGATTTCCAATGATCAGAAATTGTTTCCTGTAAATTGTTAAAAAATACCCTTGACTTACTTAGGAATCGCAAGCTCATACGGTTACAAACAACAGAATGTTGGCCGCGCAAATTTGGGTCACCGAAATCCGCATTTATTTAAAAACAATATTAAATAATGATAGGTCTAAGGCCAACACAATTATTCATATAGATAACCGTAGAAAGGAGCATTGGAGAAGTTCCATGGCATTAATTTTGGTTCTCTAATTTAGAATACGTACATTTTGAAACTCTACCTTGATTTCTAGTGATTTTCATGCCCTATCTCAATTTTATTAAACATTTAAGCTGGTTGAGGTGAAGAGTAATTAATGTAAAATATTTATCGCATAACAGGATTTTGGATAGCGTTGAAATTTTTCTCCAGGGCTATCACACGTGAATGATCACTTAGCTGATAAGTATACCAGCATTATCTTACTTTTTTCTTGGAACCTCAGCAGTTTTCGGAGAAAATGTACGGTGGGTTGCCGCCAGGCCGGGGATACCCATGACGCCAGAGATTTTACCGAGGGGTGTGGCCCAAAGGGATCAAACAGGCCGTCTTTCGTGCAAGATCAACGCTGTGCCACGTAGCGATACGTTGGAATACGAATGTTGCAGTAGACACCCATCCGTTCATTCGGCAAAGGAGATGAGCGTTCAAATGATTCGCTGCGCGTAACCTAGAAACTAAATTGACGACAAATGCTACGTATCAAGACCTTAACATTTTTTAATCAGAAACGGCAATATGAAAGATAGTGAAAGAGCCAATTCTCGCAATTGTTCCTCGGTCTTTCGCGGAACTAACCTTTCATTAAATTACGGCTCTATCATTCAGTAAACAATTGGGCTTCATAACGTATCCAAATAGTTTCTTCAGAAATCCAATAGTGCTTTCAGAAAGTCAAACCTTCAAAAGATTATAATCATCTTACCGCCTCTACATATTAAACTAGGCCTAATGAAGCAATTTGTAAAGGCTCTTGACAAGGATGGACCATGCTTCGGCTACTTAAGACTAAAGATGCCCCATATAAGTATTGAAAAACTTAAAGCTGGTATTTTTGAGGGGCCACAAATCAGACAACTTACAAAGGATCCTGCTTTTGTCGAGTCAATGAATGAGATTGAAAAAATTAGTTGGATGTCATTTGTTGAGGTCATAAAAATTTTTCTAGGAAATCACAAAAGTGAAAATTATATTGAGCTGGTAAACATTATGCTCAGTAACTTCAAATCACTTGGATGTAATATGAGCACAAAAGTTCACTACCTACACACCCACTTAGACAATTTTCTTGGGAATTTAGGAGATACAAGTGAAGAACAAGGTGAAAGATTTCACCAGGATATAAAAACAATGGAAGCTCCCTACCAAGGAAGATGGGATAACCATATGATGGCAGATTACTGCTGATGCTTAAAACGAGACTGTTTGAACAAAGTGCACTCAAGAAAATCGCGCAAAAGAAGCTTCCGATGTGTTGAGTGATGTTTTTATGTATTTTTTTCTTTTCAATTTGTTTTATTACAGTAAAAAATTTTAGTATTTGTGTTCAATTGTATTGTAAAATTCTGTTGTGTTTGTGGGTGATTTAACAGCCCTAGAAATAAATCAAGTCTTTATATTTAGTGGGTTTTATTGCGGTATCGCGATATATCGCGGTGGTCTAGAGGGTTGGACTACTGACCGGAGGGTCCCGGGTTCGATTCCCGGGCTTTTTTTTCGATTCCCGGGTTCGATTTTTTTCGTTCGATTCCCGGGTTCGATTCCCACTTTGGGCACCTGCAGCTCCACCCAAGCTAGTTGATTTTTCGGGTACCAGGTCTTCCTGGGAAACTATAACCGGCACAGGGAAAGGAACTGGCCCCCCTACCCTGATGTGTGAATATTCACACGCCGTCGGGCTTGGTACATGGGTGAGCTCATCTCACTCTAAATTTTATTAATATATTAGTTATTATTAATATATTAGTTATTATTAATATATTAGTTATTATTAATATAATATTCCCATATCATCATGTAGAAGATTTTTTACGTAATTAACAACATATCTATATCTTGAAAACTATAGCTGATAGGAAAAAACTAGTGTCATAATTGGATTCAGCACCCAAATTGTTCTTTAAATCAGCATTAAAAGCTCCGGTACCACACCACTGTTGACCTGTGTTATTTTACGATTACATTCTCATTCATTAATCTAGCTAAAATTATCGGTACTAAATGTTTAAGATGTGAGTATGGAGAAGATTTATAAATTTGCGCCGAGTGAAGAGGAAAATAAACGAAATGGCACTGGAAAAACGGAGGATGAGAGTCAGTTATAGAAGTTCGAAGAGTACAGTAAAATTTAATGAAAGATAGACCGAGAAGGGATAGAGAAATAATTCTAAAGATACTGCTTTGCCATTTGAAAATGGGTTTCTTTCGTGAAAATGAAGTCTCATTTATCAGCCTCCTGAAGGAAATTGTCACAATTCCACTGTAATGATAAAAAAAATAAAATAATAGAAACAAAAAAGAAAAATAGCAAGGTGCAACCTTCCGTTTACTTCTTTCCCAGGCATTTCCTGCTACATGGATTCTCATCTTTTCCCCTCTCTTTCTTGGAAGGAAGCTGCCAATCTCCCAGAGACTAAGTCCACCTCCACTTTCCTATCCCGAAGTGCTTTCACTTCTCGTGGCGGGTATTTTTGCATCCTTATTCCCTTTGGTTTGCCGTACTTTAAACCAGGTTAGTCCCGACGGTGAGGTTAAAACAAGCGTGGTGTGGTGGTCTACCTTCGGTCTTCCTGCTGGTCGGTTCTTCCTTTCACTGAAACTACCTCAGCTTGTGTTAAAGACTGCGGCTTTTTTGATAGATATCAATACCACTGAGGCGAAGGGTCGAGACGAGTTAGGAGCTACAGAACTCGATTCTCTGTTTTCGTGCCTAAATAAGGAAGTCTTTCTAGATTTAATTCCAAATTATCTTGAGTTCGACATCGTCGAGAAATCACGAAAGTGCAATGGATGGGTATCCTCACATTTATCGCTCGGTGGATCATTTGAACAGGCCTCTTCAACGTGCTTCCCTTTTTCAGCATTTCGGGAGCCGGTTTATTTGACCTCAAGGAGAGGCACAGTGTAACTGAGCAAGTGAGGGAAGGCATGAGCTATGAAATGATGCTATAGTATACCAGCAGTGAAAGATTCCTCGTAGAGAATTTTTTTTAAATCGTGTCAACGCATAGAAATAGGCAATTAAAATTTGACTCCCCCAAAGGAATTAATAGTTTTATTTTCCAACACAGAGATGAAGAGGGACCTGATGTAGAGTAGGTTTTCTTAGGAGTCACAAAATATTTATTTGATAGTTATGTCCATCCGAAAACCTACCTTAACCGGTGGATTACCTAATAATAAATAAAAATTTTCCTCTGCTAGGAAATCATAGAGAGAATTAATTCATTTTAGTCTTAATGGGATTATTTAAAGTTATCAAGAAGAATAATAACGCCTATGAAAATCTAGTGGCAGATTTATTTCCTTTCCAGTTACCCAGGCACTCAGATACTGCGCTTGATCGGGAATGGTTGTACTTTAATCTTACTTTAACTTTCAGTTGCCCTTTGTGCTTTTTATCGTCAGAAGTCATGAAAATATTTATTTTCCTTATTTTTTTCCAGTATCACTTCATGGAATGGAACGGTTCCTGGTTCATCTATGCCATAATTAGCTCCGTCTGTCGGTATTTAGTGTTGTAGCCTAGTGAGTGAATATTAAGGGTCCTGACTGCGGTATTCGGCTCAAATACAGATAATGTTTCTGGACACTCCGAGCTTCTAAAAGCTGTGAGATTTTTCGGGTACCATATTTTCCTGGCGAACAGCAGGTGCCACTGGGAACATCCCTCTATCCTGCCTGACGTGTTCACTTTAAACGCCTTAGGTTTGAATAAAGAATGAGATCTCACACATCCGACCAATCTTCTTGCTGATTTCTGTGGTTGGTCTCGACCTGTTATCCCAACGCTGCACCACGTATTGGGGAAGTCGTGAGTCGTTTTGATGGCAGGGATAGAATTAGAGATGTACCACTTTCGGTTTTCAGGTTATGACCTTCAACGAAATAGCTGAACAAAACTTTAATCTTCGGTCAGCTCACGCAGAATCCTATCCCCCTGGTAATAATATCCACGGGAACATGCACACGCCAGGGAAGTCAATGGGACGGATTGCGGATGCTCATTGAAACCAGAGTGTTGTCCCTTGGAATTTCCATGGACATGCTCAGGGATAGGAACCGGCAGACTCAGTAACAAAAACCCATCTTTCCATTATTAATCTCCTACCAATAACACACACAAGTGGTTGACAAGGCAGTTGGCATGACAACAGGTCGAAAATAAAACAGCATTATGCCCTGAAACTACACCAACTAAACTGGAGGCGTATTTTGGGGCTGACTCCTAGTCATTTTAGTGGTATCTTTCAAATAGGAGGCACATCGCTTCTCCAATACCTAACCTGCCATGTTGACACATATGTATGTACTCCATTCGAATATGCACATATATATATAAATATTATTTATAAAAACATTCAGAGGAATCTAATGAGTAGGATACACAGGGGGATGGGGACTGACATATATACGCATACAAAAAAAAATATATATAATATATATATATATATATATATATATATATATATATATATACATAAACATATGTATACAATGTAAATTACTACGGTTACACCTGGGGACAGCGTCACGTCACGCCTTCGTCACGTGCGCGAAAAATAGGACGTGACAGAGTGCCTCGACGCACTTCAAACGATGAGCGAAAGCCACTTCAAGGGAAGACATCAACGTCCATTGTAATTATCGCGATTAAGAAGCACGATCAACTGAGAGAGCGACTCCATGTTCGCCTAAATCCAAAGTCGCTTTTTCCGGACGAGCATATCATTCAAATTGCTATTTGCTTTGATTATTCGGCTCAAGGCCGAATAAGGCGTGGCACGTTGACCGGACTTTATGATCTTGATGTTTATTTTTTAAATCCAGATTTCGCATGAAAGAATGAGGATTTGCCCACATCCGTTCCAATATTTCCTTTTTTTCCTGTTTTACCGAATGTGTCGACATTTTAATTAATAATCGACGTTCGTCATTTTATCTTTTAAAACTCTATCGTCCTGCAAAAAAATTCACTATGGTCAAATTACGAGGTCGTCTTATGTTTTATTGTGATTTTAACTACGACAGTGAACCTGTTCCTCAAAGCTACCAGTCGATTCCCCTTAAAAGTCTTAAATTTCATATAAAACTTTCACATTCGCATGCTGTCTCATCTAGGTAATTAACGAGTGCTACACCATCTATTGCCATCAACATGATTCTATACATGAAAAGTATTCATAAATTGACTTGTACCTTTGTAAATAGACCCCTGGTCGCGACAAAGAAAAGTGAGTGGAAATGAACTAGTGGGTGTCCTTCCCTCGGGACGGGATACAGTGGAGACGAAGTGTTGTGGTTTTGAACATTTTTACTGCTCTATGCATGATTCTCATGTGAGGATTACAAAACAATAACTTTGATATTCCACGCAGCTAAAGTTATTCTCAGGATCATCAACAAAATGATAGAGAGTAAGGCTAATGATTACTTAGGGGATGATCAGTTTGGGTTTTAAAAGGGGAGAGGTACGCGTGATGCCATTGCAGTAATGAGATCACTAATCGAGAGGAATATAGAATACAATCAGGACGTATTTGCCTGTTTCGTAGATTTCGAAAAAGCGTTTGATGGAGTGAATTGGGGAAAACTAATGCGTGTATTGCAGAAAATAGGAATGGATTGGGGGGACAGGAGACTGATCCGCAACCTATATATGTCTCAGACTGCTCAGGTGCGAGTGGGGAACGGAGAATCCGGATGGGCAGTGTTAGGAAGATGGGTAAGGCAGGGTTGCCCATTGTCGCCGGTGCTGTTCAGCGTATATGTGGAGGAAATGATTAAAGAGGCATGGGAAGAACTGCAGGTAGTAATGAAAGTCGGAGGGGAATTGGTAAAATCGGTTAGGTTTGCTGATGACCAAGCATTAGTTGCTCAGTCAGCCAAGGGGTTGCAAGCTTTGCTGAGTGAATTGGAGGTTCAGTGCGATAAATATGGGATGAGAATCAATATTAAGAAAACAAAGGTTATGCGATTTTCCGTAAAGGAAAAGCCTAAGCTATACATTAAAATAGGAGGGGAAAAAATAGAGCAGGTATAACAGTTTACGTATCTCGGAAGTGTTTTGGACCAATACGGTCAAAGTAGTGGAGACGTAAGGAGAAGAATTGCGCTAGGAATGGAGGCTTTCTCAAGGAGGAGGGAGTTGATGACGGGGACGTTGAGTAGGGATGTTAAGACAAGACTCGTAAACACTCTGATATGGAGCGTACGGCGCGGGAACGTGGTCGCTGAAGCAGGAGGATAGACGTAGATTGGAGGATTTTGAAATGTGGGTGCGAAGAAAAATGGAGAAGGTGAAATGGACCGAAAGGAAAACAAATGAGGGAGTACTGGAGATGGTGGTTGAGGAGAGGGGTTTGTTGAGAGAAATCCTATGGAGGCAGGAAAAATGGATGAAAGTTGTATTGAGCGGCAGTGGAATGTTGAAGAGGGTAATAGAGGGGAGAATGTTAGGCAGGCGAGGAAAGGGCAGGAACAGAATAGGGATGTTGGACGGGATGAAGGGAGGAAAGAAGTACACAGAGATGAAGAGGGACCTGATGTAGATTAGGTTGCTGGATTGGGTTTTGTTAGGAGTTACAAAATATTTACTTGATCGTTGTGTCCATCCAAAAACCTACCTTAACCGGTGGATTACCTAATAATGTATGATTCAAATTTTCCGATTTTTAATGGCATTTCACGGAATATCATTCGATATAATTAACATTCTGACATAAAAGGACACGATTATTTCACAAAGTTCTTGCAGGCAAAATAACTCAAGAATTACTTGAGGTTCTGACAGAAGATATGCATATGAGACTCGAACATTTTTCAACGCATAAGACAGATGCCTTCAACGACTTTATATTTTTTTTAAATTTCACGCTTGTCTTCGTAAATGCATTAAGAACGGTCGTCATATCATTTCATTTTGTCATGCATTCGATTAACTACGTATCCGCATTTAATTAATCAACTCCATCGGTAACGAAATATTTTATTTTCATTTATCGACCTATCTTCTCCCATTGACTACAACCTTAACGTGGTGTAAGTGCTTTTGCGTTCTGATGAACCCTAGAGCTGTTCTGGCGGGAGCAATAATAAGTGCTCCTGGTAGGGTCAGCCACGCCAGATAGGTCGAAGGTAACGCTTCAGTATATTTCCTGCTTTATCTGAGAAGATGCCTTGGCCAGACTTCAGCTTGTCTGTTATTGTGAAGGTGATTTCTTCTATCAACCCGCGAAAGAGAAAACGTCATCGCCTAGGAAATCCCACATTATAATGATATTTTTAGTTAGTCTTAGTTATATTTCTTCCCTTGGGCGGGAAGAAGCTAAGAAGAGGTCAGGAGGCCCAATAATTGTTTCTCACACATGCAAGAACAGATGACCTTCTGGGGAGCACATTCTATTACCGACATTTTGAGTAACCGTTAAAAGCTAACAGTGCCCAGGTATTCTCGAGAGCTTCCAACAAAATCAAGTTACCACAAATGCATGGCTAAGGCCATTCGAAGAGTGAAAATTCAACATAGAAAACGCCCATGTTAAAATAAATTAAAGTTGTTTTCTCAAAGAAGCACTCCTCCATATGGGGAAAAACTTCACGGGTAACCTCTGCCCCGGCATAGAGGGAATCTGCTCTTGGTCTGTCGACCGCCAACGGAAAATTCCTACGTTGAGTTGATCTGAGGTAGGCATCAATTAGCTGATTCACCACAAAAACATGACCCACTTTTCAGTGGGGATTTCTTTGGTTTGAAAAAAAGCTTTAAATGTACTCTTCTACACTCAGAAAGCTTGTGGACCAGCTACGGGGGGACCTCACATTGAAACCATTAGGAATTACAGGCTTACTAAGTTTCACTTCCAAAAATATAATTCCGCTTGACCAGGATTTTGATATGTTTTCCCGATCGCCGAAAAGATATGTCACATCCATTGGTAAATCATCGTAAAGGAACGAAAATGAAGCATCGGTTCCAATTCTGAACCAGCCCAATGAATATTTTGAAGCCAATATGTCCACTTCTCTGATTATGGACTGTGAGTCGGGCATGCAAACGTGTCTATTATGCTGTATTTTTACTAGATAAGCATTAAATATGGTAATATAGTAAAGATAAAACAGAAAATATAAAAATAAGTTAGGATAACAGCAAAACTCCTAAGCAATGACTTATTAAGTCTACCGTTTAAAGCAGGTTTTGGATGGAGACAAACTTAACGCTCCTACCTGAACTTACTACATCCTACCTCGGTCTCACCTGGCAAGACAACCCCTTCATTCCGTCCAACACGCCTATTCTCTCCACCATTCCACTATCTTCTTCGTCTTCAACCTCTCATCACCAGACAAAATGCTCTGCAACCACATTTCCTGCTTCTTTGGATCTCTCTGAACAATTCTCTCTGCTCCCCCACCATGGCTATCACTTCCTCGTTTGTTTAAACAACGAATTATAAACATATTAGATTAATACTTTTAATTTATAGACAATATTAGCAATATTTTCAGCATTATAAAATTACTAGTTAGTATGATTAGATTACTAGTAATGGACGAATTATTCATTTGAGGGAAATTACGACAATTTTCGAATCTAACAAGTGTTACTATCACATATCCCAGTGGTTTTCATTCATACCCATGATAATATTCCAAAGCGGAAAATTCTCCTGAGGTATGATTACCCTCATTGTACTACGGTAGGCGAGATGATGTCAATAAAATTAGAGAATATAAGTGTAGAACAGGGATTTTAGATGCCAATTTTTCCACGAACGATAAGGGATAGGCATTATCCGACCGCAGCAGGAGTAAAAATATTCTGGTCAACAATAGTCTGGTGTGTATTCAACCCGTGTCACACACCCTAGCGGTGGTTTGCAGGGTATAATGTAATAATACATGTTACTGTGAGAATTGATACATCACTCACAAGTCTTCGAAGCAACCCCCTTGTGCGTTCACACACCGCTGCCAGTGGGTTTTCCACGCCCCGTACGCCTTCTGGAGGTCGCCTGGAATGTTGCTAAGCTCACTTGTCACAGACTGTTGTCACGCTTCCACCGAGCCATGGTGCCGTCCTTTCAGCAAGGATTTGAGGAGGTGGAAGCGGAGTAAGTCTGGTGGGGCATTGTCCAAAGAATTTGGATCCTCACTCACACGGTCGAGAAGCTCTTGGCAGATCCGCGTGCGAGTTTCTCCAAGACCACTTCCTTTTGTTTCTCCAAGAGCATTCGCTGCACCAACTCCGCAAGCACCTTTTTTTTGCTCACAAGTTGATGCACACCACTTTTAGGGATGCCAAATTCATCAGAAAGGATGTAAACAATTAATATGCGATCCCTGCCCAACAAAGCCTTCACTCTTACAAGATTTTCGTCACTGTTTGAAGTCGAAGGGCGTCCTGAACGTTCGGGATCTTCAGTATCTTCTCTACCCTCCCGAAAAAACTTGTTCCACTCAAAAACACCCGATCGGAGGGCCATTCCAGAATGAAAAACGCGGTTAAAGTTTCCTCCCCTGATAATATCAACGAAACCATACAGAATTACAAAGCATCTAGGTCCACTGCCAAAAAGGCCTTCCGGAAAGCCTAGCGGAATTCAAAAGAAAAAAATTAGGCGAACATTTAAACGATAACCCAAAGATGTTTTGGTCCTACGTCAGGGAAGTGCAGGGAAAAAGTCCACCGTAAACTTATTGAATAACGAAAAGGGGGATAAAGTACGAGCAATTTAGATAAAGCCAACATATTAAACTCATTCTTCCAGAGTGTTGACAACATATGCTCACGGAATATACCCAAGAACCTTCCGAAAACATTTCAGCAACCAATGCAAGCAATCGACTTTTCCACCCGCGGAATAGATTAACTCCTTAAACACACCGACCCCACCAATCTCCGAGACCTGATGAGATACCGGCGCGCGTGTATAAAGAACTGTCGTCTGAAATTGCCCCTTATCTTGATATAATATTTAAGAAATAATTAACGGAAGAAAGCGTGCCAAACGGCTGGAAGGTAGCTTCTGTAACGCCCATATTTAAAAACGGAGACCGGGAGAACCCCAATATCGCTCACCTCCATTTCCTGTAAGGTTCTTGAACACATAATTGTTAGTTCCATAATGAGGTACATCGATAGCCAAGACTTATTGATTAATAACCTACACGGCTTCCGTAAGGGTATATCCAGCGAAACTCAACTCGCATTCTTCGTTCATGATATGATGAACTCCGGTGAAAGTAATGTAAGGAAATTAGATGGTGTAGCGCTGTTCTAATAACCGGTTCATGACGAAGCATAACGGGGTCACGTTAAAGAGGTTTCGCAAACGAACGATCCACACTCCGAAAAGGCTGGGAGCCAACTTCCACTGGCCTCCAGTATTTCCTAAGACTCCCCTCCCCGAAGACAGCCAAAGACATCGCAGCCCGTCCATCCATATAGGAAAAACTATATCATACTACTTTAGGGACCGACCTTGTAAAATCAAAAAAAAGGTAGTCTTATATGTAAATACCCCCTGCCACACACCCTAGTGGTAGGTCGCAGGGCACAAAAATATATAATGAACTCGACTTAAGTGAGGTTCCAGGGCGTGATAGTACAGAAGATAAGAATGCCGGGTCACTGAATTACTACCCAAATGCAACTCTTGGGTAAACCTCTGGGCTCCTCCGCCGTCACCCAAACTGTAAATTTTCGAATACTAAATCTTCCTTGGCACAGGGAGTTAAATTACTGGCGGCACAGGGAGAGGAAGTGTCCCCACTCCCGTATTTTGGTTCATAAATTTCACATGCCTTATAATTGCAGAGTATACTGATTGGCGATGGGAAGTTGGAGATGCGACAGAGGGGCAAAGGGGATGTTAGGCAACCGAGGGTAGGGATAGGATAGGGATGTGGGACGGAATGGAGAAAGAATCAATGAAGAAGTGAAAAGGGGTATTTTGGGAGGTTGATTGTCGGGTTGTGTTTCGTTGAGAGAGGCAAGGGAAACGTCGCAGTACCTTTTGGTAGTTTGTGTCCGTGTAAAACTTACCTTTACCAGTTAATTACCGAAAGTAATAATACTACACCCGACTTAGCACGAGGAGAGTTCAACCCCTACCTAGCAAAACGAACCTTCAAGTTTGTAAGTATGGTTTTAAGTGATGATTACGGGAAAGAAATGATTTTATTTTTACCTCTTACTTTCATGAAATTGATTAATTTCCGGAAACAAAAGTTTTCCTCAGAATAGCTCAGCGTGACCCGCTCCGCATAGCAATTAGGTTTGGGTGCAAGAACCGTTAACATCGGATGAAAGTAGGAAAAACTTTTACCTAATCTTCTTCAACATCTCATATTCCCAGCGAGTAAAAGTATCCAATTTGATTTCATCAAAACCAGCTGTCCAAGAAAGCAACGCGAACACCGAAAGAAAGCAATTTTCTTTTGCCCTTTCAGCGGAAAGTGAAACTCAAAATAAAAAGAACATAACGTATGTTTTGCGTTCATTCCGATTTAACTGTGTCAAAGCTCAAAAACGACTCTCGAAACCAAAAAAAAAAAAAGATTCAAAAGAGGTTACACATTCCCACATTTACTATCCATTCTGCGAGAGTTTCTGACAACGTAAACATCATACGAATGCACTTCTGGCAAAAGAGGCGAAGACGCAATGACTATGTTGCGTTATTGCATGAGCTTCGCTATTGACACACAAGGTTGTCTAAATCGTTTCTCAAAAGCGCGACTTAGAGAAGTGCTTAGCCTCGTTGGAATCGGCTTGTTAATATTTGTTCACTCCACTTATCGGATCGTATGTGAAGCTCGACCTTTCGTCCTTAACTGAGACAAATATAAGGCTGCAATGTATGTGTTTCTCCTTATTACGAAGTGCATGAGAATGCTATAAATTACGTCGTAACAGTTAAAAGTTCTTGTGCGAAAAAGAATATTTTTTTGTATAAGAAATTTCTATCACTTATTTAAGACTTTTTTTTTACCTGAAGGGAAATACATCAGCAGACACCTTTCTTTTGAGAAAAATAGGTCTTAAAAAGAGTTCATGTTCAAGTGCGCAGGAGAACTTATCAAGGTTACATCGTTAAGCAAGAGCAAAGATTAAAATTTGATGATCTTGCATCCGGGAGACTTCCCGTGGGTATTATTTCCAAACGAACAAATAAATTACGTAGGCTTTTCCAGCCGTGGAAACTGAGCTTACGTCATCGTACGTTACCTGTATAACTTCATTGGAACGCACGGAATATATTACCTTGTTATAATAAAATAATCTCGTGAATCAAACAGATGACAATTAATGACAGTCCAATCCTCTTCAACCCTTCGCTTCACCGATATTCTCCCAAATGTTACCTGCGCAGCAAGTTTTGAGGGAGACACACTCCTCTAATTTTCCGGAAAAAATATTGCAAAGTTTTCATATGAAACTAGAAATTGAAATTCGACGAAGTAATTGCATGCAGTATCTTGAAAAGATAATCTCCGTGAATGTACCTAGTGAAACTTGAGTTCCCAATTTCGAAAATGTATACATGAGTTACAAGGTTTACACCACTTTAACTAAGTAGGCAGTCGTGGCCGAGTGGTTAAGGCGTCTGACTAGAAATCAGATTCCCTCTGGGAGCGTAGGTTCGAATCCTACCGACTGCGAATTTTTTTGTAGGTATGACGGCTGGGTTCGGTTCAAATCTTGTAACCCAGAGGTCGTCGGGGCCCCATGCCCTAAAGGAGACCCACAAGGTAGGGCTATTTGCGAATGTCTACAGTGGCATAATTAAGGGTTAGGCGGAATGAAGGGCTATATAATCTCGATCCCCAATAAAATGCGATTAAAAAAATATCTTCTCCACTTTTACACGAGAATTGTCTGAAATGGGAATACTATATTCCTGTCGTTACCAAAAAATGGAAGAAATCAGATCCGACAAAATTGATTAAGTTACCTTCAGAGCCATGAGAAATGTACAAGCGTTTATTGCTTCACATTTTAAATTGAAAGAAATTTAATGGTGGCAAACATGTTCACATTGTCATACACTTTAATACTACTACATTAAAAAAAATACCAGGTGGACCGTGTGGATTCCCGTGACCTTGCGTCTATGATTATTTTTTTTCCAGTTTACCGGACAGTGTCATGCTATGCAACAATCATTTGTAACATCAGTCAACTGATCGTAAATACTACCTTGATCAAAAAGTTCCCGGAATAACCACCGTGTGGCGCTCCCATCGTTCCGATTTGAGTTCTGTTTTTTTTTTGTTAAATTGGTACATCTGTTGTTGATATTCCCTTTAAATCTTAGTGTCATAACTTGACATTTGAAAAAGTTACGTAGCCAAGAGTACATTTATCTCTGTGTGTGTTGGCGATTTTTTACAATTGCAGAAATGGATTTAAATTTGCAACAACGAACTTGTATTAAATTTTGCGTAAAAAACGGATTTAGTGGCGCACGGACGTTGGAAATGTTGGAAAAGTGTTTCGGCAACGATTCTCTAAAAAAAAACGGTCGTTTACCAGTGGCACGAGCGGTTCAGAAGTGGTCGTGAGTCAATCGAAGATGATGAACGCAGTGGCAGACCATCGACATCGAAAGTCGGTGAAAAAATTGATAAAGTAAAAGAAATGTTGGTCAATAACCGCAAATTAACCATCAGAGAAATAGCGGAGGACTTGAACATTGCCTATGGATCCGCCCAAGACATTGTGGTTAATGATTTGGGTTTCCGTCGTGTAGCAGCAAAGTTGGTGCCAAAAGACCTCAATTTCATGCAAAAAAGAGACCGTGTTGACGTCGCAAAAGACATGATTTGCGAGGCTGAATCCGGTCCCACATTCATCAAAAGGATCATTACTGGAAACGAGACGTGGGTTTATGAGTACGACACGCAATCCAGACATCAGGCAAGTGAATGGCGTTCACCAAATGAGCCGAGACCAAAAAAACCACGTCGTTTTCAGTCAAAAAAGAAGGCAATGCTGACGGTTTTCATGGATTACAACGGTGTAGTGCATCATGAATTTTTGCCAGAAGGCCAGACAGTAAACAAAGATTATTATTTGGGCGTTATGAGACGTTTGCGTGAAGCAATTCGCCGAAAGAGACCAGAAATCGTCGCACAGTGCGTCGAGACCGTCGCACAGTGCTATCATTATTCGTAATTTTTTGACGAAAAATGCAACAAATACCATCCAACAGCCACCGAATTCACCTGATTTGGCTCCCTGTGACTTCTTTGTGTTCAATCGAGTTAAAAAAACCATTACGGGGAACGCGTTTTAGCAGCCGAGAGGAAGTAATGGAAAAATCGCAGGAAGCACTGATGGACATACCGAAAACCGAATATAAAAAATGTTTCGAGGATTGGATCAAGCGCTGGCATAAGTGTGTTGCAGTCGATGGGGATTACTTTGAAGGGGACAATATAGATTTAGATGAATAAACTTGTATTTTTAATTTTCTGAATAAATTCCGGGAACTTTTTGATCAAGGTAGTATTTAAGTTAAGAAAGAAATAAAGCATTAAGACCTTCGGATGGTTAATGACAGATCATTACGACTTCCGCAGAGCACTTTGCGATTTTCACGCTCTTGTTCCCCACGCATCAGCTTTCCAATCGCTTCAACCACTTCTCTCAAACACGCAGGAAAACATTTTAATGTGACAATAGCTTAATGGATAATTTGTTATTTAAGCAGCATTAAAATACGGAATTTGCAACGTGCATCGGTATTAACTTGAAGACAGCAGAACGAGCGACACTTATAATATCGAATTCTATAAATGACCGATGAGTAGATAAACCTTATGTATCTATTTATAAAAATTTGGCAGAATCAAGACGTTTATATTAATAACCAATTAATGTAAGGCATGGAATATGAAGTGGTAACAGTATATGGAATAATTAAACACCATAATTAACAAACACTTGGAACTAAATGCTCCTACGCATATAGCTTTAAGGATTAATATTAACTGTTTAAGCCTAAAAATGACAAAAACTTTATAAATATTTTAAATAATTAATGCAAATGAGATATTCACGTATTCCAAATTTTCGGTGGCCAAACCACCTTCCTCTGGAGAAAGAAGCCATTTGTGTTTCTCTGTTTTTTTTTGACCAGTGATGTCTCGCTTTGTTTAAAATATTATTCACATCCGTGAGACTTTCTTACAAGATACGTAAGGCAATATACATATACATAATTTATAATTTTCACAGTGCAAATGTTTCTCCTCACGAGCAGTAAACAATATTTCAAATATAACGGAGCAGTAAAATCATTCGTACATTTCAAAATTTTCTAGCCACTTCGAAGAAACTCGTTGCTGCTCTTCTTTTAGTCTGGAGTCAACAATTGTGTCTAATATAATGCTAGAGGGGAAACTAGAAAAATATATAATGAATTTAAAGGGAGAAAGCTTTCCAATGACTAAACTGTGTCAAAAAAAAAGAATTTCGAATGTTCAACTATCTAGCTAGAACGTAAAGGAATAAACTCAACACGGAAATATAAATAATCATTTTCTTTCTCGTTTTCCTTATTATCTCTCAGAGTGAGAGTTCATCTATAATCATATAATAGTTCTCATTAAGAATATCAAATTATCTTTTCCTTAATTATTACCAGTGGGAGACAAAATCGCTGGATAAAACAAATTTTTGAGTTCCTATCTCGGAAAGCTCAAGTGATTCATTTTCCGCTCTTGATTTTAATTTAGAATTATTTATTTTGAACCAATTTATGATAGCCATCATGGAATAATAAAACCTAGCATATTTTAGTGATTGTCATCATTGCTTTTTCTCATCAAAACTGGTGCCGGAGACCATGGGAAGATCTTTGCCGTTGACGCAGCGCCATCTACCCGTACTCCGATAATGATCTCCCATGAAACTCCCATGTCAATATGGCCGGGTGTGATTTAGATCCACGCAATGCGTTGTGCTGCATTTATACCTTTTCATTTCTTGCACAAACAAATCTGACCTGTTTCTTCCCATCATTTCCCCATCCATTCTTCCCAACTTCAACATAGCTTAGGCAATCTTCGATCCAACAACACTCAATCAAGCGCACTTACAGCGCATCTTTTTTTCATTCCGACCATTTCACCATTGTCCTCCATGCTAACAAGCCAAGGATATGCTTTGCTTGCTATCTGACCCTTTTTTTCAGTGTTATTGACTCTTCGAGAGACTTAACGCAAGAGTGAATTTAATGGTGTTTTATCAGTAAAAACTTCTCCTTATCAGCTTCCGAATGGGGATAAGATATTTCCGTTCATATTAATGCCAGAATTGATATAAAAATGATTCGCTTATGACTTGGATGGAAATTCACACAACTCCGATGATGTCAAGTAAACGTTTTAAATAACCTTTATTTTCAAATTCCGTTTCCAATCTTTAAAAGACAGATAATTATTACAGAATGTCTATAGCTTGCGAGATTTGCTTCTTATGTCCACGAGCACCCGAATGCATCCTAAGGAGGCTCTCGCCGACAAAGGTTAAGGTGGAGCCACCAAGAGAGGTGTGGGCTAGAGTGAAAAAAGATTCCTAAGCAAGCCTGATGCTTTCATTATAGCTTAGGTAAGTGGTCATCGGGTATAATCGATGCAGACCGCTCAGTCTCGGTAATCGCTATCCCATCCCCATATGATTGATCCTAACAGGTCATTATCCTATTAGAATCTCCCAATTATAGCGGCAAAGCATTTCAGAAGAACGCTGTGTTTGAGGAAACTAAATAATCGTATTTCCAAGAATTCATCATATAATTCGAGCATATGTTAATGTATATCATATTTGCAAACCTGAATATCGTGAGTACTGTGTCCAGAAGTATTTCCAGCTCTCTGAACCTGGTTTAGGCAAAATCGATGGTAAAAAAATTCCGTTTCAAAGAAAACTTCCGTTTAATTAGTTGCCAACTTCGTACGAATAAATTGGTTTATTTCAAATCGTAAAAATCACATCATGACTCACAAAACATCACGACTTTCGGAAGTTTGATTACTCATCATTTTCTAATATTTGATTCTTTGTTAGGGTTATGTTTCACTTAAAACATATTTTTCATATCACATCTGGTTAAGACCCCAATTGAACTTGCACTTTCCTAGTATTTCCACATATTTAGCAATGCCAATTGGACGACCTCATGCATGCACGCCTTATTTAGATGGGTAAAAAGACCAACACAAAGGAGGTAATCTTCTTTTGAGAAGCTGTATATAAAATTTAAAGACGAAGAGGGTTTATCCCCTAACTTTACCAATGATTGGAAGGTACTAAAATAATCATTACAGCTCAAAGTCTTGCGCATTTGAAATATATTCTCTTACTAAAAATATCTGGGAATTTTCGCTCAACGCATATCTTTGGGGAGACAATGTGAATCCACGTTTAATGAATGTAATGGGGAAACCTGATGATTTTTTTAAATAATTGATTTTAAAGTTAAGAGAAAAACGTCCGCTTTTCCACCGATTAGGGATCCGGTGTAAATTTACAGGTCGTTTAAATAAGCGTCGGACCCAATTTGCATGAATGAAAATCTTGGTCGAACCTATATCGCCCATTTTATACTGAACATTACTCTTAAATATATTCTATGCTGTAATGAAACCATAAAAAAATTGCCCACGCGATTTGTACGAAAATTGTCGAACCTTTTTTAGAGTTGATTTAGTGTACAAGGATCTATGAAATATTTTGAGAAAAATGACCTATTTGGAAGAATGAGGCTCTACGAAGTACTTCCCTTGGGATCTCACACACTTATCCTAGCATCTCTTCCACTTTTTAATACAATTGACCAAGCCATTTTTCGGAATTACCATCAGCTGCCTCACATTCACTTCTTCCTCCTCGATGTCAAGAATTCCGTACTGCAGTTGCAGGGGACTTGCTCCAAGTCGCAAACGATGATCCAGGTTTTCTAAAAATGGTCATAACTGCAGATGAGTCATTCGTCTACGCCTATGATCCTACAAGAAAAGCCCAGGCTTCCCAACAGTCGGTTGACGAGATACAGAGAACATACGATGAAGGCAGTTGATGACCATTTCCAAAAATTACTTTGCCGATTGTTTTGAAAAGTGAAAGAGAGAGACGCTGGGATAAGTGTGTTTGGTCTCAAGGGGAGTACTTCGAGGGGGACTAAGACCTCATTAGGTTATTTTTCCCAAAATATAGCATGGCTGGATAGTTTTCGGACCGACTCGTACAAGAAAATACCACGCGGCAAATGCGAGGGACAAATTCGACGTTTTCTCCGAGGTTAGACTCCCGGTTTTGTTCGTCGTACGAATCCGCAGAAGAATCCCACTACCTAATATTCATCTTCCAAAACGATCCCCCTCGCGAAAGTCGACGCCGGAACGCTTTGCAGTGGAACAGTGGAGAGCATCCACTCGAGATTACAGCAACAACGGCAGAGATTTGGTGACCTCGCGGAAAAAGCACCAACCCCGTGGCTGTCCCCGACGGGAAAAATCCCCCCACGTCATCCTCGGGCGCCTATTTACAACGGGAGACGGCAAATGACGAGCGATGACCAAGTGAAAGACCTCCCCCTCGGTCACAAGAGGAAAGACACGAGTCACGGTGAATGCGTCCAATAGTACAAACGGGCGTTTAGTATCTTGAGGTAATTACCCCGAAGATGAGGAGCGCTAACGAAGGAAAACACTCGTCGCGACGGGAACAGACGACACCCTTGAATGTTTCGCTTTCATTTCGTTGCGAAGAGCCTGCGAGAGGTACCACGAGAACATTTCGGTATTATCCCATTCATCAATTCAAGCCGAATTGATCCACTTCCATGACGGAAGTTTTGGGTTATTACCATGAATAAATGAATTTATAATTTAGATTATTACGGTCACGGAAGTTTTTCACGTGAAACGACATAATTTCGAGATCCAAGGAACAATACGCGAAAAAAAAATATGAAACAAGATACATTTTGAAAGAAGGCAATTACTTTGAGCAGGTTATTTCACTGTAACTGGAGTAATTAATCACAAGAAGAAAATATTGCATGTAATATAAATACAGAATTTTTCTCGATCCAACTTTTATTATTTATGAACTATGAGTATAATTTCATTAATTATAAGGCCTTTTTTTCTCTATGGGTACAACGAAGAAAATTACGAAATGGTTGGGGAGACTTCCTTCGACAGTTTTATCAAAACATTTCGGTGATTCAGTATATTTTCCATTCCTGCCGAGAGCAGTGTAACAAAAAGTTAAAGCTAATTTCCCATACCTGACACACCGTTGATGAGGCAAATTCAATTTGGATATTTTAATAGAAACTAAACATGAAAAAAGCTTTCGGAAGATTGCCATCTTCTCATTCTGAGACGATGTTGATGAGAGACAACAGAGTAGAAAGTACATGTATAATGGATTTTTTGCGCTAACACAATGGCAGAAACGCAGAGCAAAATCTGTTGACCTAATGATCATTGCATCCCCAACACTCGCCTTCACAGAAATCGCATTTATAATTTCCATCTTCAACAAAACCACAAGGGTTTTTTTTCACGCAAATCTATGAATTACGTGTGACGTACCAGACGAGGAATGAGGATATTAAACAGTGCCCTATCATTTTACATTAACCCCTTTTAATAATTCGTCCAAATTCACTGCGCAAAGACGTAAATTCACTTTTTACAGAGTTTCTCAAAAAATAAGTTCAACAGATTCAGGCTTGAGGTCGTGGAAGTTCATCATAATGAAATAAGGACAATTTGCACTTTTCCACAGTTTATATAAACTGTGGAAAAGTGCAAATTGTCCTTATTTCATTTTCATTCTCAAAAAATGTTTCTGCAGCTTCAAAGACCACCCCATTCAATTTTTAAAAATTATTTCCGATGCTGGAGAAACCACCGGAAATTATATCATATAGCTGAATAACTCACGTCTCCGCAATTATTGCGCATAACAACATTTTATCAGAAATAAGCGAAATTCGTCATTGTCATCCAGTCCATTTTTACTCCAGAAAAATTACTATACAAATGATGATGCAGCGTGAATGTGCTGAAGAGCGTTTGGATCCCGAGACAATGATATTAACGTCGGGAGGTAGAAAGACGAGAAGTAGTATAAAAAATGCTAATACTAGTGATTTTTTAAGGAATTTCCCTGCTTATGTTAGTACGTCCAATATTAATAATATCGGCACAGTTGACAGTATTAGTTCACAGACTCCGCAGCAATGTTAATGCTGGACCTGACGATGACTCTGAAGGCGGAGGGTGAGGGAGCGATACAAACAGTCCGAATACTTAAATAACTGCGGGAAATGGGGCGACAATTACTTAAACGGAGTCATCCGCTGACGAGTACAGAATTGCCATAGTACTTGTAGCGCAATGCGCACCCCTACCACCGCTTGTGGCATTGAATATACAGCAATTCCTCATAGAATATTCATCCTTTCAAATCCCATAGAACTTCACAATGGCAAGAGGACGCCTGGATAAAATAATTGGTTTTAGACCCGCCGGAAGTCGAGGAGATCCGAGTTCGAGTCTCGGTCAAAGTTAACGATTTTTTACACTATGAAATTTCTAATTCCGATCCAAATTTGTACGATTTTCGGGCGACCCGCGCTCGGAATTAAAACATTCAGGAATGACGTGAAGTTGGATGAGCATCTGGTCGCACGACTGCCGGTCACTAGCACTTCGGCAAATATTCATAACTGCCCAGTTTACATGCCTGGAAGTCCTCGATTTCACGGAGTCAATTCCACCAATGCACTTAAAAACTTGAACCGTGAAATGTGACTTAATTTTCTTATATGGAAAGGAAAACACTTGTCATTAGGTGGAAAACTTAACGCAATTAAAACACATTTTTCTGACATAAAAACATTAAACATATAAATTCTGAACGCCATTAGGAGTAAATCATAAAAATGTATCCAAAATTCACTTGGGAAGTGTATCGAAAGCGTGACATGCCACCAAAAAACAATTGAGAGTAAAATTTTAACTGTGACAGTAATTGAGACTACTTGAATAGGTACATTAATGCTGTTTGTCACAGTTATCCGGCATAAAGTTGACATTCTGGAACAAGTTACGCCACTATATTATTATTCACTGACGTTCGCTTCAAAATAATTTTCATCATAAGCGTCGAAGATCGTCACCACCCCCACTTTCTACACTATTATAAAACCACGCATAGTTTTCATTGGTTTGGTTTTTCATTTAGTTAGCGTGGTTCGAAGTCGTTAAAAACAGGAGTGCAAAAATTAGAGCAAGTGGAAAAATTTACCTATCGTGGAAGTGTTATAGATCAACATGGTTAAAGTAGTAGGAACATCAGAAGAAAAATTGCGTTAGGCAAGGTAGCTTTCACGTTGAAAAGGAAGTTCATCGCAGAGACGCTAAGTAAGGATGACAAGAAAAGATAGTGAAAACTTTGATATGAAGCGTGTTTTTGTACGATGAGGAAAAATGGTTGTTGAAGCAAGGCGACATAGATCGGAGGCTTTTGAAGTGTGGGGGTGGAGAAGGATGGGACATGTGAGGTGGACTGAAAGGAAAACTTACGAAGTTTATGGTGAATAAAAACATGATAGTGACATATCTAAACAATAATTCCACATTACCCTCAAGGCAAGGTAAGGAGAGCTTCGATCCTGGTGTAGGTCGTGCTTAACCATTACGTTCACACGACTCGACACGTGCGCACGGACGGGAGAGGGAAAGTCGTTGGTCCAGAGGGAGGGAGAGGTGAGCGGGGATAGGTTCGAAGGGAGGGAGATTGGAGCAGACTTAGGTTCGAAGGGAGGGAGTTAAGTTCAACATTTAGTTACGTTGCGGGGGGATGAATAGATGGATTCAAGGCCCATTCCAAAATTGATAAGACGTTAAAATCGACGACGGATATTCATATTTGGCATTTCGACTCTCTGTAATTACGTGTGGCATATGGAAATTGGGTAGGGGAAAATTGTAGCATTTCATTTATACATATTACTTAGGGATTGTAAAAAAAACTGCGGTCATTATTGATGAGCTACACGCTCAAAATCTTTTGATTCTCCAAATCGACTATAGTGAAATCACAACAGAAAAAAAATCCTTAGTGATTAGCATTCTAACCCGTCGCCAACCATAGCGTCATTTTACTATTCCTCCGCAAACAACAGGTTGATGCCAATGTTATCGAATGCTACCAAGGATCCCTAGTGATAATTGACAATTGAATCATCTAGAAGTAAATATGATCGAAGTTACTCCGAATGGATCAAATTGTCGGTGTCAATTTACGGTACCGGTGGCGGCGGAGTAACGTGCTCACATATATACAAATATAAATCAATCCTCGGCGGAAATAGAACCAGACCTCTGGGATTCTATTTCCGCCGAGGAGGGTTTTCCTTTTCCCGTATGCTTGTCCTTTTTATTATTTCATGTTCATAATCTGATTTAATAGGCTAAAACTCGGCGGTTTTTAGGGCGCTTCACAAAAAAAAACCGTTTGGGTACGATTAGGCAGGTATAGGGCACTTATTTACTGTTGTATGAAAGGGAGGACAGTTAGAACTGTTATGGAAAAGGATGTTTTTCTGTTCCTGGCTTATACGGAATATAAACGTCAAAACACAGGTTTATTGCATGAAAAGTCATTATCCCGCGACATAGGTTGCGAATTATTATTCAAATAATTGTTGCTTCCCCCTCCATATTTTTCTATCCCCCTCTACATTTTAGTATATACATGCCAAACTCTTATGCAATTTTCGCCCGATAATGGCTTTCTAAATCGGAACCTAGAAGTTGGAATGCAACTGTTTTGGGTGTATCTAACACTTTCAATCTAAAGCCTAAAACATTTGAATTGAGGCCGGTTAATCGACTATCGTCACGAAAAGAAATGGACACGGGCACATTATATTTTATATTCGGCGAATATACATTAGTTAATTTTATTCTATATAGACGTCACGCTAAAACCGAGTTAATGGCAAATACATAATACGACTCACAGCATAATAAGGTTGAACGCTCATGACAAAGACAGTCCTGGATGAAGTGACCCTTTCTTGTGAAATAGGAGTATAAAACTGACGATTCCAAGACGACTAGACAAAAATAAATGAACAAGTAGAGAAATCGTGAAAAACTCACCAATATTGACTAATTAAACTTTTAAAGGCATATTTATTTAATTTCAACCAAGGATAAAATCTATGGGCAGAATACAAATTACGAAGTTCAAGACTAAAAATCATAAAATAATAAAGAAACATACATTTTCCTTTCTTTTTCTCCTCCAGAGACGCAAGTCAGGAGAGAATTAACAAAATGAATCATGCAAAAATGTTCGGAATGCATAAACTTCTGCTCTTCCAGCATTCATGTGCAGAATGACGATGCCTTATGAGGTTCTCCCGTCTAAAATGAAACCCCGTTAACCAGCTGAAAGGAAGCGTTTTTCTAGGATATCATAATATTTTATGAGTTTCGCCAATTTTAGTTCTCGCTGAAATTCGACATTAGCCAAAATTTATCCTTGACACATAATATGTTGATTATATGCTGTTTTTTAAATGTCATAAAACACCCACGAAACATATAAAGGACCTGTTCCCGGAACTCCTTGGTTTCCTCGAGTTTTAATGGTATTTCTCCTGATACGCTGAAGACAAAAGGCATGGGAGTTTCATTGCCAGATCAAGGATTTCGTGGAGTCATTCTTTTGCCAAACGTGAGATCCAAGGGTGAAGAAGTGGAAGGACGACAAAACTTTTTTGACGGGATGAAAGATTCATACCTCAGCCAAAAAAAAATAAATGAATGGATTACAATGAGTCAGGTGGAGGGCGCACAAACATTTATGAGTTTAACACTGCGTCACGCAAAAAGCGATTCCCTTTTGAATGAAAACCGTGACCAGGTCAAATACGAACACAAAACTCCTCCATTCCAGGAATCGCATTAGGCGGAATCATTATACGTTGATGAAATTAAATAGGCAAGCAAATTTACTAGGAAAACTCAAGAGAACAGTCAACATTTTTCCATGGAGTAAGTAACATCTAGTTTCCGTTTGTCTGTATCAATTTGCATGGTGCACTGCCATGAGATTGTGACGTAGCTCACTCAACGATAAAAAAAGACCCCTAGCAGAAACTGAAGAAATATTCTATGTAATTCAGGAAGCAGATTTTCGAAACAGACAGTTGAAATGCCTTTTTATACAATTCCATCTTCTTGGATAAGACTGCACTTTTGAATAATACTTTCATTCATACAAGGATAGCTTAGCTTGCCAAAATAGAATTTAAAGTTTAAAAATGTACATGTAAAAATCAGTCCATCAGACCCCTTTGGTGCCTTATGATCCTCTGAAACGCTTAATTAATTAATCCGTCGATAGAGTTACGCCCCCGATTCTTATTTGGCTGTCACGTTCGATGGTAGTATAATCGTGCACATTAAAGAGATGTGGGTGTAGAGGAGGATGGAAAAGGTGAAATGGATGGAAAGGAAAACAAACAACGAGTTACAAGCCATGCTGGGTAAGGAGATAGAGTTGTTCTGGGGAAATCCAACGGGGGCAGAGAAGTTGGATGAAGACTATTTTGATTGTCGATTAAATGTTGAGGATTTTGATAGAGGGGAGAACTTTAGGAATACGAGGAAAGAAGGAGAAAGATAAGCGTTATGGACGGAATGAAAGGAAGCAGGAGTAGTATTAGTTTTAGGGAGTCGACCGATAGCTAAGATCATTTGCGCCATTAGGGATGGATGGGAAAGGAAGGGTGGAGAGAAATCCGGCGACGGCATTAGCTTACTTTTGTCGGAAGGTGCCAAGGGGTCCACAGTTTGTCCCATCCGACGGACGTCGTACTCACTCAAAGTGCTTTCCACAATGCACCTCAAGTAGGGTTCGGAATACCACTAAAAATATTTGTTGTCTCCAGGAGTGGAGTTGAACCTGGGTCCTCTCAGTGGGAAGCCTGCTGGTTAGCCACTGCACCATCCTGTTCCTAGGAGGTAGGATTAATATAATTTATGTGCCATTGAAGAAGGATTTATAGTAGTTTTAGATTTCGGGTTTAGTTTTGTTCGTATCTCGTATATTAGATGCACTGGAAAATGTCAGGTAAACCATAATGGCAAATTTGAGTAAATAAATAAACTCCCTTTGTTCTTAACAAAACCAATAATATCCATCAAAACTAAAACGTTAATGGGCTCAATGGGTTAATTAATAATTTATTACTGAGGCCAAGCACCAATGTACTTGTTCTCGCAATGCAATTACATTTATCACAGAGATTAATCGTTCAAAAAGTATTCTTCGATTGCACGGCCTTCGCCCATCCATTTATAGGAAAGTTTAATTCGCCCCGGTCTGCTATTTAAGAATAGTGGGAAAATATTTGAGCACATTTAATATCGCATTTCCGAATTTTAACATAGTCAAGACAATCTTTCTCTTTCAACGGGAGGCAAATAAACCTCCACAAAAATTCATACATTATGTCACAAAAGGGTTCCTACTGAAAGAATTTCCACAATTGATGGCCCCTCAAACATTAATAGCTTTGTGCTAAAACCAACTATTAATGGGTAAAACACTTGTGGTTAGTTTAAGGATAGTACAAATTACAATAGGTAAATTGTTACCGGGTTGAAGATACTGAGAATATTATCATAAATCAAATAATTTCATTATTATACGTACTATCCGTAATTAATCCGGTAAGTCATATACAAACCTTGTATATGTATATATTTAAAATTTTAGAAAGGTAAATATGCGGTGATCCCGCAAGATGGAGGATACGATTGTGAGGAGAGGTGGTAGAAAGTATGAGGAGCGATTGAAATAAGAAGGGCATATGATGAAATTAGATGAAAATGAGCGGATACAAAAAGTTCACCAGACGCCCAAGCTTCAGGGCTTTTAAGGTGTGATTTGAGCATCTTCAAACAATGCATTGTTGTCACTTTGAGATATCCCGATGATGGTGATACTCGACGTACCCCCAGGTCACTGGATGGTCCATTTTCACTGTTACCTTTCGTGATTGCCGTTGTGGTTCGGCGCGGCAACCGAAGGATTAACGTTGGCCTTGTTGCGACCGCAATACGCAGAGGAATCAATTATTCCAGCCGTCTGTGCTGGGATGCCGCGGGTGCGAGTACCACGAAGCGGAAGAACAGGCTTTTCGCATGGGGGGGGAGGAAAGGGGGGGAGGAGTGGAAGGCTTTGACAGATCGCGCGGAGCGACACAGGAAGTTATTTATCTCCCACAGTCAGTGGGGGCACTGCGGAGTGGGAAGAGAGGGAGGTCGGTGCGTCGTCGACCTTCCGCGCGACTCCGCTCCCTTCTACCCCCACTCCGAACCCCACGAGTCGTCTAATACCCTCCCCGCAGGAAGAACCACCCCCACATCTGGCAAATCCGCCACTCTTCCCGCCGGCTAGGTGATTTTTGAGGCGTCTGACACCGAAAAGGGTGGCAGCGACGCCATTCCTTTACAGACGGCCGCGACAACTTTTTTTCGCAAAAGATCATGGATCGACGCTTACCTGTTTCGATGCAAGGGAATGAGATTGATACCCAATTATGACGAGAAACACGCTTCCAGTTTCCCGTGGAATAATGAATTTATCACAAATAGTTTCAATGCTTAATAGGAATTTACATCCATTTGATAATTTAACCAGCTGAAACGAAACATAAATGAGATAATAAAATTATGTTTCGTGCAATTATGGAGAAGTGTTACTGTATCATACCAGACATTGAATGTATGTATGTAACGTGTGAATTCACCCGAATTTGAACCAGGTGGAAACATTGCAAATTAGAACAGGGCGGAGCATTGCGGTATCGTTCGATCGAAAAAAAAGCGTGCAGTGTCGCCAAATGTCTCACTTTATAGGACTTGGATCTAGGAGGAATTTTTGAAAAATAAAACGTCAATCGTTGATCCCAGGAGAAGTAGTCAACACAAGCATCTCGTGTTTTGCTTTCCTTTCATATCTATTTCACCGTTTCCATCCTTCCCTATTTCTTCATCTCGAAAGCCTCCAATTTAAACCACCCATGATCTAATTAATAATTTTCCTGGCTTATCTGTCATTGTGAATGTTTCGTGAACGTGCTTTCACCTTCCTTTACAGTGCAACAATTTCTCCCTTCCCATTGACGAGGGTCATCCGGAAAGTAGTACCCGTTCGTGCCGCATGAAGTGCTGACGACGCGAGTAGCCGCTGGACGAGGTCAGATAGCTTCAGTGGCTTGTCTGCCTTCTCTGAGCCAAGTTGCGTGACGCTAGCATTGCCTGTGTTGTTTCTGTGATTGTTTACAATGTTTTAAAAAATTGAGAACGCCGCCAGTTGTGAAGTGAGGGCAGTGATTAAATTCCTCAATGCAAGAAACGTTCGCCCATGTGATATTCATCGCCAATTAAAGGAGGTGTATGGAGACAATGTAATGGACGAGTCGTCTGTTCGGCGGTGGTGTCGCAACTTCAACATGGGGAGGGGGAACACACACGACGATGAGCGTTCGGGGAGACCGTCTGTCATTACAGACCAACTGGTGAGCTCAGTTGACGAATTCGTGAGGAACGATCGGCGCGTCACAATTGATGACATCTGTGAGCATTTTCCCAATGTTTCTCGAACAATTGTTCATGAAATTGTTAAACACCATCTGCATTATGCAAAAATTTGTGCAAGATGGGTCCCTCGCATGCTTACAGATGAGCACAAAACCTATGGCTGCAGCACTGACGTTTTTGGGACGTTATTCTGATGAAGGAGGACTCTTTCTTGACTCGCATAATTACTGGTGACGAAACATGGGTTTGTTATGCATCACCTGAGAGTAAACGACAGTCAATGGAGTGGCATCATGCTCATTCGCCAAACAAACCAAAAAAATTCAAGACAGTTCTGTCCACCAGGAAACTCATGGCAACCATTTTCTGGGATCGACGAGGTGTATTGCTTATTGATTTTATGGCCCGTGGAGACACTATTAATGCCAATGCGTATTGCGAAACATTAAAGAAATTACGGCGGGAAATACAAAATCGGCGGCGAGGTCTATTGTCTACTGGTGTTATTCTCGTTCATGACAATGCCAGGCCTGATGCAGCTGGGATAACACAAAAAACTTTTGCAGCAATTCAAATGGGGAAACTTTCGACCATCCACCGTATAGCCCGGGACTTGGCCCCTTCAGATTTTCATCTCTTAACAAAGCTTAAAGACTTTTTGGCAGGAAAAAGATTTGACAGCGATGAAGAACTTAAAGAAGGAGTGACCCTGTATCTCAATGAGCTGGCGGCGAAGGACTATGCAGCAGGAATACAGAAACTTGTCACACGTTATGACAAATGCCTTAATTTGCTTGGAGATTATGTTTGAGAAGTAGTTTAAAGTATCCTCTTTCAAATAAAATTTTTTATGTTTGTTAATATTTACTTTTGTGTCTTTATTTCACGAACGGGTACTACTTTCCGGATGACCCTCGTAAATTTTCCATATGTTTGCACTACTTCTATACCACCATGCTAATTTAGCTCTGATGGATTCCCGCCTCAGTTTATTGATGGATTCCCGCCTCAGTTTATTATTTCCCTCTTTATATTTCCTTCCACCTAATTTTGTGTTTGTATTTTATACTTCCGTTTTCTTCTCTCATCTATCTTTATTATCATCTTGCCCGTAATCCATGACTTCCTTGACCTTTTTCTACTTAATATAATATCTCAATCGTTTCGTTTTTGGCATTCGACATTCCATTTTTCTTGTATGGCACATCATTCTTCCTGTCCTCACTCATAATTGTCTCTATTGCATCCTGGTACTCCTCTCTCTTTGTTCCGGCTAATAGTTCCACCTTCCACCCATTTATAATGTAGAGAGATGAGAGAGCTGGACCAGAAGATAAAGTTGTAAAGTTTGTCGTTTTGCATGAAAACTAACTTCGCCATCATCCTCTGTATAAATTTCAAACCTAAGCGGGTTGCATCAATGAATCTCTGCTTGATTCAGTGCGTACTAGCGTGTAAACATTTTCCGTCTTCCAATTGTCAATTTGGAAACCAATGAACGTCATCTCCTCACTTGTCGCAGTCCTGGCGTCGATAATTAGCTAATCATTCGTGAGACACATGTACTCTTTGAGAATGTAAAAGTGACAAAATACGTCCTTAATTCGAAGTACCGCTACCACCAAGAGTACCAATTTAATTAAAGTAATGTGGGAAGCCCCACGACAGTTACTTTAACGAAGTCATCCCCAAAGGTTCGCTGAAATGCGAAAATTTTAGCATAAATTAATTTTGGCAAACCCACTACGAGCACCATAAGATAAAATGCACTCGGCAACACACCAATCGAAAATGCATTCACTCAAGGCTTCAGGTATGATCGGATCGATACGGTCGCTAATGATTCCCCATTCATGGAAATCCTAACTTAAGAAAATTTGTCAAGGAGGCACACTACCTTTCCTAGGATGACCCTCTACATTTTATACACCCATCCCCATCGGCGCAACCGACCTCAGCTGTCGGTCGCCTCCCCTTATAACCACTACTACGTACTTCTGATTAGCTGAATAATAATCACCCAAACGCAAAACTTAGTGCTGTATGTATATTTCACAACGTACTCCTATTGCTATAGCGGGACTTGGGACACAGTATATTTGGGATGACTCAATAATGCTTGCCGTTTGAGAAGTTTTGATTAAATCGCTGTCAGAAGCTCGGAAAATACACGTACAATAACTATTATTATCATAAGTCCACTGATAAAGGTATGTTCATGATGGTCCCAGAAACTAAACAATGATACACTTCTAAGCCAAATGGCAAGCCCTATGTCCACCTAATATGGCAATTATTATTAGGTAATCTACCGGTTAAGGTAGGTTTTTGGATGGACACAACTATCAAATAAACATTTTGTGACTCCCCACCTAGCAAACTAATCTATATCAGGTCCCTCTTCATCTCGGTGTACTTCTTTCCTCCCTTCATCCCGTCCAACATCCCTATCCTGTTCCTACCCTTACCTCGCTTGCCCAACATTCTCCCCTCTATTACCCTCTTCAACATTCCACTACCGCTCAATACGCCTTTCATCCATTTTTCCTGCCTCCATAGGATTTCTCTCACAAACCCCTCTCCTCCCCCACCATTTCTAGTACTTCCTCATTTGTTTTCCTTTCGGTCCATTTCACCTTCTCCATTCTTCTCCACACCCACATTTCAAAAGCCTCCAATCTACGTCTATCCTCCTGCTTCAGCGACCACGTTTCCGCACCGTAAATAGATAGCTACGCTCCATATCAGAGTTTTTACGAGTCTTGTCTTAACATCCCTACTCAACGTCCCCGTCATCAACTCCCTCCTCCTTGAGAAAGCCTCCTTGCCTAGCGCAATTCTTCTCCTTACGTCCCTACCACTTTGACCGTGTTGGTCCAAAACACTTCCGAGATATGTAAACTGTTCTACCTGCTCTATTTTTTCCCCGCCTATTTTAATATTTAGCTTAGCCTTTTTCTTTCTGGAAAATCGCATAACCTTTGTTTTATAAATAATGATTCTCATCCCATATCTATCGCACTGAACCTCCAATTCACTCAACAATGCTTGCAACCCCTTGGCTGACTGAGCAACTAATGCTTGGTCATCAGCAAACCTAACCGATTTTACGAATTCCCCTCCGACTTTCATTCCTACCTCCAGTTCTTCCCATGTCTCTTTAATCATTTCCTCTACATATACGTTGAACAGTACCGGTGACAATGGGCAACCCTGCCTTACACCTCTTCCTAACACTGCCCATCCGGACTCTCCGTTCCCCACTCGCACCTGAGCAGTCTGAGACATGTACAGGTTGCGAATCAGTCTCCTGTCCCTCCAATCCATTCCTATTTTCTGCAATACACGCATTAATTTTTCCCGATTCACTCTATCAAACGCTTTTTCGAAATCTACAAAACAGGCAAAAACGTCCTGATTGTATTCTTTATTCCTCTCGACTAGTGATCTCATTACTGCAATGGCATCACGCGTACCTCTTCCTTTCCTGAACCCAAACTGATCATCCCCTAAGTAATCATTTGCCTTACTCTCTATCCTTTTGTTGATGATCCTGAGAATACTTTAGCTGCGTGGGATATCAAACTTATTGTTCTGTAATCCTCACATGACGAAGCCTTTGCTTTTTTGGAATAGGAACTAACACCGATCTCACAAAATCTTCCGGCCAGATTCCTTCTTCATAGATACTACGAATCAGTCCATATATGGCCTTCTTCCCACCTTTCCCTAACCATTTCAACATTTCTACAGGAATATTGTCCACCCCCACAGCCTTATTGATTTCATCTCCTTTAATGCCCTTTCTATTTCATCGTCGAGTATGCCTGGACCTAAGCTATCTTCTTCTACGTCATGTTCCTTTTCTATGTCTAACCTTGTCGGCCTAAGTTCTTTACCGTACAGTATTTCTATATATTCCTTCCATCTCTCTTGGATTTTTCCTGGTTCAACTATTATCTTACCCCATTTATCTTTAACTGTTAGCACAGATCTTGCCTTCTTACTTCCCGATAATGACTTAACCTTGCTGTATAGAGCACCAATTTCACCCTTTTTCTGTAAACTTTCCATATCCTCGCATTGCGTTTTCCACCATTCTTCTTTTGCTTTATGCCCTTCTCAATTTATTGTTTAACTCTTTGTACTTCATTTTGCCTAACTCTGTGTTTACATTTTTCCATCTTCTTCTCTCATCCATCTTTGCAATCATCTCATCCGTTACCATGGTTTCCTTATCCTTTTCCCGTTTACGGTTCCCTATAGTGTCTTTAGCGGCTTCCAATATCCCTTTCTTGATACATTCCCATTTTTCTTCGATAGTACTCAGTTCTTTACCGTCATCCATCATTTTCTCTACAGCCTGCTGGTACTCCCTTTCTCGTTAATCCATTTACTGCTTCTAAATTCCATTTCCTACCCGCCGCCCTTGCCTTATCTTCTTGAAACGAACAGTACATTTCATAACAACTAAATTGTGGTCAGAAGTCCGCATCCGCTCCGGGGAAACTGTGCGAATTTATCACACTGTTCCTAAACCTGTGCCTAACCATAATATAATCTAACTGATACCTTTCTGAGTCACCTGGCATTTTCCATGATACCTACGCCTTTTGTGGTGTTCTAAACCATGTGTTAGTGATGACTAACCCCTGTCTCCTGCAGAATTCAATTGCTTTCTCCCCGCGTTCATTCCTCGTGCCTAACCCATAGTCCCCCACCTCACCACCATCTCTTCCTTCGCCTACCGTCGCATTCCAATCCCCCATCACTATCAAATGTTTCCCTGCAGGAACACTCGCGATGATATCCTCTAACTCATCATACATCCTATCGACTTCTTCCTCCTTGTGGTTGCTCGGTGGCATGTATACCTGAATAATGACCAAGTTCGTCGGCTCTGCTTTAATCTCTACGAGTAAAATTCTATCTGTCGCTTGCTCTATGTTGACTACGCTTCTTCCTACCCCTTTATTTAAAATACGGCAAACCCCCGTTGGCTCTCGTCCCCGCCGCTGTATATTACTCTATAATTGTCACTCCAGTAATCCCCGCTATCCTTCCATCTCACCTCGCAGAGGCCTAAAACATCTATGTTACCTCTTTCCATCTCTCGCTTAATATTTTCTAATTTGCCTCTCCTCAACATTGTCCTGACGTTCCAGGTTCCTATTCTAACTACTTTCGCCTTCTTCTGAGTCTTCTGTCCTGCTGAAGTTATTTCTTCCTGCAAGGGTTTCGTGGGATGACGACCGCGGAAGCCTTGCCTCTCCCGCTGCCGGGCACGACACACGCCTCTTGGGCCGAGTCCCGTAGTTGCCAGGACTCATATTATCTATAGTGCCCATCATTATATTCTTGGGAATCATAATTGAGGTGGTTTCCCGTTGCCTTTCCTCAATAGTGTTTTTAACGTGACACCATCACTTAATGGCCGCCCCACTGGGGTCAGACGCCATTGCAGCCGCCTCACTGAGGAACAGACGCTGCGTGGACTACCTTTCGTCTGGCTCCTAACTTCGACCTATCTGGCATGGGTGACCCTTCCAGGAGTAATTATTATTACTCCCGCCAGCACATCTCTAGGGGTCATCGGAACACACAAGCCCTTCCACCACGACAAGGTTGTAGTCCATGGGAGGGAATATGGCAATAAATACGCTAAAATCATTCATAGCAATTCACTAATCATTAACTGCACACATTTTCTATCTCCCTTCATTCCGTTCAATATGCCCGATCTCTTCTTCCCCTCTGCTTTGCTCGACACTCCATCGCTTTTAGATGTCTTCTGGATCCAATTTTCCTGCCTTCATTGACTCCTCCCAACAAAATTTTCCCTTCCCAATGTGCTGCATGCCTAGCATCCTCTTGGTTTCTTCTGACCATATTTATTTTTTCCATTACGCCCCGTATTCACATCTCCAAAGCCTTCAATCTACACTTATACCTTGCCCCAATGGGCAACCAAGTTTCTGAGCCTTTTAGATCAACGCTTTATGTCAAGGAAAATTAAAAATGGCATTTAAATTATTTTATGATATAGATTCCCCTGCGTTTGTTCTAAGGCTCTTCTCTCTTTCAGGAGATGATATTCTACATAAAAATCTAATTTCATGAAAATTAGAGGTGATTAAAAAGTAAATTACATAATTAATAAAGAAGTATGCAAAGACATTTAGCTTTAGCCCACATGAAAGATAGGAAATGGAATTTTATATTTATCTTGAAGATGAGGCATACCTGAAATTATTTAAAAAAAATCGGAAATCATCCAACGAAAACAGTACGAGATTGCTTCAACTGATTATAATAAAACGGAGGGAATGCAGTGGCTTAAAGGTGACCCAGAAATGTTAAAGGCGCATGAATAATGGAATGAGTGGTTATGTAATATCGTACATACAAATCAGAGAGCATCAGAGGCTTTAAATTTGGGGCACGAGGCGTCTTTTTATAACGTCTACGTGCTCTTGGGAGCCTAGTCGAGTATTTACTTCTGCGGACCAACCCAAAAAACTCCGAAGAAGAGGCAGAAGAGAGGAACAGCTCGTTTCCCACCCGCGGCTAAACCCGTTCTTAGCGACAGTACGCATGACGGATGACCAAGGAAACCTGAATTGATTGCACTTTACGTTTCAAAAAACCCATCTCCCATCGACAACTAACGAAAATGCAAGCAAGATAAATATAAATTAAAGCATGTTGGGAAAAGTTCGAAATAATTTCTCAATACGATTAGATTTTCATACATTGATTTCATGCAAAGACCCAAGAGTTTTAACAAAATCATTAAATAGTCGTTCAAATTATCGTGTTGGACGTCTGAACTGGAGAGACGTCAGGATTAAATAATATCAAAGAGCTCAACTTGGACGAAATACAGGTTAGGAGTTCATGAAATGTATATGGAACGGTCCCCACACGAATCCATTCCTATCGCAGTTTCATTTAAAAGAAGAGATTTAAAATTAAGAAAACTTATTATGAGTCGTGGCTTTGAAAAACAAGTTCTGCCTTCAGAAAGCGGGCACGCAAATAAAGTAAAAAGAGTATTCGACCAAATGGAAAAAGGAATGGGCAAATTCATGAGAGGGGGAGAAATGAGGTAGGTAGGGCAGACAGCTGTATTCGCTTAAAATTTGGTATAAGCGGCTACTGCATTTAAAAATGGAAGGAGAGAGAGAGGAGGGAAGAGAGAGGCACGCTGAAAATTATGCGTCAGATATTTTCAAAGAGGAAGAGATAGATGGGCGGAGATGAGAGAAAGCGTGGCAAAAAGGAATATAATGTAAAGGCAGGGCATGGAATCTTTTTAATGCAGTCGTTTGTTTTGTGCAGTTTAGGGAAACGTGTTTCTGTTGTCCTGGGCCAAGGTCATATCTTTTTACACCTGCATAAACGCTCCTGTTATCTCTATGCTGGGATATTTCATTCGTTGCGGACAACTTAGAAACAGCTTCATAAAAGGAAGAAACGCTTGTACTTGTGAGTTTCTCAATAAACAGTATAAAGATAAAAAAAGGAGTGTTATTAGTTACTTAGTCTGATAAATATTATAAGATTACCACCTAATGGGATTTATCATTAATTTTGGCATAAATGGATGACCATTTGCATCGGAAGATTTTGTGTGAAGACCTTGTTTCCAGTGTTACATTTGTGAGTCACAAAGAGGCAGGTTAACAATCTGAAGCTGAAAAAAATATTATAATCTATTCCCATAACTGAATAAATGATGTCCACGGATGTCAAAAATTGTTTATTTTTCACAAATGGTCAAAGCTGTGTTGGCTCCGAAAATATCATGAAAACTATTAACATCAATTCTTCTGGGATGTAATTTTTATTTTAAATATACCAATTGCAGCATTATGAAATGGAAACTTTGTATTATACGAGTATTTTATTTTCATCCACTTGCAATAAGTTATGAGGTGTTGTGGAACTGGTAGTAAGGAAGCCCGGCATAAGTCATGCGATTGTGGAAAATGAGGAAATTATGTTGCTGGGGCTCCACGAAGGAATATAAGATGGAAATAAGGATTGGAATCATTACAAATATTATAAAGTTATCCTATCTTAGTTGCGGTTGTTAACTGTGAGAGGGTAAATGGAATATTATTTCGTCCAACCGCTTCGGAGTAAATTTCTCCAAAGTTATCCTCTTATTCTGACAGACGATTTAGCACGAGGGATTGTGAATTCCTTCACCAGGTTCAAGGATAAACTCACGTTTCGTTTACCTTCCTATAAGCCTCAATCCAGCAGCTCGTTCTCCGGGGCTAAAGGGCTGTCCTCAGGTAAATTAATGCTACCTCCCACTTTAAACCAACGCCCAAGGAAATTGCACGGGACAAAATATGTGGAATTACCGTCAGGGAATTAGTATCGAGGAAATAGGGAAGAAGCGCAGAGGGTGAGAAAGGGAAGCCATGGCTAGACACCGCTGCGCTGGAACACTGACTGACCGATCCTCAGCTAACGCAAATGACGATACAGTAGAGATTGGAAAATAAAGCTCAATAAGTTAATGCGTTTTGAGTATCATGCTCTTATGCAAATCAAATCATAGGTATAGAAACGAAAACATGGAGCGCTACAAGGGTAAAAAGCGGCAGGGTGACGGGTATGCGGCGGTATTCTTTTGACGGGAAGTCGAGTCGGAAGATTCATGACATTGCCATTATTACGAAAATCGGCTCTTCCTTAAATTTTTTGCTCGGTCCGGCTCTCACGCATCCTTGAGAATTGTCTTAGCACGAACAATCCCCCCTCAGTTAATCAAGCAATTAAAAAAAAAAATTAGCATGAATTAGCACGAATGACGGTATTTTGTGACCAAGAAAACTTTTTATTTTTTTTTCCTGGGGGCAATCTTCGTGCAGAGGAAAAAAATGTTTTGGGATAAACAACTGAATATGCCCTCATTAAAAAAAAAGTATTCATTCGAATAATTTACAACCAGGAAGAAGTTCTAGTACCCCACTGTACCTCCCCTGGCGACACGCAAGCCATAGTTTTAAGGAATGCTGAAATGGGCCTAAGACCATCGGTGTCTGAGGTTTAAGGAAGCTACGTGACACGGTGGGATGAATTAGAATTAAATATTGTAGAAGACACGCATATAAAAAATGTACGTCTGTTCAGTATTTCGGTGAGGTAATGCAGTTCAATATAATCCAGCGCCTCAATTCAAAATTTAAGTAACTTCATTTGTTAACGCCAAAAATTTGGAAGACATTTAAAAATTGTCACGTTGAAACTCTTGGCGCCATCGACCGAGCCAGCACAGCATTACTTTTTTCGACAGAAAACACGAATCACCGATTTTGATCGTGACTGCACGAGTCATTACGAATATGTAACCTTTTTTAATGCACTAATAAAGCAACGTGAAACCCATTCATGCGTACATCGTAAACAGTTATGATATTACTTTGGAATTTTGAATTAATCTGAGGTCCTCAATAATTTTTAAAACGTGGTCTAAAACTTATTTTTAACTCGTTCGTTCTGAGGCGCCAATTTTTGAAACTATGCTTTTTCCGCTGTTCTTCTCACCAATTAATCAACATCATTTAAAGAAAGACAGATGGGTGCTGTTATCTTAATATTTTTACAACTCTAAAATAATTGCACTCATAATATGAATGGTGAAAATTTTTGGTGTAAATGACATGTATACGCCATTGATAAACAATTCTTCTCATTTAACTCCATTGCTGTAAGCGCATGCACAGAATCTTGGAATTTCAATGTCATTTTCTATGAAAAAAAAACTCATGGTGAAACCCTTTCTCATCAATTTCATTTCGTAGAGTGCACCTAAGACTACAAAGCTAGGATATTTAATGAAAATGACATATACCTGACATCTCGATGGAATCTTCTCAATTACTAATAACGTACTTGAACCCGTCATGCTCTTAGCAGGCGTGAAATGAACTGAACCGTCCAGTTTATCTTACTTTGTAAGAAATTAATTTTAATAAAAATTTAGTTGTTAAAAAATCCTTTCTGTCAGCAATAACACTCAACAAAACCGAGCGCACTGCTTCTTTGCCGCCGCTACGCTCTCCGGGAATAAGTGGACCGGACCGGATTTAGATCAGAAGGTCGGCGTCCACACTACATCGACTCAAGACGACTCTTTCTTCTGTGACGGAAATGCAGTCTCTCGGAAGTGGACGTGAGCCAGCTCCATTCCCTAGATGACTTTCTCCATCCCAGGACATCGAACAGAGAGGAGCTACGCGTTTCACTAGAATCACCTGGTTCCACACAGTGCATGTGGAGCGTTGCTTGTCGTCTCTAAGAAATTCCAACTCCATGTAGCCGTCGGTTCCGTAAATTTGCTGCGCAAATCACCAAGTCAAATAACGTGGAACCAAACGCCGCACGTGCATACCTTATGGAAATTAAGTTCTTTATTCGTTCAATTTGATGATAGTCCCATAAGAAAGTAAGGAATGCCGGCATAAGAAGTGCCAGCATAAGAAATCTTGAAAACGTAGTCCACCCATTCCTGATTTGCCCCCGAGAGTTTTGTAATTCTTTCGTTCATAGCAGTGCATGCCTTCTTTGCAATGGACTACTACATTCCAAACGCCTTATAATACCAATACACCGTCTGTATCTGACGATTTCATCAGATATTAAAGGTAAATTGTCACTCGTTAACGCTAAGCTCAAGTTTGAAAATCACGAGAACATGTTCTTACAAAGTCAATGTTTTGAACTGTTACTGTACTAAGGTCACGGAATGGATGAATACATCCTGTTAATCTGACTTATCTGGTAAGTTTCTTCCACATTTCTTGGAAAAATATTGAGAATTGTTTTTCTGGATTGCTTCCTCCCAGATATTTTTGGGTACAATTCAGTCCCTGTAGGAAACAATATACAACGACGTGGTAAAGCAGGAAATAAAGTTAATTCTATGTTTGAAACAGCCTTGAGATTACTCGAGCGTCTGAAACAGTTCTATGACCCCATTACGTGATCATGAAAAGAGTGTCTGACAAGACCTACCAGAAAATCTAATTTCATTTTATTGCCTTTTTTAGAATTCAAAGAATCGGAAAAAGCAAAACCAACCCAAGAATAACTGGCATATATTACTCCCGATTAGGTTTATTTAATTATCCAAAGAGAATAGTTCGACTATTAGAGAATATAGTTCATAAATGATCGGCAAGTCTATATTAAGTCTCATAATTTTGGGAAAAAAATCACCAAATGATTTCAGACCTCACCTTATCCTTGCGTTCGCTATCGTGATGAGAATCGACACCTGTCTATATCAGCCGCATACACTCTTTATGTTTTCACGGTTGAAAATAAATTTACAACATGTATTTCACTTCCTTTACAAGTAACTATATCTGAATAATTTACAGAATTTGATATTCTAATTTATTTATTTACATACTTCGTTGCAATTAGGCAATTTTCCTGGTGGCAACGGTCCAGTGTGATCACTGGTCACTCTTACAATGCACATACATACACAAATGAAACATCCCTGGTGGGGTTCGAACCCACGACCTATGGATTAGAAGTCCAACGCGCTATCCTCTGCGCCACAGGGACAACACATATTCCTCCTCAGCTTTATCGTAATCAACCCGAAGGTCGGTGTAGTAGGTGATGGTAGAGCTCACCCGTGTACCAAGCCCGACGGCGTGTGAATATTCACACATCAGGGTAGGGGGGCCAGTTCCT
The DNA here is from genome assembly GCA_037158775.1 of Hetaerina titia. Classification (NCBI taxonomy): domain Eukaryota; kingdom Metazoa; phylum Arthropoda; class Insecta; order Odonata; family Calopterygidae; genus Hetaerina; species Hetaerina titia. The sequence continues at coordinate 47,740,809 of CM073769.1, read as the reverse complement.
TTCCCTGTGCCGGTTATGGTTTCCCAGGAAGATCTGGTACCCGAAAAATCAACTAGCTTGGGTGGAGCTGCAGGTGCCCAAAGTGCCTTGCCCGGGAATCGAACCCGGGACCCTCCGGTCAGCAGCCCAACGCTCTACCCACTAGACCACCGCGACCCGCTGTATATATATATATATATATATATATATACATGACAGGGTGACACTGAGCAACCATGCCTCTTTTGGTTGAATCTTGTTTGTCTTGAGGATGTACTTTTTCATCCCCTTCTACATACTACCTAGTACCCTTGAGAAGAAGTCAGTCTCAGTTTATAATAATTCATTTAAAAAAATACTACCAGAGCTCCGTGAATCCCTTGCAGCGTCAATGAGACAATTGAATTTCAACGACTTATAAAAGAGTAGGCGTCAACTCATGGTGTGGAATGCAAAGTCTCGGCACATTCAAAAAAAACCAGGCAACCTCGAAAACGATCCGCCTCTAGAAATAAATGAAACTTGTGGGCATCATGTGCAGCAGGTGGGGGGGGGGGGTAATGTCCCGACTTCCGAAAAGAACCTGCGTCACAGACTCGTCCTTGACTCGCCCTTACTTAGTCCTTGTAGAGACCGTAAAGACGTCGTAAAGACCGTTTTGTGCAAGGCTTAGGTTTGGGGATGAATTTGCGAGAATTAAGACTCGCGATGATTCAAGCAAGAGATCGTAAGAGGTTCCATGACACAGAGCGAATTAATCCCACGATTTTCATTAAAGCATGCAAAACGGTAGGTTTTCTTTTGCTTATTCACGCATAGTATAACATTGCAAATCCTGATTTTTGACCAGCCCAACTAATTCCACTTGTAGGATTGTGAACCAGAGGGGATGGCGTAAGCTGTTCATGTACTGAGAAAGCGTGACTGTAGGATATCTGTACTGTCGAAAGTAATCTCGGCTACAATATATTTTATAAAACTACAGACGCGCATTTCGCCACACAACTAAAATTATTAATTTATTTGAACCTCTATCATAACTGACAATTTATTTAATTCTCCTCTCTTACCCACCTGCGGGTCTTAATTCATTCTCTTATTTGAACAGCGGTAACTGTAGGAATCAGTTTCACGCGTCGTAAAAACTTTTCCTTGAAAGATAACACCAATTGAATTATTTAACACATGGTCAACTGCAGTAATACGTGCTCCAAATTATTAAAATCCTCCCACAGCTGAATACTTATGTAGTAATTAATATCTTTCGATTTTATCCAAACTGTCTAAAACAATGAACTTTTGTTTACTATTAACATACTGTGAAATATCAGCACTGAATTGATATACCTCTTGATACACATTGAACACTTGTAGATATTTTGTGTTCATATACTTAATTCGCTGGCTAAATTAATTAAGATTCGATCTTTACATAACATCAAATAAATAATTGCACGAGAGGAAACCAACAAAAAACACAAAAAAGTGGAAATGTACAAACAAAATTAAAATTTTCCCCATCGTAATAAAAAAAATGTCGGAGCAATCAACGCGAAATAGGTACTAAATTACCCCATGAATACTGAATTTACCGAAAGCCACAAAAACATTTCCAAAACTTTGATTAATTTGACAGGACTTAAAACTGTAACGCATGTTATTGACTTTGACTACTGCTGGTCCAGAGAATCGATATACACCTTCAATTAACAACAGGATGTCTAAAGAAATCTCTGATCCGAATGGAGGAAAACGTTAAGCGTTATTGCTCCGCGTTTGCAGTGGAAACTAGTAATGAAAGGTATTATACGATAGCCAAATAACATCACTAATTCCTATCTACAGAAATACAATATTTATGTAAAATTATATGAATCACTCCATAGAACTGTATTACAAATTTATAAATTCGAAAAAGACATCTAATAATCAAAATGCGTAGTAGCATGGACGCCGCACATGACAATCATTCGCGGAATCATAGATACTCCATTTTTTACTCTGAAATAATACATTTTGGATCAATAAACAGATATCAGCACTCGTGCAAGTCCTAAATTGAAAAGTTTCCGGTAGATCACGGAGGGTTGACGTGACTAGCCTGATAATTAGCAATCATGTTTATGGTCGTCGGCAAGGTTAAGGACTCATTCCTCGTCTGGAATGGCTTTTAGTCCGGTAAGGAAAATGACTGGTGGGAAAGGTGATTTTTTTCCTTCCGTGAAACTACATTCTCCGCCATACAAACCAAAACATCTCGATGGCCTACGTGCAGGAGAGATAGGTCACAATGGTACTCTGGCCTTGAATCTCTCGCTCTCGCCCTCCCTTACTTCCTCTCCACCCATCTTCTCAAACTATATCCACGTCTCTCTCTCCATGCCCTTTAACTCCCTCTCGTCTGCTTTCACTGCCCCATCAATCAGCCTAGATTTAAACTATTGCTAATCAGACCGCAGCTTGTGATGCTAGACGGGCAGAGTTAGATGTTTTCATCATCAACGCTTCTGCGGCCGACTGTGAGTGCTGTAAATTAAACATTACCAAAAATTCAGTATGGAAACATGTTTTATTTTCAAATATTTTTTTCGCCAGGAGGCACGCGTAGGTAGCCCTTCGCTTGAAGGCAAGGCACCACTTGGGTAAAACCGGACGAATTTGAAAAAAAATCAATAGAAATAACCTTATTTAGCGACAAAGATTGTCTTCAGGGACGACATTGAAAGAAATATCAAATTAATTTTTCTTTAAATTTTGAAAAAAATGCTTTCTCACCGTTGAACGGTAATCTCGATCTCGAAGGTGGGAGTGACGACGTCAGGCTATCACCGGCCCATCCTCAACTGGACCCCTCTCACCACCTACCTGTTCTCGGGCCACGATCCGTCTACCCACATTGGGCGGAGAGGGGTTTTTTGAGGCGGAGGCTGAAATCATCCCGCTCCCTCCCGAAATCCGAACGAGGAAAGCAGCCCATGACGTCAGAAAGGCTTCAGGTCGCCGCCGCCACGTGGGGCCACCCAAGAAAGGGTTACACGTTGCATTTGTCTGCCCAACCCGAATAAAAACCATGCCGACATTTCTCCTCAGATGCAGCAGGTATCTCATGAACACCTATTAATCGGTTCTATCGTTCTCACGAACTTAGGAAAAAACGAAGGAACTATATATACACTCGTGCATATACATTACAATACCTTAAAAACGTTTCTTTTCAGTGCGGTGTAAGACATAAAAAGATGATTTTATGGCACCTCAGGGGACCTACTCCCATTTAAAGTTTTAAATATTGTTTTAGAAAAAATTAATTTACTGTCTTCAATAGCAATTTTATTAATCGAAACGCAATAAAATTCTTCACCACTGGTAAAAACGTACAGCATAAATTGCGTGTTCAAAATTGTTGATAAATACAAGCAAAACTGTCTGAGAAAGTTGTTATGATTCATTTCACAGTCTTCCTAGCCTTAATATGGATTCCATTTTTTAGGGCACGCTTTCAAATTTTAAGCTTACTCAAGGCCGTCATGAAAATCATTTAATTCTATCTTCAATGACCGCAAAAACAGTGGAACATTTAAAGTGGATGATAAGCAATTCACCCATAAAAATTCACCATGTATTGATTTGGAGAAAGATCCTTACTGACAGGATTTGAGCCAGCGCTTACAGATTGGCAACCGAGAAATTTCCTGGTACTATCGTGTTGCGAAGCAGAAGTACACCTGTTTCCGACATGCGTGGGATATACATTTTAATATGAGTATGAGGAGGGAATATGATTATGGAGAAGTTATTCAACCAAGCCTCTTATCGAAATCACCATATCCATTGTGAATTCTCCAAAAATATTTAGTCTCAGCTTTTGATACCATTTCAATGAATTTCCCTCGATTTCTATTTGTACCGAATTCTTCAAATTATTCGTAACCATAGTAAACCCTTACTTTTACTCAGACTATGGCGATCGGAACAGAAAGGGGACAGATATTTTCTTCTCTCCCTCATGTATCATTCCGGGTGTTCTACCAATTCCTTCCCGTCCTTCAATTCCATTTATCTCCCTTCCAGCCTTGATAGTACACCATCAGAGCCAGGGGTAAAACCATAAACGGCGGACGGGAGAGGAGGAGAGCGAGTAAGAGAGAGAGAGACCAAGAAAAGCCCAGAGCGGTGACCAAGAAAAGAATAGCCGCCTCGAGAGGGGGAGCAACAGGTCCCCCGCACCATTCACAACTCGTCTTGGAGAAGTCTCACGTGGCCGGCGCGGCGGCTCGATTCCCACGTGGCCTAATTCTTCTTCGGGCACCGCAAAGGAGACGAGAGAGAGAGAAAGACGGAGGGACGAGGAGAGGGGGGGGAAGTAGAAAGAGGAAAAGATGTAGGAAGGAGTAAGATGGAAGATTACGACACGGCGGTTTTATTTATTAGGCAATGAACCGCTAGGAGGCCTTCATTTGGGGTTCGAATTCCGATTCGTGGATGTTGGTCGGACGTGGAGGAATTTCTCTCCCTCTCAAAAACCGTGCAAAACCCCCGTGGAATGATCTATATCATCCTCTGTTATTTTGTCAACTGCGAAGTGGCTAAAATTGCTCTTTCGTCTCTGGTGTCGTTTTCATATTTGGCGAGTGTGAAAGAAAACGGATGGAGACATCAACGACCGAAGCATTCAACCCACAGCAAAATGCTTTCCCATTAAAATGCATCAGTGTCCCATTATGTCCCAATTTCTAATCTAATCATCTTCGTCCCATTTTCTATTCTAATTGACCTCGTGGCACAAAAATGTTATTTAGACACAGGTAAAAAAGTAGAATACAACGAAATTCAAGTCAACATACGACAACGAGGGTACTGAGGCATTAAAAACAAGAAAAACCAAAATTATTCACACAATACAATTAAAAGAAACAGGTGAACAAATGTTTACGAGGCCATTCATGACACACTCAACAGATAAGACACTGAGTAACTATTTTTTTATTTTTATATTGTTAATATTATCTTTTCTCGGAGATGAACTCATTTCAAACATTTTTCGAAACATGAAATCAATCAATATTATCAACATCAAGTTGACAGCAAAAGAAAATGGAAGCCCTAGAATGCATGAAGCATAAGTATAAATTTTTAAGAATGGATTCGTAAAATGCCTTCCGAAGAGGTGAACCAAGTACTGTGGCAGTCAAACCTTACGCACGGTGCCTCCTAGTGGGCATTTGTACGTACATTTCTCAAGGGAGGCACACAATATTATTTCAGAGCGCGGTGGAGATTGTATTAAATGACTGATAAGGCCAATATAAGCATTGCATGCACAAAATATAAAATTATTCGTTAGTACCGCGCTTTTACTTCTATGTCTACTACTTTGGGCTCACAAAAGCAACGCCTACATTCCAAGTGGTGTTTTCAGGGCAAACTACTTGACGTTGCTGGTATGTAATTACCTTGACCAGTAAAAAGACGGTGTATTTTACATACAAGACGTTTAGGCGTGCTCTATGCTAGAACTGGAGCATCATATAACGATTTTAATTGAGTATCACGCCAATGTGTAGAGCCCTGGGGCACCTGAACATCACAATATTAATGAAAATTAATTCGCATCACTTTTCCATAACGAAATGCAAATCTAATGGTTACAATTAACAAACTGCTCCTTTGAAACTGAATTTTTAATGTACGAAGATATGACCTAATGGGGAAAGCACTCGGTTTCTCTTCAGAAAGTAACAGTTAAAACGCGAATAAAATGGACAGTGCATAATAATGCCTCTGATTCAACCCAAAAGACATGGATTTCTTCCACGATACTGAAATGGGAAATCGTGGGCATCTAAGAGAAAGTGAACTTGGCCCTAAATTTTATAATAATAACAATGTCATGTGCCATGTGACTTGAAGCAGATCAGTCTCGTCAACGAACCACGTACTCTTTTGATATTTGTTCCTGAATATTTGTAATAAGTAAGGGCTTTCTTGCTTATTTTCCCCAACTCTGTACACCAAAACTTCACCAAAATGGGAGATGCATTTCTCAAAATTATCATAACCACGCATATGGTGTGTTGTGCTTACGGATGATAAAAAAAATAGATATCACGATTAAATACGGACGCAATATCCACAAATTGAGGAATACATGTCTTGTATCACGGTTGTTCTACGCCTCAATAACGATTTATAGAGAGTGAAAATGTATGAATAAATTGCACAATACAAATATTAATCCCGAAAGAAAATTCGGCCGTCGTTTGAACAATTTTCGTCAATTTCCTAACATTTTCGTCAAAATATAGAAACACCAACCAGCACTGTGTAAATTTCATCGGTAATTACCCTGACAGTTAACCTACAGTTCGCGCGCACGAAATCATTCCTTCATCGGTTGAGGTTTGCTCTGGCAGCGGTTGTACCAACAAAAATACTGTCCCCGACTCATGGATTCATTTTCGAACGCTTTTAGAATCATTGCATAAGTTTCATTTACACTTCTCACGAGGTAAAAACAAAATTAAACGCGCGTGCGCATTGAATTTTGTTTTAACCTTGTGTTGATGTTGATGTGTTAATATATATATATATATATATATATATATGTGTGTGTGTGTGTGTGTGTGTGTGTGTGTGTGTGTGTGTGTGTGTGTGTGTGTATGTATATATATATATTACTTTACACAAGAAATAGATATAAGGAAAGGGGATAGAAAAACACATAAAAGACGAACACAGGAAATATACTATATATATATATATATATAGCTAAATATTAGTATACTAGTATATTAGTATAGTAATAAATATTGTATAGTAAATATATAGTAATAATATAGTAATATATATATATACATAAATATATTACTTCACACTTAGAAATAGATATAAGGAAAGGGGATAGGAAACCACATAAAAGACGAACACAGTGAATATGTATATAAATATATGTACACATACATATATAGCTAAATATATGTTTATATACAGCTGTACATATAGCGTTACATATTTTTCCAAGGTGCAATGCGTAGGTACAAAATACAATATTGGATGATATTTTGTTGTAGTGATTTTATATTTTTGATTTGGAATGATAAATCCTTCGCTGAAATGTATTCAATCTTCATTTCAACTGTCGTAAATTCACCATGAGAAGGGAAGTTAGAAAATCTCGGCCATGGGCAACGACTTTATTTCCGCAATGCATTAAATGTCAGTGTTTTTCAATGTTTTCCCTAACGGAGAAAACTACTTTCAACAACGGAATCTCCAATGATATGAGGAAGGCTAGACATAGGCTTTGCCACCTGGACTTATAAAATTAATCTTCGTAAGGTCGGTATAATTTAATAGCGATCCCAAATCAGTGTAAGCACGATCGCTTTTACCTTAATTCTATTTCGTCAGACATTAATTCCCAAAAAGCCTTTTATTTTAGTCTCTAAATTCGTTCCTGAAGATCACGTACACAATATGTATCAAAATATTTATATCGATGGAACTTCGAAGAAAACGGTAAATCTTTATCGGCTTACGTAGAATACAAACACGTACGTTTAACTTATCGAGTCTGACGTCGTCATCCGCCAGCTTATCAAATGGTAATGTTGAAAATTTTAAGTACGGACTTTCTCACCTCAAAATTTCTGATTTAAGACTTCCCATACATACATTGTCATTATTCAATTCTATTAAAATTGAGGAACAACATTCTCTCTCTCTACTACGTAGATTCTTTTATAGCAATTATATTTCGAATACCTGCAGGTGATATTATAATAATGATATAGATTCTTTCAGAAAATGTGATCGGTCATTTTGCCCCCCATTTTCAATCCGCAGTTTATTTTAAGGTAACTAGAAGTTCACGTTAGACAAAGTAATTTTAACAAAATACCTTAAATAATAATCTTTTCCGAGTATGTCATCTGACTCAACTGAATGCGTACCTTCTCAGACATATGGTGACATAATTACCTTTTTAAACAATCCAGAATAAGAAATGCAAGGCTTACCGCGTACACAGAAAGAAACGGGTTTTAGGCCAAATAAAGTAATATAACAGATCATTAAGGACGAGTATATGTGATAAACACCGTAACGAAATAACTCCACGAAGGAAATATAAGGATATATGAAGGAAATCTACTTGGAAGGCTGTCATGCACCAAATCTTATGCAAATTGACATTGATTACATTTTACCATATTAAAAATTGCCGGATGTACTTTTTTCTAGGATATTTACTTTTACCGCAAGCGCAGATGAGGTCATCATTGAATTATGACATTTACTACCTGCGCTGCATTTTGAAAACCGCTTCCGTCAACTTAGACAAAAATGTTAGTGGATAAAAATTTAGTGTCAACTGTAATATAATGTGCACATATATGATATTCCGTAGTATCCTTGAAACTGTTAAAATATCAATGTGTTGCTATGCTAAATAAAATGAAAAAAATAAATCAACCACCAAAATTGGTTGGTAATGAGCACCTCCACTTCCTACACTTATTTAAGGACCATTGGCATTGCGAATGATATTTAGTTGTTTATCACTCAAAAAACTTTAGCTTCACAAGTCGTGTGCAGAATAAATCAAAGTCACACAATCTATTGGAAAAGACAAGAATTTTGTACTTAAGTATTTCAAATCAAAGTTGCCCAGAATTCATTTGATCATTTTGGTTCCCAAAGCTGCTCGTTTTGTACTCTTATTTCCTCTTTGAAATGAAAAAGAAGTTTAAAAGAAACATAATTATTGATCGAAGAAAAAAACAAAACATGCATCGACCCGTAGTATTTTGAAAAAAATAGATATCAATTGAAGGGAGAAAGAACACCTCACCGTGACATTTAGATTGTATTCTTGCCACCATTGGAAATGGAAAAATAATAACTTTGTGATTCCACAGAAAAATTATTACTATTCGACCCGGGTTTCGACGTTCAACGTCATCTTCAGGTAACAACTCTTACAGACATCCATCTATATATACTAAAATCTGGTAGGGGCGGGGAGGTGAGAAGGTCGGAGGGAGGGTGGGGGAGGGAAGTGACCAATGACTGTTGGAGCGAAGGGTAGAAAGCAGGAGGCCTCACTTGGGGAGCACTCATCCCAATGACGGTGGAAAGTGGGTAGGTTTAAAACTCTTCATAGACATAAATACAATCTCTGAGGTGGAGGAAGAGTGTGGGGGAAGTAGAGGGGTTTTTTCCCTCATTAGTACAGGTATCCAGTAGTGGTAGGTTTAGGAGGGGGGAGTGAGAGGTGTACAAAAGGTCATTAACAATATTCTCTTATGAAAGCGTACACTTTTTAAAATGTCATACCGTTTTAAAGCGTCTAGTCTAAATCCTTTCTTTTTCACATTTGTAAAATTTCAAAATCAAAGTCACTACTGTGGTTATTTTCCAACAAATTTTTGATAAATGTGGCGTTGACTTTTTGTTCTTCACGCAGTCTTGGTGCTCCTTCACCCACTCTTGAAATTTTCGGCCTGTTTGTCCAACATAACACTGCATCACACTCGCATCTTAACTTATAAACTCCACTTTTTTCGCTTTTCGTAATTTTGTCTTTCGTGTGAGAAAGTAGATTCATGAGGTTCGATTTCTTACAATACGCTATTTTAAATTTATCTTTCGGCAGGTTTTTGTAAAATTTTCTTGAGAGTGTATACATCTCTTGCTATCCGCGCAATTAAACCTCGGTCTTCCTCATTAGTCATTCCGTCCCTTTACAGATCAATTTATTTCACATGCCTACCGCATGTGGTATAGCTGTTTTACCGACTGTATACACCCAATATCAGAATGGAGATTGTGACAGGTTAAAACTATATGACGGTATGAAATATTATCCATGCCATCCCCTTTAAATTTAAGGCATTTTTTCTACGTACTAGAATGGGTAAAATGTTCTAAGATTTTGGAACTAAGTGGTAATTATCGCACCTAGTCGAGAGAAACATGGTTGCATAAATATACGAGTACTTGCATATATACAATCCAACATCTTTTTCCTCCTTTTCTCTCCTCCATACACACTCCTTCTCGGGTTTTCAACAAACCTCTCCCACCATTAATACAACTTCGTCGTTTTGTCTTTTACTCTATTTAACGTATTTTAAACATTCTTCTAATGGCCCGTAATCTAATTTTAATTGAAACATATAATCATAGCTATTTGGTGTGGTTGCCATTACCATTATCGTGCTTATTTAAAATATCATGAATAGCCTTTCACTAAATGCTCAGGAAAAAATTACCCTTACAAATTAATGTAAATTACGCACTAATATTTGCCGGGATATCTTGTATTGCGATTCATTTTAAGGTCCTATAAGAGTTTTCAAGGTGTAACAACTGTTCACATTCTTATGGGATGTTTAATGTTGGCATTAATATAACGAGAGTGGATGTGCGTTTTACCGCGCGCCGATTTTGTGAGCATTTAAACTCCCTGATAAAGAAAACAGTTTCTGGCGTAACTTGGTGGAAATCTTCATACTGACTTTTAATAATCAAACCAATTTACTTTTCCACATGAACTTTTTAATTTTTACAACCCAGGTTTCGTTATAGCATAACATCATCAGGTCAGGTGATGATGTTATGCTATAACGAAACCTGGGTTGTAAAAATTAAAAAGTTTATGTGGAAAAGTAAAGTGGTTTGATTATTAAAAGTCTCTAATAAAGATTATAAGAATTATAGGCAATCAAAACCATTTCTTCGTAATGCAGATTATATTGTGATGTAGATCAAGATAATTTCCATTGCTTGTCTTGGCTTATTTAATGAACACATACACAATTACAAATTGATTTGTAATAAAAATATCGCACCATTTCGTCCAACATGCCATGCCAGCTTCCCGCTCTTCACGTGACATTTATATAAATACACATTGCTGCGGAGAATTTCTAGCGGACCGTTTTAAACGTTGTCATTCTTTTATTTACAGCCGGTCAGTTTCGCTGAGCCGCCGGCGAAAGCTAAATCTCCCTGATCGGGAGTCGTTGGACGCGACTTGAAGGGCAACGATATACGAGTATTAGACGTGAGGAGTTACAGAATAGCCTTCCATGAATGAACAATGCCTCACACACGAATTAACACTCTATTCTTACAGTCCCTAGTTTTATGGTGAATGGAGATCAGAAGAATATGAGATCCCAAAGAAAATTGTCTGCATTAAATGAGCGTTATGTTACGATGGTGAAAATTCAAATGGGAGGTGATATTTCACGATTTCCTGCCAAACCAAAAATTCAGAATGTGCGGGAGGTAACGCTTACGTAGTAACATTTAGATATTATCCTCGCTTCCAAATGTTCTTGTTGCCTCCTGGTCTACTTCATAAACGTTTTAGAACCAACTTCAGAGGTTATAAACCGTTGGGAACGCTTCGAAAGAAATTTTTGTGAAAACTGAGAAATTGTAGACTGAAGCTATTCATGATGAATGGTTTTAGAAAGCAAAAATTAATTCACACCTATGAAATATTTTTTTTTAAACCCTCTATGAGAGAGGAATTCAGTCTTCTACAAAGATCCGGATGAGATATCCAATAACTCCTTCCGTTTTCTAAAGTTTACTGTTCCGAAAGAGAAACTAGTCCGCAGATAACATGGGACAGATAAAATCAATCTTTGCTCGCTCTCACTGAAACTGCAAACATACAGACATATTTATATATGAGCACTTGGTTATGCCACACAAAAAGAAAAGGTTTTTCTTTTGTATAACGCGCATTTCACAGCGGTAACTCACGTTAACATTCTACGCAGCATCCGAATTAACACCTTTCTTGCAAGTCATTATTAATTTATATAAAGTGTACATGCACTGTCCTTGAGTAAAACTATTTTTGCACCTTCTTCTGTGGGTATTGCTGAGCATAAAAATTTGGTGAGCGGTAGGGTAAGGGCACTATATGGTCTACCAGAGAGATTTGTGTTTGAAGGAAGATGCTTGTGACTGCCGTGAAATGATGGCTACATGTTTGGTTATTTCATTATGAGTGGTTCAGGGCCAAGCCAACGGTCAAATTCAAGGCGCCACATAGCGTGGCCAGCCCGTTTCTTTTTTTCATTACCGTTTTCCAAAATACCTTCTCTTCTGCTTTTATGTCTACCTCCTCATTTTGTCTGCTCACTTACTTTACAGTATTCATCCCAAATAAAGAGTTTCGAAAATAGCCGAATAGCGAAATAAAATAGTACATAGAGTACCATCTTCAACAACATATAAAATAATATCCAGGAAGTTTTGTCATTAAACATTCAAGGGAACATTTCATATTATCGTAATATCTTTACGGGTTCTTCAACTACATCTAAATAATAACGTATACTGCCACATGGGCGTGTGGCGGGGGGTGTTAGGTCACCACCGGCAAAGGAAAGCAAAACCACATGCAGTATCAAAATGTTCATGTTTACGTTGTTGTGGCACGGATATGTTGAATGAAACAAGTGTGGATAAAAACTATATTATTTCTTGTTAGAGATTTTTGTAAGACCCTTTGGAAATACACTAAAATAGCAACTGAAGTATGAAGGTAACAGCCTCGACCGAATGCGCAACACAGGCTGAATCATCCAAAGATTGAGGAATTTTAAATGGAATAATATTGGATAAGTGTCCTAATAGAAATTTGGTTTCCATTGTAACAAAATGGCATCACGTTAATTTTCACACTTAATCTCTACACAGTGACCATGGTTTCAGTGTCTGAATCTTCATACAGGGCAGCGAGATAAGTGAAGGGTAGGACGCAAGATTTAAAACCCGCCATTCCCACCACGACAGGACCTCCGTAAGCAATCTTAGACATTTGCTGGTCTGTTCGCAATTGGCAATGCTGGATTAGTATATTGTGAGACATAACGATGACGCAATACAACAGAAATTTTGCAAAAAAACATACTCCATCTGAAAAATAGAGTAAATAACAGTAATAGAGAAACACCGCAATGGTCGGCCTAGCCTTGTGATAGATGTACAGACGAATGGCCAGCTCTGTGACATTATGAGCATTGGTCCGTTCGCCCTTAAAATACGAGATGGAACAAGAGGTGGTTTTCTGCTTGCACAGGATCTTCGGGGAGCGTAACGAGGACATTGACGATGATGAATGCCCTGGGCAGCCATCAACAACACATTGTGATGAATATGTGCAAAAAGTGAGACACATGCTCAATTCTGATTGACCCCCAAGTGTCAGAATGTTAGCAGTGTGCAATATTCAGAAAACCACAGTGAATTGCATTCTCACAGAAGATTTAGCCATAAGAAAGGTGTGCCAAGATGGCCCTTATGGTGCTGTCAGAAGGTTGCTACTGTGATAATCTTGTCTAGGACCTCTTGGACAACGGTGAAAGTGACCCGAATTTGTTTAGAATAGGTGGTAACTGATTACGAGATATGGGCCTTTGAATGCGACCCAAGTATAACCCCTTTGAGTGCCATTTTGAACCACTGGATAACGTCCGAGAGGCCGTGATGAGGTGCATGAACGAGAATCCCGTCGACGCCTTCCAGGAAGCGTATCAGAAGCATGGCAGAGGCGCTGACATCGGTATGTTGATGCCAGCGCTGACAATGGTGCTGTTTTGAAGAGTTTTAGTAATTTGTTCTTTGATCGGCAGTAAAATTTTCTCTCGATTTATTCTACTTATACAATGGGACAGACTATGTATATATACTACACTCACACACGCGAGCGCGCGATTGTAAAAATTGGAGTCAGTCATAAAATTAATATATCATAGTGATTATATTTTCATTATATTTGATTCTCCTGACAGACCTTTACCTTGGTATACATTTGCTGAATACGAATTTCTGCTTCATTTACAAATTTCGCAACAGATACGAAGGGCTTTTAATGGAAGTATAAATTCTTGAACTTGAAAAAACGACGATTACTTAATGAATGGCCGACCTTTAAAAGTTTTATTTATCAATGAATTAAAATTTTTGAAACAAAATTTCACAATCATTTCGACCAAACCTTTCAAGCTAAATGAGTAAAGGACGTGAATTTTAGCTACGACTTATTCAGAAAATTAAATAACATTTTATATAATAATTAACATGTCATATAATCCTGGAAGGTTTAATTGGTATATGCGTTGCTTTCGCCGTAACTATGTTGATCATAGTTTTGAACGTGCGTCGACAAGTGTTTTTCCAAGCACAGCCGACATGGTTGTCGAGTCACTTAAAATCGCATGGCTACCACTCAGCTACTATTTGTCTAGGTCTTACGTTTACACTAACACTTTCTGAACATAAACTGATCATCCCCTAAGTCATAATCATTTGCCTTCCTTTCCATCCTCTTATTGATGATCCTTAGAACCACTTTGGCTGCGTGCAAAATCAAACTTACTTTTCCGTCGTCTTTACATATGGCTGTCTTTCAATTTTTTGAAATAGTAACTAAAACTGATCTTACGAACTCTTACGGTCAAACTCCTCCCTCATAATTAGCCCATAAAAACTTTTCGTTCCAGTTTTCCTAGACCCTTAGTTAGTTTAGTGTTATCTATCCCCTCGATCTTCTTTGATTTCAATTCCCTTTCTCTATCACAATCAGTATACCTGGTCATTTAATTCATATTCCATTTCAATGTCCAAACCTGCTGTCCTAGTATCTTTGCCATGTAGGTAATCGACAAGTATGTGTTCTTTCCATCCCTCTTAAATCTTCTTCCCTGATCCATTTAATACTTTTCTTGAAGTATTTTTAACAGCGAGCAGAATTTTCCGTTTTACCTCCTGAGAGACTATTCACCTTTCTGTACATTACACCCATTTCAAACTTCCTCGGGAAGCTCTCCATGTCCTCGCACTGTGTCCTCTGACATCTTTCTTACGCCATATCATTTTCTCACCACAGTTTGTTATTTATCTCTGTGTGCATCTTTTATCAAATTATGGGTTCACGTTCTTCTTTTTCTTTCCCTCACCTACCCTGCAAATCGTCTCGTCCGTAATTCATGGTTTCTTCGTCCTTTTCACATTAACTCTCCATATACAGGGTTCGTCCGGAAAATAAGTGTCTTGACAAATAAGTTTTTTTTGACTAAAGGGGAGTCGTCCACTACGAATTTGTACCTGAACGACAAACTGTAAATGCTGCATTTTACGTCCAAGTGCTCGACAGGCTTCGAAAACGAGTCGCCCGTGTCCGGCCAGCGATCAAAAACATCTGGCGGCTGCTTCACGACAATGCGCCGTCTCACACCGTGCTTGTCGTGTCGGACTTCTTGGCCAAGCACGGCGAGGCAACGCTGCCCCACCCGCCCTACAGCCCGGACTTGGCACCACCGGACTTCTTTCTGTTCCCGAAGATAAAGAGGAGTTTGAAAGGAACGCGATACGGGACTTTGGACGCCGTCAAAGAGGCCGTGACGACGTGTCTTCGAGAGGTTCCCGATGATGCCTTCGCGGGAGCGTTCCAGGAATGGGAACGCCGCTGGAACAAGTGTATCGACTCACAAGGGTCCTATTTTGAGGAATATTAGCTTAAGATATGTAAAAGTGTAATAAATGTTTTTTCCTGAGCTCAGTACCCGGACGAACCCTGTATACCCTTTTTCGACTTTCGATATCTCTTTTTCATACGTATGCTCCCATATTTCTCTTCTTTTTTTCACGTTTCCCAGTCTTCACTCAATTTTTCTATTGCCTCCTGGTATTTGTTTCCTTTTGTCGCAGGTAATGCTTCTCATTTCCTTGCCTGCCTTACCCGTTTAATCTTCTTGAATCTGACGTTATACTGAATGAGCACTATATTATGATATGTAAGGTATCCTTATAAGCTCCTAGGAAACTATGTGATTCAATTACTCTATTCGCAGATCTGTGCCTAACCATAATACGCATAGTGAAAGTGATCCCTCTCTGAGTCCCCAAACATTTTCCACTGACGTATAGGCTGCTGCGTGCTTGTTATGAATAAATCATATCTCTTGCGGTACTGAATTCTTTGCCATTCCAATGTTATTATTTGTTCCTAAACAGTACGATAGTCTCCTACCTCACTTTAATCCCTCCCTTAGCTCACCGACGCATTACAATCACACATCACTATCAAATTTTTCCCTTGAGGGGAAACAGGCAATTATTTTCTCTATTTGATCCTATACCATATTTATTCCTCCCTATGGTTACTTACTGTAGACCAGAATAAGAATCTTCCGAAAATTCCAAGCTTTTGTCTACCTTCTTGTCCACTCATCAAGGGTTATTTTCTACTCCGTAAAGTACAACAATCCATTAAATTCTGCTAACCGGCCATCTTATATCGAACAACACTAAAAT
Organism: Hetaerina titia; assembly: GCA_037158775.1. NCBI lineage: Eukaryota > Metazoa > Arthropoda > Insecta > Odonata > Calopterygidae > Hetaerina > Hetaerina titia. The sequence continues at coordinate 47,724,486 of CM073769.1, read as the reverse complement.
ATCTATAATTTCTCTCTCCATCTGCCGATTTATTTTTCTAATTTCCCTGATTTCAACATTTTCCAAACATCTGAAACTAGATACTGTATGGTAGAATGGTTTGAGGCGTCACTTTGTGGAAGCGATTCACATCGGAAAATACTTTATTCTTCCACATATATTTTATTATGCACAACCTAGATTTCGACTTACAAGGTCATCATAAGGTGGATGATGATTTTCTATGTATATGAAGATATGTGTGGAAGAACAAGGTATTTTATTTTCCGATAGATACTGTGTGAATATTCGCAAGAAACAAACACAGATATTTTTTATGCAAAAACTGCTATCCAGAAACATTACTGAGCACAAGCCTAAAAGAATCAATTTTATGAAAAATAAAATTTACAATAATATTTTCTGATCTGTTCCTTTTAATGTTTATTTTAACTTTATGGATTTTGATACTTTTTATATGCATTGAAAAATATGGTATCCACATTTTTTTTACATCAAGTGCTACATAATAAAATTTAAGATTTGGACCCAGAACATAAATACAAGAAACCGTGTATGTAAAATGAAAAAAGGTAAAATGATCTCACGTTACGTCAGTTGGAATGGCCTAGATATGATTTCCTCTTCTCTTACAATCAGCAAAAATATTAAACATAACATATTTCAATTCTTAGTTTATTATATTTATTAATATGTGATCAAATTTAAAAAAATTATCTGAGTTTATGTCCAAAATATTAAAGTCTAATTCATACTAAAACGTCAGGTTTGGATCAATACGCATATTTCCGGTGAAACGCCGCAGTCGATTTTATTCATATTCACAATACTTTCCCTTAACCTATGCATAGAGAAAGTAAATAGGATGACGTTGTGATCGTAGGTACAGTGGTGTGACTATACCGTCATGAGAACAAAAACCTTTGAAGACTAACAATGTAACTACTTGGGGACTTTTTTTTAGAAATGTTTTGTTCTATTTCATCATTTTTATTTCAGGCGGATTTTTTCAAAGTTTTGTCCTAAGTAGACATCAATGTGCTTCGTCATGTGCAAAAGACAAGTATGTCATTCAATGAAGCAACCGCCGACATTTTTTTCTCCGGAAGGTTGGCTAAGTGGACGCGAATTATGAATATCATCCCAGGCAACTGTGCGGCTTGTTCAAGTGCAAACAAGGAACCGATTTAAGAGAGTCTGAGTGAAAGAAAACTTGAAGAGTGTAGATAATAATTTGATTTTGTGATACTTTTCTAAATGCATATTTACAAAGTGAAACTCGAAGAAAGCAAGAAAATTGAACACAACAAGAGGTACTGTGGCGCAACAAGATGTCTAAGACTGTAATAGGGGGGAGCATGTTGTGTAAACGAGGCAGAGGAAAGGCTGAGGCTATTATGGATGTCATGGAGAAATGTAGAAAGTTACGTAGAGCTTAAAAATGGTTTATTGTATTGTAGGTTATTTGGCCGTTAAGTAAGGTTAAGACCGTTAAGGGGTAAATCAGGGTAGGAGAGCGTTACAGTGTGCATTAGCTTTTCTGGAACCGTTAAAAACATACCTCTTGATATATTTTACACAGTATACTCGTACATACATACATGCATACCTATCAATCTTATCCTGTAATGTACATATCCTGTGACGAAGTAGTATGATCTAATAACATCAACATTAGTAAATAGCTTATTACACCAATAACAGAATACATGGATTAATTATTAAAATAAATTGCCGTCATATCTTCGTTACTTCCGTGTCGGTTACCTTACTCCAATGCGGATTTCATTTGCCTTGGTTTGTGACTAATCTTTTAACCAAGTTTAACCTGTTGGAAAATTTTTATCGTACGATTCTTTCTGTTTATATTTAACGTTTAATTCATTTTTCATGTGAAAAATGAACATAAAATCGAATTGTGCTGATCAAACGAAGTCAATTAGGCTGATAGCGTCGGTGAAATGAGTAAGTGGTGATGTAGTTACAGCCACAGAATCCTCAGCAACGCTTTCAAAAGATGCTCGATGGGAAACAATTCTCACGCAAGAGGAAATGAATTCTCGCCTTTATGGTGCAGGGACTTCAAAGAGTGAAAATCATCCGCCTTGACAGGGATAGCCATTATGCTTCATTATTTAACCATAAACCACAGAAAGCCATTTTACAATTAAAAGTTAATACAATTTTTTAAAACATTAGGGAATATCAGTAATTAACACAAGTCTAGACTCATAACCTCAAAGAGGATGATGGTGTCTAGTCCCCCCTAGATGAATACATTTCTAGACGATTACCCGGAAATCAAATCGAAAAGGTAAACTGATAGTAATTAAAGCAAGGCATATTTGAACGGTAATATTTGTAAGTTTTGAAAATTTTATGGAGAGGAAAATGGCTACTTTCTGGACTGAGGAAGGGAAATGTTTGAAATTTCCGTATTTCCATGCACGTGGTTCCGTTCGGCACTTAGAGGAGTCCTTGACGAGATCTAGCACGCAAACAGAAAATGGTGAGAGAATATATGAATCTATAAAGGAGGAATGTCCCCTATGACTGTCCTGAGCTTTAACTAAGTTTTAGGTTTTACTAAAGGCAATAATCCGGCGGAAAGAGTGTAGCGGAAATAAAATGAATGTGGATACGGCACGCGATTTCTCCATGCGGAATAAGCACGTGCAGTCAGGCGGAGACTTAAAAGGTGCGAGACGATTGAAGTTTGCGAAACTACTGCTTTTTAGTACTTCGGAATTAAGCTTAGGTCACCAATAAAATGCTGGACTGACTCATTGTGAAACGATACAAGGTAGAAGTACGCTTATTTCAGAATGACTAACACTTACTTTAATTTGTTTCATTTAACATAAACGCTAAAAATAACATCGGAAAGAAAATAATTGATGGAATTATAATCAAAGATAAACTTTAAAAATACTTATTAACAAAAATGTGGTTCTTGTTAATCACAAGGCCGAAAACATAACATTTAACGAGTCTGACGGTAAAGTTTTTATATATTACCGAGATTTAGGCTTGGTTCCACCAGCTATTCATTGAATGACAATCACTTGCTCTGCAAAGATGATTGATCGTCAAACATGTTAATAATACATAAAAAATATACTATCAATATGATTCAATCAATATAGAGGACCAAAAACGTCACATTCAACTACTCCAAAACCTTAACCAGGAACACATGGAAGACCCAATCCTAGAGTAAATCACGAAACTTAACTAGAGACACGAAGGAAATAACAGAAGTCACATTCTTCATCCGCGGGTCAGATAAGTGACAAAATGTCCGAGTGATACCTACAAAGGTTCACTTTCCAATCGCAAATTCACGAAAACTATACAAGAAAGAAATTACAGTAACACACCTCTGATATTGTGTCATACTCTAATGTGTGGAAATTCATTATAATTAACCTAGGTTTAGATCTCCCCCCCTTACTTGTATTGCAGTGTGAAACACGTTTCGACACTACCACGTAATCTTCAGGTACATGTAAGTAGTCTTTAGTCTTTAAGACAATGCCACCTCTCCCGCTACTCATGTACTTGTAGATGACGTGGTAACGTCGAAGTGCGTTGAATATTGTAATGATTATTGAGGATAAGTACAAACCCAAGCTATTTCCCTGTCACACATATCTTCAGTTTCTTGACTAGTTTCTCTCCTTTGCCATGAATGGTATACTAACAGACGCGTTTACAGCGAATTTCAATTGGTTGTGTATGTGCAGACTTTCGTTCCAAATGGCACGGCTGAATCAATTTTAACTTACGTCATCAAAAATTTTGTTTCAGCGCACTTAACCTGTTGTGGTGCCCAGAAGCAAAAGTCTACGCATTAAACATGTTCGATACTAGCACAATTCATTACTGCCAATCTCAACACAAGATGACTCAACAGAAGAGGAAAACACCGGCAAAAATTAAAACGTAACTTCCCTCTGCAGATTTTTTCATTTCCTTCTTTGCGGTGGGTGCCCTGTTAAACGACCACATTGATCCTCTCTCTGAGGCAGCCTGTTGATTGGTGTGTGTCTCGATTCAAGTGAAATCTGCCAATGCACACATATTTCAAGGGATTCGTTTGTCACGCTTCAATATCCCCAAATGATACGCCTCTATTGTCACCAACATTATACGACAGAGGCATACGCTCGTCGGCAGGCTCTGCGACACCTGTTGCGTATAATCCCTCCAGCTGAATGCGAGAATCAAGGGTATTAAAATGGGGGAAATTCTTTACGCTTCGCGTCTCTTGAGATCAACAAGTGTGTTCAGATATTCGGGGGATGCTTAGTACCCCAGCGGGTAGAACTGTTCGCCTACTACCCTGAGGGCTCGTGTTAAATCCCCGTGTGACTCTTTACAACCTCAGCCACATCCAATTCGTGTGATGTTTCGAACTTCAGATAAAGCCGCAGTCGGCGCAAAGTACGGAACTGATGGGAACCGAGATAATTGAGTACGTCCTGGGGATGTGAGACCTACCCTCACCCGTCAAAACCAACCTCCGGGCTGATTTCTACATCTGGTGGTACATTTTCGAGCCGCGGACGCCGGCGCACGAAATGAACGTCAAAACTATCGAAAAACGTTACCACTCGCGTGATAAAAATAAAGGTACTTGTAAGTCCGAATGAGTGAGTATCGTCCTTCCGCGGGAGTGGAATCGGTCGGGGAGCGGCCCCCGTCGCCGCCGATGGAGGCACCGGGTGAAGGTTTGGGGGAGGTACTGTGGCGGTGGGGGGCGGGGGAGAGAGGAGAAGGATTCCGGTAAGGGGCGAGGCTTTCTCGGGGGAGAGGGTCCGCGGGAGAGAGGGAGAGAAGAGAAAGGCCTATCTTCTCGGCCGCTCATACGGAGAAAACGTGACGGGAGAAAGTTCCACGGGGTAAAGTGCTCCGGCGAGCAGGGCGGGGGAGTGGGGGAAGTAAGAATGGGGCGGGTGGGTGGGGAGGGGAAAGAGAGGGAGGCGACTTAGCACATCAAAAGGGGGAGAACCTCTTGACAAGGCAGTCATTCTGTGTGTCCTCTCTGACTCCCCCCCCCCCCGGAGACTCTTCCTCTCTTTCTCTCTAGGGTGCGGCGGCTCTATGTCGCAAGCACGGTTATAAAATAGGCATAAGGGCATTCGCACCCACTTTGTCGTCGCAATGTAAAGCAAAGAGTAATACTCTCAACTCTCCCTCCTCACATCCTTACCCGTCACCACTCAATTCCATCGTATCCATCGCTATAATTCCACAATGGGATCCATGACTCAAATCAATCAAAAATCCGTTATCAAAATATTATCTTGCTTGCCCAAACTCGGGATGAAAACGGGCATGATAGTAAAATGGAGCCCAATGTGAGGGATTGCGACATCAAAAGATTCACTCACAAAGAAGTGAAAACCGATGACAGGGGACCCTTGGCGGGGACGTCGAGAAAGTAATGCATGGTTAAACCCGTTACATGAATCGAATAGCTGCTTCGAACATAAATTTGGTCTTCGAAGAAAGTTAATGAGCTCAGATTGGAAAATTGTGAGATGCAGCTGTGGAGGTGAATTGAAAAAAAAGAAAGAGAATTAGAAAGGATAATAAACGAAGAAGGGTTATCCCGGGTGGAGGAAGAGTGGAAGAAAAAGTGGAGGAAGTTCGAAGAAAACAATTTTATGAAGGAGAATCTGGAGGCAACGCAATGTTGAGATGCTTTGTAGAAGAAAGAATGTTAATGGCGCGGGGATGAGAATAGGCATTTTGAACAGCACGAAGTGGGATAAATCATGATGAGCTGAAGAAGGGAATAATGGTGAGGCATATGATATTTATATCGTGTAAAGGTGTTTTCAAATCACAGTAATATGAAATAGACTTTTGGTTTTACCTCTGAATTGGAAGTCTAGTTAAATGTCAAAATTATTGCTTCATTTACATAACTACTAGAGCAATACATGACATCCTGTATCAGCAGTAATAATGGAGACCTACGACTGTGAGGAACAGGTTTCCAGAACCCGAAGGAAAAGTTGCGATAAATCTAAATACATTTTACCAATTACTCCTGCCAAAACGTACAAATCAAAATTTCAGCGTAGCATCAGACAGTCAGGTAAGCTTAATATCGGGTACAGTTGGAACATAAACTCTTACCCAGAATGTGAGAAAGCAAAGGCTTAGTTACAAGTCTATATGGTGGCTGATTATTAATTGATATTTCCATTCAGCTTGACATGACATTTAATTACATACTATGTACGAAATAAAACTCCCAGATTTCGTTCAACGAATATTTTGAACGTTTAAACTTTTATACAAATGGAAACAAACAGCCATTAGCAAACAAGTCGCAGTTAGATGTACTAGCTCGGAGAGAATACTCTCACCCATGACTGACCTATGGGCATGCTACGTGGATACCCTCAAAGAGCAGTGGAGAAGATCCCTCTCCACGATAGTTTCCCGTGCCGAATACTTTTCCCGGATTAATCCAGTATCCAAAGCATATCACCGCCATTGGCTAGGAAAGAACCTAGACTGCTGGATTCGAACCGGGAATATTTTCAAAAGCTCTTTTCAACACCTAGCCATGAAATATGGCAAACATATAATTTTGAAAATCCAAACTGTTAAATTTAAATATTTTTGTTCACTTGAACCAAAAGTAACTCAAATATATGCCACCCTTTACACCCAGTATCGCGGAGCTTGTGTTAAAACTGCAAGGAATGCAGTCTTCATTTGATGTCAAATATAGAAATCAGTACATGTTATGATATGACACGTTATAATATGTCAATTATCATGCGTCAATATTAACTGCGTTAAACGGAACTACGTAAGTAATTATCCGCCAACATTTCCACTCCCATTTCAATTTGTATGCATTTGCCCATAATCCTATTCACTGTGATCATCTTATATATTTCCCTTCACTCTTAGCAGTAGTTTTTAGGGGATGCGACTGACAGCTACGGTAACTTGTGCCATTAGGGATTTGGGTGGAGAGTTACCCGGTGTCGGCATTAGCTTACTCTTAACGAAAGGCGCCAAGGGGTCCACAGTTATACGTCTCTTACATACGGACGTCGCACTCACTCAAAGCGCTCTCTCCATAAAGCATATGGGATACCACTGAAAAATATTTGTCGCCTCCAGGATTCGAATCCGTACTCTTTCGGTGGGAAGCCTGTACGTAAGCCACCCCACCATCCTTCGCTCGTACGATTTTTTCCACATATCCTTTGCCCCTCAAACTCGATGGTATAATTATACCTGTCGCGAGCAGTGGCGCTCTTATGAGCGCGGAGATGGCAAACCCTGTCCTAAAAGTAATTAGTTTGACCGACTACTTCTAACATTATTTTCGTGGATCCTATCTATAAATTAAAATTGGGCTTCGAGTATTCATTGCCCGTCTGTCAAAGTTAAAAAATCCTATTTACACATATTAAAATATTCCCTCTGTCATGTAACCAATAAGGCGTAGACATGAAAGAATATGTAACAAATAAATAATGTTATGTGATAACATAAGTTCTTGTATGATCAGGCTACAACGGTTTAAAAAGTGTCTTCTATCTTAGAGAAACGGCCCAATGAAATTACTTAGGGAGTGATCCCAACCTCTCCGACATTTAAAAAAATAATTTTAACTTACGCATGTTCAAACAATCTTTCCTTTCATGATTCCAAGCCCAGTCAGAGGCAATTACAGTAACGGATTTCATTTATCATCACGATTTCCGACGAATCGGGTCGTCCAGCATTGGGTCTTCTCTATGTCACACATGAAAACTTTCCCCACCAAGTAAGGTGAAAAGGACGCGAATTCAACGAGGTGTGTGCTAAACAACTACATTTACACCGCTTCCGCCAAAGATGCTTCCAATATAACTAATTCCGTCGCTGGCTTTCCTGAAAATGTCACCCCAAGATTCTCAGGTTATTTAAATCCTCTTCTTGGACCTCATAGGCTGCGCGTGTTTACCGATTTAATCTTATATTTGTGTGCATAAAAGAGGGATTAGGTCGTATTTCGTGCTAATTGAATGGTGTGAATTTCAAACGGATAGTCAAGTGTGTGTGGTCTTTGGCGTTCATTCCTTCACGCAGCAGGACGTCTCTAAAATTTTTGACTGCTCTCTCGTTGCGACCTTCCAAATCTACTTCTTCTGGAATGTGATTTCACTGCCTGTCGGGATATTCTTAGCTTTCGCACCATTAACACACCAAAGAATTTCAAACCGTGTCCGACTTTGAGCAAATTAGACTCCAAACGGCGTCCTATATGAACATCCGGCCGTCTGGGAAATCTCCCTTATGACATCGAGTTCGGGTCGAAAGCTTATGGTCGGTAACGACTAGTATTTATTCCCACGGAGATGCATTCATATTTTTCAAGAAGAGAAAATGTTTTCAGTAAGTTAACATTTTAAAGTTTTTTTTTCCAAGATTGATACATTTAAAAACATTTTTATTCTGTTCAAAAGCCCTAAAATCCTCTTCATAAAGGCATAAATTCCGTCAATCACATCAATCTGGAATCTATGTGCATGACACTTATTTTCACTTACCCGGAAAAGTAATTTTTTTATCATTGCAGTAAAATTTTCGGTCCACCTCATCTATACTTATCCTCAGGAAAGCATTTTCCCAGCGTCTGCATTCACAAAAGATTAACGACGAGGAACGCACTATCCGTTTGCAAGGACTCGTATGCCAACACCACGCGCACGTAGGGTGACAATATAGTGACGCATGAAAGCCAAAAATTTAACCGGGTAAATAATGATGATAAGTTAAGGCCATCTCTACTTCCCCATCCTGACCACTATTATCACAATTATCCCCTTCTCCTCTGCTTCCAGTGTCTTCTTAATGATGAAGCAAATCATATTTGCGCAAACAATAGAGTCATCCACCTTGCTCACCACCTACGGGACCGAAAACCAGACCGAAAAAGCGAATGGCCAAATAATCTGAAAACAAGTGCCAAATATCATTTCAAGGCTATGAGATAACAATAACACGCTTACTCATTGTGCCAGTTAATATTCTATATCATATAATTAGATATAACGTAACTCGGAAGTGTTTTGGACCAACACGGTCAAAGTAGTAGGGACGTGAGGAGAAGAATTGCGCTAGGCAAAGAGGCTTTCTCAAGGAGAAGGGATTTGATGACAGGGACGTTGAGTAGGGAGGTTAAGAAAGGACTCGTAAAAATTTTAATATGGAGCGTAGCGTTCCGCGTACGGCGCGGAAACGTGGTCGTTGAAGCAGGAGGATAGATGTAGATTGGAGGCTTTTGAAATGTGGATGTGGAGAAGAATGGAGAAAGTGAAATGGACCGAAAGGAAAACAAATGAGGAAGTACTGGAGATGGTGGATGAGGAGAGGGGTTTGTTGAGAGAAATCCTATGGAGGCAGGAAAAATGGATGAAAGGCGTATTGAGCGGAAGTGGAATGTTGAAGAAGGTAATAGAGGGGAGAATGTTGGGCAAGCGAGGAAAGGGTAGGAACAGGATAGGGATGTTGGATGGGATGAAGGGAGGAAAGAAGTACACAGAGATGAAGAGGGACCTGATGTAGTTTAGGTTGCTGGATTGGGTTTTGTTTGGAGTCACAAAATATTTATTTGGTAGTTGTGTCCATCCATAAACCTACCTTCACCGACAGATTTCCTTATAAAAATAAATAATTAGTGAAAAATTACAAAAAATATTTAGCTACTCACTCATATACAGCTATTCACTAGGGGTGAATGTCTTCCATGTTATTTCAGAAGTCATATCACCTCTGACCAATTATAAGTATGAATTAATAGCTCAAGGTCCCAGCATGACGTGCACCATGTTTTTGAACTGGTCCATCCTCATAAGATGAAACATAATAAGCACACATCGCTAATTTTCCAATTATTTCCTCGGACCTTCTTTACCCGAGGAACCCGTAACTGAAGAATCATTTGCCTTATGCAATTATGACATAATACGCTTGGGAGAAATCTTGGGAGAAACTGAGGCAGGATAAATCATCGGTTAAAGGAAACAGAATAAGAAGAATTCTGCTGTAACTTTAACCTAACGTATCAAGGCCACTTCTTCCATTCCTCCACTCAATTGCCCAGTAAAATTGGAAGGATTTTATTTAATTGTTCGATTCCTAGTAACAAATTACGACACGATAGTAAAAATCTTAAGTTAAAAATTTTGCCAAATTTTCTATCCTCGAAATTAAAAAAAAAACAGCGCCAGTTTTCGGGAATCATATTCACACCAAACTACATCCACGTGCTAAGAAATTCTGTGGCACATTTTTAACGAAAAATTTATTTTGCATTAAATTTTGTCAGAATATTAAGTCGAATCCAACATATGAAAATTTCCACTCCGTGAAAACCGAGAGCACATTTACCCAACTCGAAGCAACGGTTTAATCTTGAAAAGATAGGTTCCTAAAACTTTTATGTAATGTATTGTAGTGTGAAACTTAATATTTCGTTAGATTCAATGGAGTTATTACTACTTTATCAAGGAGATGTGAATCGCCCGCATGTAACCACCAAAAACGTTGGCTTATGAGAAAAACTGCTCCATCATTAATTCATTTATCACATTAATTAATAACAGCGAATTGAATATTAATTCCAAACAAGAGTGGGTCATCTTCACTCATTCAAAACAAATACTTGGTTTACCTCCTTAAAGTTAAGAAGACAAAAAAGGGAAGCTATTTGGCAAGGAGGAAAAGAAGAATCCAGCACTAAGGTGTGTTTGCCACCTCGCACCTTCAGCGCCAAGAAACGTAATACGCATCGGGTACGTCTTTTAAATTAAATAATAGCAGACTAATAAAAAAACGTCCTTCAGAAATAAATGTTGGTACTAGATACCTCTTGCGATTCAATTGTTAAATAAACTCACTTTTAGTCAAGTTATTAAGGCCAACGGCAATGTAGTAGTGCTTTGAAGATTTAAATTACCATTCTGTCATTACAGTAGTTTCATTTCGTCTTTGCACTTTCAAAGCACCCAGGAATCTCCCCTCACCTTCCCCCACTTATTTGAAAAACCCCAACCCCCTCATCCCTTACCCTTTCCTCCTGGTGTTGCACTCCCTGCCACAAACCTTTTTGGTGGCTTGCAGGGTACTGATGTAGATGTAGAAGAATTAAATTTACAGAGTGGAGTTTCTCCACATACTGGAACGATTTGTTCCAAAACCATATCCGTCGAAAAAGTTTGCCAGACACCTTAAATTTCCACAACAGTAGGTACTTTTGAAATAAATGTACTATCCAAAGACGTTTAAATTGGTTCTACGGGGCAGAAAAATCCTGAGAAATAATGAAAAAATGCAATAAGTTTCCAAAGCGTAGGCGAGACTGACGATAGCTCATTAGCAAAGAGCATTCAAGTCCGGGACTGTCTTGTTTTCACCGAAAATCGCCAGAAGCTCACTTCGTGTGATGCCTTGGGCATTCGACCATGGTTAATCTGCTGGTGTGTAAACAACTTCACTTTCTAACCCTGGGAAACATTCTTAAACTTTGAGGAACCGATTCTTGAAGTAACGTTGATTACTGGGAAATGAATTGTTCAGATCCAGGATTGAAACCAGATAAGATTCTCTGAATGTAATCAATTTCTTAGATAATACAAGTAGTAATTTCTGTGAAACTCTTATTAAAAAATCAATAGATCAAAATAGCTCGTCATCTGACACATATATCAAAGCGGATTATGATAATGGCAATACGGTTTAGCGTCTAGATATTCAAAATCAAAACATTTCAGGACATATTAATCAAAATAAAAAACAGGAATCATTTCTCTGTTGGGTTAACAAAATGTTTAAGTTGTTGTTTAAGTCAACGAAACAGTTTAACAAAAGTTTAAGTCAATGTTTAAGTTAAAGACTATTTAAATATTATCGTTTTAAGAATCAATAATTCAGTATTCAAACCACAAAAAACCAAGGTAACCGACCCACAGGCTGGATGTTTTAGGAAACAAGAATTCATCCCAAACTAAGCCTTAACATACAAAAGATCCCCAATGCAAAACAAAACATAATCTTAAGGATAATATAGTAAAACAAATTACGAGAACAAAAGTCTTTTTCGGCAATTAATGCTTTCAAGTGAATACACGTATTAATCGTATGTGTTTATGTACCATATGGCTACTTGAATATTAAACGCTTTGAGAGACAAAATATTTTTTTATGTCCACACAGAAAGCCTCAACGGAATCGTTTTCCATTCCTGGCAATTTTACATTTCGGACATGCGTAATACATTGCGTACGACCTTTGAATTAATTCTTGGTAGGATATCCCCCTCTCTCTCTCTTCCATCAAATGGAATGTCTTTCTTTGCGTTCGTCAAGTTGAATTATCAAATTCAATTAAAGCAGAATACCTTATACGTATTTTTAGCTCAACCTCGTGACTTCAAATGCAACATCAACCTTATTACTGTGTTCAAATTTCGACTTTCCCTCATTTCAGCGCTCCTTCTCCTTTCACGGGATCCCTATCGCAATCAATACCACGATCACACAATATCCTTTTATGGGTACTCCAACTCCTTCCTAAAACGCTATCGAGGCAAATAGTAGTCACCTCCCCCTACCATTTGGACTTCATTTTCATGCACACACTGTCTTTAACGTATATTCAACTCTCTTGAAATGCGAATAACCACGAGTTTGAATTTTTAGTATAATTTCAGAGAAACTCAAAGGCCCCCGTACTCTTTTCGGCGACTTAATGGATAAAGGTATGATGATCAGCGAGCGAGCCTGTGGAACCGCAGTCGCTGTAGGGTGGATCCCAAGCATTTGCGAAAGGTCGCAAGTCACTTTCGGAGGCCAAGGGGCGGGGCGTGAGTAACCACGGTAACGGCACGATTTCGAGGGGAAAGGCGATTGAAAAGGCGAGGCTTGGAACCTGACGATCGTTATGAGAAATATTATCAACTCGAGAGGGGTCCCCAGACGCCTTTATGAATTCGGAAGCGGAAAGGGAAAGGGCAAAAGGAGAAATTCGCCTTCGGGAGGAGGATGAGAAAAGTGCGTGGTGTGTGGGGAGAGGCGAGAGAGTGAGGGGGAGGGAGTATGGAGGGGGAGAGAAAAGGGAAGGAGGGGGCGAAAGGGAAAGGGTAGTCGAGGGAGTAGGGATTGTGATGGGAGGGAAGAGGGGGCCCGACATGACGCAAGGGGCCTTCTATCCCTCTTGAGCGAGGAAGGGAGCAAGGGGGAGGGCTTAGGACCGGGAAGGGAGGACTCTTCTGAGGGACGAAAAGGGACGGACGGACCCCTCGACGCAGGTAATCATAAGCGAATGAAGCTGCGAGGGGGGGGTGAAGTAGGGCAAAGGTAGCGGAGATGGCTTTGATATACGCATTCACCGCCCCCGTCCCTGTCGCTTTCTCCGCATCACTCTCTATCTCTCTCTCTGTTAAAAAACTCACTTAATACCAGCGTAGAGTGGGCAGACAATTGTCCGAAGGCCCGCCAATCCTACTCTCTTTGATTGCGCCGTAGATTTCGTGGCTGCGAAATCAAGAGAGATTGGAGATGAGATATATAGGATGAAAACTACAGGCGAAGGTCGTTTTGATGTACGCGGTGTGATGACAGATATCACCCGGTAAGTTGACTTACGGCTGGGGCCGGGCACCTACGATCCAGGTGATGCTGACCACAAAGTGTCAGACGACAGTCTCTTTGGTTTCAAGTAGAAGGATGATGCTTCTGCAGCCAGCCACTGGAACCAAGTTGAAAGACTGGTGACCGCCCAATAGGTACTCCAAAACTTACACACATCAAGCTGGAGAGAAAAATACAGGGGAACCGAACCCTGCTCCAGGGCGTGTCATTTCTCAAATTCATTTTTTTTCTTTCTCCTTCATCTTGTGCTAACGTTGTTTCCAGGAATATTTGATGGCACAGATCACACAGTTTTGGTGCGGAGTAGTGTGGTAAACACCCGGGCGGATGGGTGCCATCTATCCGGTTTCTGCAGCGTTCTCACCTCCTGTTCTTTTTCAACCGGTGCGGTGGTGAGGAATCAAAACCCGCAGGTTTTTCGGAAACCCGGGTTTTTTTCAGCAGCATTAGTATCGAGGATTTGATAACAACCGGATTTGAATGCGGTACCTCCTGGCCGGTATTCAAACTCCAATCGTCGAATTATCACCGGGTGGGTTTTTGCGTGAGGCTCACGGAATTTTGAGCGGAACTTATAGAGGCATAGAACCCGTAGTTGCGACATCTAGTGGCGCCCCAGTATACTTTGTTTATTGCCGCTCCCACATCCGGGGTCGCCGTAACTAAACCGTCAAACTTGTGGCTATTGGGTGGCTAAAGCGAAAACTGGCAGGGTTAGAGGGAGTTGGGGCCACGAGTCGCCTTTCAAATGTCCCGCCCAATTCGACTGACCATTTGGGCTTTTATGTCACAGTGGTTTCCAAGTGCGGACTAATAAAATATTATTTAACCAGTTTATTATCAACTCATTGAATTGTTTCACTTTTTCCCCAGTTCCGCCAAACGGTGTGGTGCATACCTTGCACTATGTGGAATAGGTGTCACTCAGAAAACCTTCCATATTTTTAGCTGTATTGACTGCAGGGAGGCCTTAGTGCATTTGTCAGTTGATCGCTGTCCTGGGTTCCAATCCCAGGAACCTACGGTAATGTATTTGGAGAACATTATCTAAAATCAAAGCGATGCTCTTTTCTGGATAACAAAATTTGGTAGGAAACCGGTGGTGTCACAGGGAAAGGAACTGTTCCCACCTATCCACTATATTTCACACGCCAAAGGGGTTAGTTATGGGTGGACTCTACCCTCGCCTTTCAAAACCAACCCCTGAAATTATTACTATGTTGGCAAAGATAGTTGGTACCCATTAGCCTGTGAAGAATGAAAAGCCTTTGGTCAAATGGCAAAGTCGAATGGTCAAAAAAATGTGAAATGAGAAAGAGCTATAGAAGAAAATTAGCGCTATGCTGGTAAAAGCAACCAGTTGGGTTGGGCACAACTTGAAATATAATGGCTTTGCTAGGTCCATAACGGAAGGAAAAGTCTCATGAATAGAGACCAAAGGCCGAATATGAGAAATATCTCATATGTATGCCTGATATAGGGAAACGTAAGAGACAAGTACTTCCAGAGAGTAAAAGGATTATCAATGGATAAATATAATGAGGATCCAATAAACGGCAGTTAAAGGAAGAACTATAAGAAAACATGAGACCACCTTACCCGCTACCTATTGATCGCCAAGTTTCGCGGCGGGTATCTACGCATATACCAGAATAACTGCATTGTAAAATCCCCAACCTTCGAGAATGAAACAAACGACATAAATGCGAAAAGCCAGTGAGCAAGCCGACAAAACAAGTACAATCCCACTTGGAATTTTGCAGTTCCGTCGGAAAATAAGGTTTTTCCAATAAGTTAGCCTTCCTTTTCCTGGAAACTGTCATGAATGAGCTATTGACTGAGAAGCAATTACAATGTGGGTATTTCTGTAGGCTATTGAGGATTGCTGTAGGTCAACATTTCCCAATATTTATATTTCGGTCGATCAAGACAACTCATTGGATAGAGAATAGTGTATCTGGGGCCTAACAGGGTGAGGAAAGGGTAGTGCCAAAGCTCGTCATCCTGTGAAAACGCCCTTGCATAGTCACATCCTCGGAGTTGCTTAACTAGGGGCAATGACCGTTAACCCAGGAATACACACCTTTTGTTCTTATTAATATCATTATAACTTCCCTCATGATTTAAAAAAAAAACATTAATTAAACTGTATTATGTAGATTGACGTTCTCTAGTCCCTTTCTGAACATTTGAAAGTATGGTAAAACTATTTCCATTTATTCCATTTTCTTTTCACAGCAATTGTGTAAGAGTCGGTTGATGATGTCACACGTCTCCTTCGGACAGAAAATTGATTTTAATCCGAGTACCGAGAGAGAAAATTCCCTTTTCAGAAATTCTTTTAGAAAATTGAAAATCCACATTCTCCAATGCGATGGAAGGTCATTTTTCAAACCTACACTTTCAAAATGAATCATAAAATCCAAGGCTAAACACAGAGCAGCAGTGATATTACATTTTCAGATACCTGTGGACAGTCAATAGCACGTTAAGATTCAGGGAAATACATAAACGTTTATCATGTGTGTATTGAGGTGCCGGAAGGTGTGCAACCATTTCACTTCGTCTCGAAGGGTCGGAGAAGAATGAAGTGCAGCGGGTGCAGCTGAAATGAAGTCGAGGAAATAAAGACGAGGGAAAAAAGACCCCCGCGGAAAGATTGTTCGGAAGAAACGTCAGTGTTCAAACACTGCCGCGTTAAGACCTTTCTGGACATCGCCTTGTCCGTTTTATGTCCTCTTAGTTGACTTTTATGCTCAAGATTCGCATATGGCAGTGTAGTGAGAACCTGGCCGCGAGAATGGAAACGCTCGTACGAATAAAATTTACAGAAGCTATATAAATTCAGATTGGCGACTATTTTTCCCAAGTATTTAATTCCATCGAAAACAAGACATGTGTTATCTTTATACTGGACGCCTTTGAAAGCTTTTTACGAGTGAGAAGCGAATCATTTTATCACACATTACGAGCATGATTTCATTTATGAAAGTATTTCCCCTTTGTCCATGTAGTTGAATTCATTTTGTTATCCCTCGTTTAAATACATATGGAAAGGAGACTTATATACATATCTACATCTACTTAATGCCCCGCAAACCGCTGCAAGGGCGTGTGGCAGGGAGGTGTTAGGGCACCACCAGTAATTAAGAAAAAAACCGTATGCAAATGCATAAAGACGTGATAGAAAAACAAATTAATGAGCTCCGATTTGCTGGAAAAATTAACCTTTTTGGCTTAACATAATAATGTTTAGCTCGTTAATACCCAGACCTGATGGTCAGCTAATGTCCAGTTTAGTCAGAGTTCTCGAAATTGCTTCGTGTTAAAAGAATTTTCGTCAATAAGGCACAGCAGTCCATGGTAAGTGAATGATAGAATTAACAGCAACAGTATTTGAATTAGAATAAAATGTCTTCAAACATGTCCTCCCAGTCCGGTAATTCCAATTCTGGAATTTTCTTATCATAAAGAGTCTGTAGATTTTTTATCTCGTGTTTTCAGCGCAATGTTTCAAAAGTAACGCATGCATTTAGCAATCAGAGGTGAATGCTTGGGATGAGAAGAATAGAACGCCAATCTCCATTTAATTCTATGGATGTTAAACACATCGTTATGATAACTTCACCATACATCATACATGAGGTAACCTCCCGGCGAATGTAGTAGTGAAAGCGGTTGAGGAATAAATAATAATTTCGGATGGAATTGCGCAGGAACAAAATTAACTGGTGACATGATTACTCTTACGAAGGAATTATAAGCCCATTTAAATGTCCCAAGTTTGCTTCGCGTCGATAGTTTAAAACAAAGTCTTTGGTCTTGAGAATGGTGTTAGGTACCGAGTTTCTTTCGACATTTTCAGCAAAAATTAGATATCTTTCACTTTTCCTTCGATGGAATCATACGCCGTACCTAACAATTGTGCATTTGGGTCGGCCATTATAATATTACTTCAGCCTTCAGAATGGAATTCATAACCACAGCATTGAGATCGAATACGCCATTACGCTATTATGGAAAGCTAAAAACAAGAACTTAGCATCGACCTTCTAAAAGACTTAGAAGGCACATTTCCAAACCATTTCGCCACGCAATGTTTGCGCAAAGATTATGAAATGCTTATGGACCATCATGACACACATAATATTGGGCGTCAGGAGGACTTTGTATTTGTGAAGCAGACAATACATTTTTCTATGCACCATGATCTACGTAATGTCATTTTGCCAAGGAAAACGATTTAACGTAATTTTGGACCAACACGGTCAAAGTAGTAGGGGCGTAAGAAGAAGAATTGCGCTAGGCAACGAGGCTTTCACAAGGAGAAGGGAGTTATTGACGGGGAAGTTGAGCAGGGAGGTTAAGAAAAGACTCGTAAAAACTTTGATATGGAGCGTAGCTATGTACGGAGCGGAAACGTGGTCACTGAAGTAGGAGGATAGACGTAGATTGGAGGCTTTTGAAATGTGGATGTGGAGAAGGCTGGAGCAGGTGAAATGGACCGAAAGGAAAACAAATGAGGAAGTAGTAGGGATGGTGGGCGAGGAGAGGGGTTTGTTGAGAGAAATCCTATGGAGGCAGGAAAAATGGATGAAGGACGTATTAAGCGACAGTGGGATGTTGAAGACGGTAATAGAGGGGGAGAATGTTAGGCAAACGAGGAAAGGGCAGGAACAGGATAGGAATGTTGGAATGAATGAAGGGAGGAAGGAGGTACACGGAGAAGAAGAGGGACCTGATGTAGGGTAGGATACTGGATTGTGTTTTGTTTGGAGTCACAAAATATTTATTTGATAGTTATGTCCATCCAAAAACCTACCTTCACTGGTAGATTACCTTACCTTTTTGACACTATATAGGTTGAAAAGCAATTAAATACTGTACAAGTGAAACAATTAATCGCAGTAAACTGGCAAGGGTAAAGCATTTTCAAGTATAGATCATTTACAAAGACTCCGCCATGCTCTTGTTTTCTTTATATAATCAATTTACGTTCAAAATCCAATCACATTTCTTTACGAAAATGTTTGCACGATAGGGAGTCTATAATCGTCACTGTGGTGTATTCACAAACGCATGAAAACAAAGATGATCGACAGTAGCAGAGTGGATATCATTGAGAATTTTCAAGAAGATCTAACTAATGCTGTTACTTAAGAGAGATAATGAGATTCAGAGGCGACAGAACACCAAAATTGATCATTAATTGCATTAATAAAAAAAGCCGATTGTGAACACATCAATTATAGTTTTCACTGACTTACATTAGGAAGGCGATCACAAAAAAAGTCCAAAACAATGAAGACGGAGAACATTTCATGCGATTATAACAAACTCAATGATTAATTAAAATTGGCAATTTTCTTCAAAAATAAAATTTTTATTAATACGACCGGTTTCAATGTAACTACATCATCTTCTGGTACCAGAAGATGATGTAGTTGTGGAATGCATATGTGGAAAATTGCCAATTTTAATTAATCATGATATTCCACCATATCACGCCTGAAACGTCTCTTTTTTAACTCAATGATATTCCGAAAGAATATTTTACTTAGGCCAACCAAAAAAAAAGCGTTTAACGCTAGAAAAGGCAGGTGATTCATTAGTTATTCAAAAGGCTAAAGAAATGATTTTCAAAAAGTGCTTTTAAATATCAGATTGAACGAGGTTTATAACACTCTTGAGTGCTAATTTAAAGATTGAAGGCGCTGAAAATTTTTCCATGGCATTATACGAGTACATATTTGATATTTAATATCAAGTTTGATCGTTATTTCTTCTGAGGAAGAAATTTAATAGGTTCTGTTGAGAAAAGCTATTGAGAGTGCAGAAGACAAATAAAAATATTAACCATAAATAAGATTAGTTTATTTAAGTCTAATTTTTTGCGCAATGGAGAGAAGAGCATTAATGTAATTTACGACGGCCATTTTCAGCCAACGCATTTAAAACAGGACCCATTGTCTATTCAAGGTGTTACCAAAAAAAGACAGGACTGATTTTTTAACTCGTTTATTTCGACGGATACAGCTTAATCGCACTTGTCGCCCTCAAAGTACATGCCTTTGCCAACGTTTTTTCCAACTCTAGAACCTTGACTAAGATTATTTGCACCAGTTAGTCAATAGCAGCCTCATTTTTTTTAAAAGGATACTGAAATACTGTTAGCTAAAAATGTTTATAAAAAGTTTATTATTCATATTTTTATATTCTTTCGCGGAATTTTCTCTGTTGCCATCTACATTCGAATTTGCCCGTGCCTGTACACTTGGTTCCTCCCTAGGGGGAACTAAGAGTGCAGGCACCCTCATTAGGACTGAATAAAATCGGCAAAAACGCCCATTTAATTCAAGTCATCCCGCAAAAATGGGCATCTCAAACCGAGAGGGTGAACATAGGGATTTGAAGGCAGAGGGGAAGCGAGGAGGAAGAGTTGAGGCAGGTAATAGCATGTTATTACGAATGTTGCCAATGAGTCGACGGTTTTCTGTTCTATCCGAGAGACGGAGTACTTCCATGGAAGCACTCTCGGCACGGAGTCCGGTGAGGGAACGGCTAACGACCGATAAATTCCCACCGGTGCACACTAATATTAGGCCACTCGTCATCGATCTCATTCGATTCCTGAAGGATGGGGCGTATGACATACACGTCATTTGAATTTGAATTGGACCCGAACACTAATTTCCAGTCCCTTAGAATGCCCATTTTTCAATCCTTGAGTACCTCCAGCTTCTTTGCCTTTGACTTCACTCTTACTGCAAGATACCCTCTAACAACAAAATCACAAATACCATCAAGCTTTTACGACAACCATAATGCTCGAGAGAATACACAAAATGTCCTAAGGGAAGGTCGATTAAGGATAGAGTTACTCTGACCGTAAGTGTTTATTGGAACACATATTCACAATGCAATTTCAAAGGGATATAAATTGGATCAAATGTATGCATTGGTACGCCTGGTAATCCTTATAGCTAAAGAAAAAGAAAGGGAAATAAATGACAATTTAAATATAAAATATGGTAACGCACTATCGAACGTTTTGTCAATTCTAAAACCAACGAACCACCGTCATATGATAAACATGATTTTCTTTCAATGAAGACCTCGCGGCTTAACCGAGATAAGCACATTGTTTTTATGCTGGTCTGCCTTCGGAATAGAATTAATGCAGAAGGCATTTCCTCTTTTCCATCAATATATTTACACCGAATCTTGTTCTCCTTCAAAGCCCGTGGCCTTCAAAGCA
Source organism: Hetaerina titia (assembly GCA_037158775.1). Lineage (NCBI taxonomy): Eukaryota > Metazoa > Arthropoda > Insecta > Odonata > Calopterygidae > Hetaerina > Hetaerina titia. Next base: position 47,703,552 of record CM073769.1, on the reverse strand, counting down.
GAAACAATACGTGCTTAAAACACATTTTCGTGACTCCTTGATTCTCAACAACAGCAGGAATCATGATAGTAAAATTGCCTCTGGGATAATTGCCTAAAGGATACCAGAGAAGGAGTATACTCACTGTTATTGTAATTTATAAACTGAGTCTGGGTTAAACATTATTTCATTATAAACCATAAACACAGTAATTAACCCGAAGGTCGGTTTAGTAGGTGATGGTAGAGCTCACCCATGTACCAAGCCCGACGGCGTGTGAATATTCATACATCAGGGTAGGGGGGCCAGTTCCTTTCCTTGTGCCGGTTATGGTTTCCAGGAAGATCTGGTGCCCGAAAAATCAACTAGCTTGGGTGGAGCTGCAGGTGCCCAAAGTTCCTTGCCCGGGAATCGAACCCGGGACCCTCCGGTCAGTAATCCAGTGCTCTACCCACTAGACCACCGCGACCCGCTATTTCATTATAGGATGTTTTAAAGCCGCTATTAACTAACGACCCTGGCGGTCGCCAGGGTCATTTTGCAAATTCATTTTCTTTTTTCGATATGAACATCGCCGATGCCAAATGACACGCTTGTATAGCAATTTAAAAAAACTCTTGGGCACATCCTTGCGTCGAGGTATCTGCACGAAGCAGAAGAGACGAAGCAAATGACCTTCACTAACCCCCATGGATTACATAGCGCGTTGTGCAACTGTACATCCCTCACTAGAGGTGGCAACGGATGCACTGCCGCGGAGGTAAACGCACGAGGAGGGAGGACAACGGCACGATGGGGGTGAGAAAAATCACGCGCCCGCCCAAGTCTCCTTCGGAGTGTCAGTCCCCGTCTCTCTCTCGCTTGGGGCCAAGCCCCGTGGTCTCGCCGACTCCGATACCCGTGCACCGCCAACGGGAACACGCCGAAACACACGCGGAATGTCTCACTACCCTTGAAACCAAGCCACTCCTCCCTCTCTCTTTTTTGAAATGGGTGTGTTTACGTGTGTACGCGAGTGATACGTCCACCTGCGCTCGCGAAAATTCGAGGGGCGACTTAATAAGCATTCTAATCCAGCGAGAAAAAAAACGGTAAAATTTTTATAAATGGGAATTATTGCCATCATCATGGGTGGTAAGTTCTAAGAATGGTTAGGTATAGTTGTTCCCCAATCAACTAACTATACTGTCCGATAAACACTTCGTCTTTACGTAGTTCAACTCCCTTTCTTGTTGTATGTTTCTCACAGCGGGTGTCTTCCTCTGTATTACTTTGCGTTCACTTTTCCCAACACGAGCGCCGTCATCAGACAATGGTACCTCAAAATGCACCCGTCGGGTTTATCTCTATTACCCTACATCCTTTTGATTTGCTTTACCCTCCTATTACACTTTGTAGAGTCTCTTCTTTAATTAATTAATCAGTCTATTTGTTACATCTATATTAATGGTCTGAAAATAATGCATCGGGGAATTATGCAATATAAATTTATTTTTTACAGCACGCAGATTCATAATATCAACATACCAAACAACCCTATCTTGCTCTTATGTTATATTAAGGGGTCTTGTCAAATAGGAAATAAAGTATTTTGCATCCAAATATCAATTACATCGCAAGTTCTTAGGCATGGCATTACATATCGAGGCACAAGCGAAATATCCCTATAAAATCACAGTTACATGAATGTAACCGAATCCTACGGTACGATAAAAATGAACATGACTGAATACATATTTGAAGTGTTTTCATGAACCCTACAAGAAAAAAAGTATTGAGTAACACGGGGAAAACGCTCGGAAAATATTTGATTTTAAATCACAAATACTGAATCGTAGATTACAAAAAAAATTTGCATTTTAGTTTTTTTCGATTCACGGGGCGTTCCGATTCGTAACAGAATCTCTCTTGAAGAATGGACGGATAATAGGGAAAATTATCATCAAAAGAGCAGCTATCTTTAACCCAGACTGTAAATTGCATTCACGGACCCAGAGATTCATCTTTGAAATGAATGCCAACAACCCCTCATTTCAGAGGTTGTTGCCCCAGCCACAGAATCAGAATTTCGAAGCGCTAAGGTGATGAAACCGCCAAGAGTCAGCGGCCTACGTTTCCAGTGGCGAGTCGGTAGCCATGGGTTTACGATTACGAATTAAGGGCCTCGGGAACTTTACGCAAGGTAGATCCAAGGTCAAGGTAAAAAGACACAGGTCCATAACAAGAGTTAACGGGCTGGTTTCTTGAAAATGTAGCGTCTTTCGCTGCCATGTGGAAACATAATTTAGACCGAATGAGCATCACCCAGTTCAGATTATTCGCATGTCATCTGCAAATGATGATACCCGATGGAAAATGTATGCCTGTAATATTTTCCTGGGTACTCATATTCACAAATGTCTGCACCCATCACACTGAATGCATTAATTTCTCGCGCAATATGGTTCAAGTTACGGTAGGCGATGAGTCATGCTCCCTTTCAAATGTTGTACCAAAATTATGTTTGATTATTCGTACTGACTGTTCGGTAGCGAATAAATAACCCAATTAAAGGATCAGTTGATGTAATGAAGAAGGGAATTTTCACTTCAGGAAACCGTCCTCCCATCCTTTCAATTCTAATTTCCACGTTATTGGATGGGTAGCTACTGAAGGTGTATATGCATGTGTATGTTGGCTGATGGTATATGTATTCACATGCGCGTGGGTTGAGAAGGTTTTCGCATGAATATATACGCCTCTGTGCGTGATTGCATTAATGTGTTGGTTTTGCATACGGTTAGATTTTTCTTTTAAGGGTGGTACCCTAACAACCCCCGCCACATTCCCTTGCGACGGCTTGCGGGGTATTACATAGATGTCCCTTTAAGAGAGAAATAATCCTAGCTTCGTGAATAAAGATTAAACATTTAGCTGGGCAATCTCAAAAGACGTATGTACTTTGGAAGTACATTCCTCTTTTGGTATAAAGGACGAACACAGGAGAGATGGGGAAGGCGGAATCGAGCGTACCACGAGCGCAAATATATTTCCTTGACCAGGACTTGAAAACCGGATCTTTTGACTTGCCGATGCTCTAACCAATTGAGCTATCGAGAAAACGTAATTTCCACTGAAATCTGCGGGGGATTTATGCAACTGCTGCTGCAAATGCAAAATCTGCAATTTATACAATAGGAAATTATGCAAGTGCCCCGATTATTTGGCCAAGAGATGGCGCCAGGGGGCTATTTCATTAAATAAAACGGCGTTTTCCGAATTTTCCCTAAACGGCGGTTTCATTCAAATTTCATTTGAAGTGTGAGTTTGTCAGGCTCGGAAACATTCTCTTTGAAGCAGGATGATAGAGGTACATTGGAGGCTTTTAAAATGTGTGCGGGAAGGAGGGCGGAAAAGTGAAATGGATAGAAAAAATAAATGAGGAGTGATGCCAGGTTGTGTTTTGTTAAGAGAGGCAAAGTAATTGTTGCTTTACAATAATATCGTACTTGGTTCATTGAACCCGTGATTTAAGCGATTCATGGAGATAGTGCCAACTTCGAGGCTCTTCTTTTAACATACAGGTGCAACATTTGAGAGAGTATAGGGTAATATCAATTAATGTAATGTAGAAAATAGGAGTAGAATAGAGGGATAGGCTCTTCTTTTAACTTATAGATACAGTATTCCATATAATATATTGTGAAGCCTACTAAAATCAGAGGTGAAACTCTAGCACCACCAGGTTGCAGATTTATTCTTAAATAACGTTGATCTAATTGAATCGCAAATTTTTCAAGTGGTTCTTGAAGGGATAAAAAAAATGAAACATTTTTCATGTAAGAAGATACAGTATGGCAAAACTACTTATTTGTTGAATGAGGTATGAAAGTGAAAACGAACGAACAATGATTATATTTACGTGGTCTGGTCAATAAAGAGTGATCATGTATTTTTATTCGCATGATTTTTTGTGCAAAAAATTTCATTTTATGTTATGCTGTTACTTAATGTGTTATATACACGTACGATATATGTGCTACACATTTCATTTACATGATACCTAACGGATGATCGGGGTGGGCCAGTGGTAACGTGTTCGACTCTCTCGAGGGTCGCAGGTTCAGACCATAGCACGGAGAATATTTTTCTGGCTATTTTGTCGGAAAATATTTCCCAGCGGTTGACAACTTTTGCACCCAACACAAAAGAAATGGCCCCACTACTGAGAGGAAGCAGCTCTCAGTAGCTTCGGTGATCGGTCCGGCATTAAGAGCCACAGCTTTGGACGAGAGTGAAGTTCACTCGGCCGAAGTACTGCGATGCGAAAGGCAACGGTAAACCACCGCAGTAGTCTCCCGAGGAGATGCAGCCCTGTACTTCACTTTTTTATGACATGATGGTATCCTTCCCGGTAAAATATTTCGGAGATAAAATAATTAAATGGTCCCCAATCGGATCTCCGGGTGGGGCCTACTGGGAAGGTTACATCGGTCAGATAGGTCAGACAGATTCAGGATGGGGTGAGCAGAAAGTTGTAGACCGCCAAGATGGAAATGGAGAGGCTGGGTAGAGACAAACTGGGGGTTAGCGGGATCAAGTGGACGGAGGGAGACGACTACTGGAGCGACGGATATCGAGTTGTGTACGAGCAAATGGAAATGGAAGTCCTCGGACAGGTGAAGGGGAAAGAAAATCTCATCACAAGGGGAGACTGGAACGCAGTCGTAGGAGAAGGAAAAGAGGGACGAAGAGTGGGAAATTTCGGGCAGGGAAAACGGAACGCCAAAGGAGAAAGACTAGTGGAGTTCTGCAATGAGAAGAATATGGTCTAAGTTAACACACTCTTCGAACAGCATCGATGAAGGAGGTACACGTGGAAGATGCCAGGGGATATCGCAAGTTACCAACTTTTCTACATACTAGTAAGAAGGAGATACAAGAACCAGGTGAAGCAGAGCAAGAGCTACCCCGGTTCAGACATAAACAGCGATCACAACCTAGTAATCATGGAGAGCCAAATTCGCTACAAGAAAATTAAAGAGGCCAAACAAGGACCTAGGTGGGATTTAAAATTGCTGGCGGAAAAAGATCACGGAGAAAGATTCGCTGCGGTCATAGACAGCAAACTAGGTGATGAAGGAGAAAGGAGCGCCGAAGGGATATAGGCATGAACTGAAGAGAGTAATCGCAGAAGTTGCAGAAGAACAGCTGGCGAGAAAGAGAGCCGACACCAAGAAACCATGGATCACGACGGAAATAATGAAACTAATAGAAGAAAGAAGAAAATACAAGAACGCCAGGAATGATGATGAGGAAAGGCTTAATAAGAATCTTAATAAGCAAGTCAACCGAGAATGCAAAAAGGCTAGGGAGAATGGGATAGAAGGCTGCTGCGAGGAGGAAATCAAGGAAAATGTGAAAAAAGGGAATACCAACACAGCGTACAAACTGGCGAAGAAACATTTCGGAGAACAGAAAAAGAATAGATGGAAGTAATACATCGAAGAACTCCACCAAGGTCTAAGGCCGCTGGAAAAAAACCTGATGAAGGACGAGAGTGAAACGGAGGACGAAAACCAGGGCCCATACATACTGAGGAGCGAATTCGAGAGAGCAATAAAATACTTTAAGAAAAACAGAGCTCTTGGAGAAGACAAAATCAGCGGAGACATCATCAAGGCACTCGGAAACAAAGACAAGGATAATTTATATGGAGTAATCACAGATAGCTATGCAAACAAAAAATAAAAGGAGTGTGACAATCGCAATACCAAAGGAGACGAGGACAGAGAAATGTAAGGAACAGAGAACCTTGAGTCTTGTGTCACATGCATCAAAAAAGCCTACGCGAATAATAAGTCGAGGGTTGGAAAGAAAAATTGAAGATAACCTATCGGAAAACCAATTTGACTTTAGAAAGAATAGAGGAATCAGGGAAGCCTTACACTGTCTGAGAAACATGATAGAGAAAATAATACATGTGAAAAAGCAACTGTATGTGGCATTCGTGGACTTGGAGAAAGCATTCGACAATGTGGAATGGAACAAGATGTTTGGACCGCTGGAAAAACTCAGAATAGATTATAATGACAGAAGAATAATCTATCAGCTATACAAGAAGCAAGTAGCCAGAGCGCGAAAGAGAGATGGAAGCCATGTAGAGGCTAAAATTAACAAAGGAGTTAGACAAGGATACAAAATCTCACCTGCATTGTTCAACATATACCTGGAGGAGGCAATAAAAGAAGCACAAGGCATCGGATTAAACGGAATTAGGATCAATGGTGAAGAGATAAACATGCTACGCTTCGCCACGATATTGCAATGAAAGCAGAAAAACAGGGGGATCTTCAACGTATTGGATCAAGTTCTACAAAGATACAACATGAACATAAGACAAAGACTAAAATCTTAGTATGTGGAAGATAGAAGCGGAATACAGTAGTCACACTGAAAGGACAACAATTAGAGCAAGAACCTTCACCTATCTCGGAAGTGCCATCACATGGGACGGAAGAAGTACCACAGACATCAAGCAAAGAATAGCTCAGGCTAAGAGAGCGCTCACAAAGAAAAGAAAACTACTGTGTTCAAAGAAGATAGAACTACAGACGATGAAACAACACGTGAAAACATTCGTATGGAGCGTGGCACTCTATGGATCAGAAGCATGGACCATCGGAAAAGTAGACCAGAAAAGACTAGAAGCCTTCAAAACCTGATGCTGGAGGAGGATGCTTAAAATCAAATGGACGGATAAAATAAGAAATGAAGAAGTTTTCAGAAGAATAGAAAAATAACGGACCTTATGGAACACCATAGAGAAAAGAAGAACCAGACGGATTGGCCACACCCTGAGGCGCAATGGACTCGTGGAGAATATGATAGAAGGAAAAGTCCCAAGGGGAAGGCCAAGGGATCTTGGGGCATGGGGCAAATAAAGAAGATAGCACATTGCAAAAAATACCAGGAAGTTAGTTAATTAGCATCAGATAAGGTGGAATTGAGGGCTGCAGTCAACCAATCTTAGGAATGAACGACCAACAATGATGATACCTCATTGCATCAGAGTCATTTCGCAAAAGTTTTGTAACATGTCCAGTTTGCCTATGCCTGCCTCTGATGATAAAAAAAACCTTACCTACCAAAGTGTTTCTTTACATTGAGGAATAAAAATACGAATAATGAGGAACACACTTCAAAGTCAACGGATGGGGAATAATACTTGAATGATTTTTGGGAGATAATCCTCAATTTCGAAGTACCCGTCGTTCATAAGCACGCTTTCAGTATAAACTTTTCTCCTCACCCATTTTTGGAGTGTGCTTAATCAAAATTTTCAACATTTTGCTGGGAGATTTCATTTTTTTCACGTATTTATTTAACGATATTGATTTAGAATACAGCGATAGCCATAAATCTATTTGTGGCTACAGCTGTGTTATATGGAAGTGTGAACTCTCGATAAGCCTCCTGTAGCATTACATAAGCCTCGACTGAAAATCCGTTAAGGCGAAAAAAAATTTTAATGCAGCGTTGCATGTTATCTCCATGAACTGAACATTAGATTACATGCTTCAAATTGCAATGACTGTCGCTGGCGGAATTTTTTTTTAGGTAATCTACCGGTTAAGGTAGGTTTTTGGATGGACACAACTATCAAATAAATATTTTGTAACTCCGAACAAAACCCAATACAGCAACCTAATCTACATCAGGTCCCTCTTCATCTCTGTGTACTTCCTTCATCCAGTCCAACATCCCTATCCTGTTCCTGCCCTTTCCTCGTTTGCCTAACATTCTCCCCTCTATTACCTTCTTCAACATTCCACTACCGCTCAATACGCCTTTCATCCATTTTTCCTGCCTCCATAGGATTTCTCTCAACAAACCCCTCTCCTCGCCCACCATCTCCAGTACTTCCTCATTTGTTTTCCTTTCGGTCCATTTCACCTTCTCCATTCTTCTCCACACCCACATTTCAAAAGCCTCCAATCTACGTCTATCCTCCTGCTTCAGTGACCACGTTGCTGGCGGAATATTGGTCTAAAATCTATGAAACTTAAATAAATTTAAACTATAAGTTAAATTAACAACGTGATATTAAATTAAATGTTTGTGCGATAAATAATACGATTAAGATGTATGATATTTCTTTTTTTGATCACACCTCTTACATAGAACAGTGAACGAAAGGCTAACAGGATTGTTTCACTAAAAGGTGTAAAATGTCATAGTGTAAGAAAAAGCCGTGAATACCCACCCATACTTTTTGGCGTGAATAGCCTGCATACATGTATCGCATATAGCAAGCTGAATTATGTGTACATCCAAAGAACAGACCACGGTCAGAAGGGCGTTGAGCTATGTTAGGACATCATCCATTTAAAAATGTTTTTTTATTTACAGTGTACCTCGGTAGTACAGGGGTAGAGCGTTGGACTTCTGACCGGAGAGTCCGGGTTCGATTCCCGGGCAACTCGCTCAGAGTACTCTCAGCTCCACCCAATCTATGTGATTTTTCGGTTACCACATTTTCCTGGGAAACCATAACCGGCACAGAGAAAGGAACAACCCAACCCCCCCCCCCCCCTTCTCTGATGTGTGAAATTTACACGCCGTCGGAATTAGTCGGGCTCTATGAAAATAATAAGTTAAATAAAGCACTCTTAGTACTTTATGTCTTAGTATGAAAAAATTATTCTCCCACCGTCGTTAGTTGAAGAGGGGGACAGTGAGACACAATCAGTACATACTCCAGAACTCTATTAGACATGAAAAGTTTCCTTTCAATATTAATTGGAATTTATTTCTCAGTCTTAAACGTAAACCGACAAAATTTTAGAATAAATAATCGCTTTCGCCACTGCATTTTAGTACGTACTTTATTTTCGTATTTGGACAGCATGTTTGAACGTTGCCACGCGTTTTTTTTGCTATCATTTCCTTTGCTGCCATAGCGAGCGGATTTTTTTCGCGTGCAACGTGCTGGTGGCGAAATTTTATACGGTGCTCGGATGTGAGACTTGGGAACCGTGGTGGGTAACCGCAGCATGGTTGCGATTTTTTTAAAATACCTCTGAATCCAGGCCACAGAATAACCGAAGCAGTAACTAAGCGCTGCTCCCGGCCAGAGGTCAAAGCTTGGGCTGTTGCTAACCAATGTCTATGGAATCATTGGGTAAGCAGTAACTATGTAATCACGTAAAAATATAAACCGATGGTTGAATAAGTTACAGTAGTAATCGGACGGTGCCGAATATTACAAACCTTATCGATAATACTATCCTATATATCCACATTCCCTACCTGTGTCCTTGGGGAGGAGAGCGTTTTATGTTGCATGTTCATGTGGTAGTGGGATTTCGCTTTCTTACTTTTCATATTCTGGCTTGCGCGTTGATGGATGGATTTCATACTGCATCCGGGGGTGCAATTGTTTGTTGGATGATAGTGTATATGCTTGCATGCGAGCGGGATGAAGGGATTTTTGCATGGGTGTATACGCCACTGTGTATATAGTTTTGCATGTAGGTGTTGATATTGCAGGTGGTTTTGTCGTTTTTTACGGGGGGTGACCCAACACCCCCCCGCCACACGCCCTTGCGGTGGCTTGCGGGGTCTTATGTAGATATAGATACTTCAGCCGAGAAGCCAAATTATTCACACAGGATAAACGAGTACACACAGGAACAGCAGTGGACTTAATTGAATGTTCAAAATTCTGACAAAATTATTTCAACATTAATTAAAAATTAATATCCTACCCTCCAATCTCCCAAATAAGACGTTATGTCATCAGAAGTATAGGTTGATTTGTGACTTTTAAAGTAACCAAATGATATTTCATTTTCACATAATCGCTGTAAAATGGCGTTTCCTATTGTTATAATCACGAACTTTGCGAGGGAAAAAGGCTAAGTTCTATCGCTCTGTCCTCTAGCCAGTTACCCTGAGCGTGTCGTTGTGCTCTCGCCTGTCATGGGAATTCAGGACTAAAATTATTCTCCCTCTCCCTCCGACTCCCTCTGCATCGGCATTAAACTCACACTACTTAAATCTTTTCAGTGATGTAAGTCATGCACCTAACCTTCGTGCATCCGGAGTCTCTCAACTCGAGATTTCGAAGACGGCGACGCTTTCCGTTCTTTCATAACGAACGTTTATGAAACGGGCAACTTCTCCTTCATATCCTTTTCCAATTCACATGAACCATAATGCCATTCCGGTTTCAGGTCAACTCAGGCATGTATTTTTATGTCATGCATGCCTACAAGAAACAGAATAATTTTCTGGATACAATAATTGTGCGAGAAAACGACGGTGGAAAAGGTAGGCATAATTTGAACTCTCCACCGTGAATGTGTGAATTTTTCACTTCACATGGTTCCAAGAAAACTCAAAAATTAAAACCAAACCTCGACTACATTACTCTAGCGGTGAATACTTAACACTTCGTTAACAATGAACGAGAACGAGTAATTTGTAGAGACAAAATCCATCGAAAACCTAACCCTATCCCGATAGACTACTGCTATTAATCAAAATATCAAACATTACTGGCCGCATAATCTCACTACAAACATTCATGGACACATGTTGACTCAGACTTCAAACATCTCAGGTAAACCCAATATCCATCTGGGAACGATTTTAAAAGCAAACAAAAAGAGGGCAGTAAAACTAAAGTATAACGAGACAAATTACAATGGCAATGACCAAAATAAAGGGTGCGCACCAAAAGTATTGCATATGAATTTCCCGCGCCGCTCCTTTTGGTCGGAGTTTGATCGAACTACTTAGAGTACGTGGGTGGGCTTTGTCGCGAAACCGGTCTCAGTGCTCTCCCAGCTGCAAATGATTACAAAGCGAAGAAAACTAATTAACAAGGTTAAGGATAGAATCGTAAAGAAATCATTAACGAACGGTTTAATTTAATACGGATCGTAAAATTACCTGGTCCATAAATTTCCGTCTTTGGGGAAATATGATGAGCATAACTGTGGGCATTTATAATGATTGTACAGAGAATGATGGAAAAAAATTTACGGGTATTTGGGAAGAGGAAGGAGGGAGTACTGGACAGGACTAAGGAATCAGAGAAAGTTGCCGAGGAAGTTTTTAGGAAGAGATAAAAAGTCGAGGGAAAGGATATTGGTTGGCGGCAATATTCTAAAATCTATGAGAAGGGCATGCAGAGAGGAGGGAGGGAAATAAAACAACACTTTGGGGAGAATGAACGGGGGTGGAAGCTAAGAGAAGAAGGGGTAGAAGGTGAGATAGAAAACAAAAAAAATGTTTACATTGTTTCAAGCTGTATAGGAAGATCACATGGATAAATGACAGCGTTTGAACCATCCGAAGCCTATCTTTACGAGAAAACAATAAGTAGAGAATAAGCCTGCCTTTCTTTCGTGACGTGCAAAAAACAGCCTCGCTTGTAAGTTCACTAGCTCACCCAAGGGCATCGGGTCTCGTGGGGCGGGATCAGCGAGGGATGCAGGAGTCAAGGAACCCACTGCGACCGCGTCACGTCATAAGAAGGGATGGAGTCAACCAGCAAGGGGGTATTTAGCGAAGGAGGAGGGGTGGAGAAGAGAGGAGAATGAAGAGGGCGATTGGGGAGGGAGAGAGAGAGAGAGATGAGGGAGAGGGGGAGAGAGATATGAGGGAGGGAAGGGGAAGAGAAAGGAAAGAGAATGCACTTGGAGGAGAGGAATGCGACAAGGTACGTACCTCGAAGGAGGGTCACTGAAGAGAAGAAGCGAAGGGGGAAACGGAAAGGTGTAGGGAAGTTTTTGTTTTGTAGCATTCTAAATATTTTAAATCGCGGTAATTACAACGGGGTTGGAGTCAATCATGGTGAGAGCAGAAATTTCTGGGAACGGCTCTAATGGGGCAAATTCTTGAATGTTTGGTCGTTGCATGTATCACGCGGCTCCTTAGTTACTCATTGAAGATGAATTATTTCGAGACACATTCCCCCGCGATTTTCTTGGAGACGAAGCGAACAGGTGGCCACATTCTTAGGACACATACAAAATCCGTCTCTTTTCGACAGTCTGATTTCATGCTGAATCGGCGAGCGGAAGCGTGGCTCAATGTAATAGGATACGCAACTCTTTGGAATCGATTTTAGTTCCTCCAGGCTTATGAAGTGTTTCAATTAATTCTCACGGCGTAAGTCACTTGAGCGAAAACCTTAGTCGCCTAACTGTCGTGACTGGTTCATTGTTCGATGTTTTAGGGATTGGGATATTGATATTACGACCATTCTTAGCCCAGCAATAATGGTAGAAAAGTGGAGATGCTCTGAAGAACGACTACTACGTCGCTAGGTCTCGCTACACTTATGAAAAAATCTCTCAAAGTTGATAATTATGTCGTGGCTGCGTATTTAGATTTAACGAAGGCATTTTTCAATACGATCGACCTCTGGTCACGTCTATTACGTGCTTTTACTAAAATGAAGTACGATACCATGAATCCCAACTGTTTTTTATTTAATGGTGGCAGAATGCATGCAATAAAATGAAACAATTACTTATCAATCTTTAAACGGTCTGATATAAGCTTAAATAATTCTGAAGCGACAATTTAATCAGAGAGCATTTAAGCATTATGTTCTTAGGAGATCAGAAATATTAAAAATTCTTCTTTATAAACAATGGCTGAAACAATAATGATACAATAAAATTAACGTAAGACTTTTCCTGAATTCCCCCTGCAACTCTCGCAAGGAAACAATGAAATGGCGCTCCCCCTCCCTCCCCAAATGGCCTTACGTAATTTAAGGAGGAGGTCGGGATATTGTAATGGCTAATTTAACGTTCCGAATCCTAAAATCCAATTCCCAGGGGCGTCAAGATTTGTCAGTCACATTCCGATCTCTCCTTCGAGTGCAATGAAGATAGAATTCCAAGTGAATTATTCCGTCCGTCGAATAGGACGTTAATCTGTGGACCCTTTGGCGCCTTTCGTTAAGAGTAGGCTAATGCCGACACCAGGTATCTCTCCACCCTTCCTGCATTCTCTGAATATCCTACCCTTGCCGAATTGCATCCATCCCTAATGGCACAAATTACATTAGCTGTGGGCCGCCTGCCCTAGTAACTTCTACTAATTTAAGAATATCCCATAAGAGAACTGGCCGTTCTCCCCAATGTGTGAAGTTCACACCTCGTAGGTCTCCTGATAAGGGCATGCATGAGGTGAAAACAACCCTCTACTATTAAACCAAACTTTTGGCTTAAACACAGCGGTCTTTCTACAATAATAACAAAGATGTTTATCCGAAGAATACAGCAATGACTTAGGGAACGTTACGGACGATGGTAGACTTCAACTTCAGCGTTCACAAATATTCCATGACGGGTCATTTCTCTGATGGTTGAACATCAAACCGACGCGACGACAGGGCAGAACACCGTTGCGGCTGCAGCCTGGGGCCGCCTAAAGAGAAAATCCGACCCCTCGACTGAGTCCCCGGTCGGGACTGAGGGTCACCGCGGCTGACAATTCTTCAAGTCGGGAGAGAGGAGACGAGACTTGAGGGGAGCGAACCGGTAGGATCGCAAGTCATGTGCACCGAGAACATGCGATGCGGGGAGGCGAGTGGCGGCGGTGGGTTCGGGAGGAAGGCGGGGGAGGGTGAGCGGAACCCGGGGTGTGGGAGCGAAGTGCCTCACTCACCGCTTCGGATATCCAGTTGACCCATAAAAATTTTGAAAATAAAACGCGAGCTCCCGACTGCCCCGTGGAACCCTTAAGGGAGAGGCAAGATGAGGAGAAGCTTCGGGAAGAATGGAGAGTCTCCACTTATTGTTATGCAAAGTGGGCTGCAGTCACAGAAAAGCCAAGGTTATGATTTTACTCCCAAGTGGGGTTACGTAATTTCCAGAGGAATTGGGCGTGCGCGCTCCAGACATCTTGTGGGGAGTCTTATCCGTGGGTTGAAATCAAATATCCATAATGAAATTTCTTTTTTTAAATATTCATTATTTCTGTGGTTTCACAGAATGGAAAAACAGGATTTTGCATAGCTGTTTCCGTCGAGAAATGACCTCAATGACAAGGTGAGGGGGAGCCGAGGACAATGGAGGGGAACAGAATGGTGCATCCTGGAACTGACATTTGATTTTCAAATATTAATCGATAGCTTTCATCTGCATCAACAACTAAACAATACCCTCAAGGGCGTATGGCGGGGGGTGTTAGGTCACCACCAGAAAAAAAAGAATTTGCAAGCGATCGTCATTGATTGACTCTGAGCCATGTGCGATCATTTTACAAACAGAGCTATGGTTTGTTTTAAGGATTACATTAGGATTAGAGTACGGTACTGTTCAACGTGTATGTGGAGGAAATGATTAAAGAGGCATGGGAAGAACTGGAGGTGGGAATGAAAGTTGGAGAGGAATTCGTAAAATCAGTTAGGTTTGCTGATGACCAAGCTTTACTTTGTCAGTCGGCCAAGGGCTTGCAATCATTGCTGAGTGAATTGGAAGTCAGAGCAATAGATATGGGATGAGAATCAATATTAATAAAACAAAGGTTATGCGATTTTCCAGAAAGAAAAAGGCTAAACTAAACATTAAAATAGGAGGGGAAGAAACAGTTTACGTATCTCGGAAGTGTTTTGGACCAATACGGTCAAAGTAGTAGGGACGTAAGGAGAAGAATTGCGCTAGGCAAGGAGGGTTTCAGGAGGAGGGAGTTGATGACGGGGACGTTGTGTGAAGATGTTTAGAAAAGACTCGTCAAAACTTTGATTCGGAGCGTAGTTATGTACGGCGCGGAAACATGGTCACTGAAGCAGGATGACAGAAGTAGATAGGAGACTTTTGAAATGTGGGCGTTGAAGAAGAATGGACCGAATGGAAAACTAATAAGGATATACTTGGTATAGTGGGCGAGGAGAGGGGTTTGTTGGGATAAATCCTTAGGAGGCAGGAAAAATGAATGAAAGGCGTATTGATCGGCAGTGGGATGTTGAAGACTGTAATAGACGGGAGAATGTTAGGTAAATGAGGAAATGGGAGAAACAGGATAGGGATGTTGGACGGGATGAAAAGAGGAAGTACATAGAGATGAAGAGGGACCTGCTGTAGAGTAGGTTGCTGGATTGTGTTTTGTTAGGAGCCACAAAATATTTATTTGGTAGTTGTGTCCATCCAAAAACCTACCTTAACCGGTAGATAGCTTAATAATTAGGATTTAGTATAAACTGACTACCCTCAATTTCCCACAACTCTACTCCCGCACGTCCGTCTCGTTTCATGTGTCGTCTTCTCGTTGTTGATTTACGTAACTGACTTTCATTAAAAAGCCATTTTTCAGTACTTATTTAGTTCTCTAGCATTAGTTATCAGTCAGGGCTATTTATTATTGGAGCCAAATACTAAAAACGAATTATTATTCAACAAAGTTCCATTCGGTAAGTTCTGACAGTGGGACCATAATTTTTGATTCACCCTGGGCCCATAGACAACTGTACTCGCAATGTATTTGTATTAATTTTTTTTAATGAAACACAATTATTTCGTAAGCACATTCTCAAATATTTGAAAAAAACAAGGTAAATTCCATATTTAATAGTAATTTCAAAACAATAGGTCCCTCCTGTACAAAAATAAAAGTATTATCGTTATTGCTTCGGATCACTTATCTATTCTCGCACAAAAATGCTTAGGTTGCAACTTTCAGCGCAGGCTGAAGTACTGCCAGAGATTGGTTAACAATTATGCTTTACCTATCATTTAGTGTAAACTAATCTTTACTAATCCGGATTTAGATTCCATTATTACGATTTGGTAGGCTAAAACATTCGAACTATCCGTTCCGTAGAAGCTTTCGAATGGTTTGGATATCGAATTAAATGGAATTCCACTTAACCATTCGGAAAGCTGTTTTGCGATAACCTTTTGGATTTCGATAAAAAGACAGTCTCGAATTGAAAACCAGTCGAAAGCGCCAGGGACACATCTTAATTTTTGTCCATACCATAACCGCTTTGGAATTAATTGGCTTGCAGAAACGGGAAAATGAGTCACAGGACTGGAGATTCCTAATTTGTCATTTCAATACGATTTAATCCATTTGATTTCCAACATGTCTATCAGAATTGTTAAGATCTAAATCCTTTATCACGTTATTTACTACGAACCATGACTGGAAATACAAGCTCGCTGACAACTCGCGGGACTATCGATCGATGTTACGGGACTCGTTCGGTTATCACTTCGTTTTAATCCACAAGCGATTTGCAAATGGCTTAAGAAAAGGGCAAATGGCACTAATCGGCGAGTTCAAACTTGTGTTTTGGGCGCAAAGGCCAATCTAAAAATTTGACGGTGCATTATTATTTTCGGCCGAGAGGACTTCTCGGTGTGTGTTGGGGGCCTTGGGACGAAGGGGGTGAAGGGGGAAAGTGGGGGGAGGGAGTGGCGTGCGTGCGGTTGGACGGTCCCGCCCTCGTTGTGCACGCGGCTGCCCTGACGAACCGGGGACCTGCGTGCCATGGTCCATGGTCAAACACGCGATGTCCCTCTCCCACTCTTCTCAGTGGCAAGGTGAGATTGATGCCAGAAAGTCTTCTATTCAGTATATCCATTTACCTGTGCACACAATAAATTGGTCCTGCGGAAACAGACATAAAACTATGCCTGTCTGTTGATAAATATAACGCCATTGCTTCATGTATGAAGTCTATAATTCAGAATTGTTGGCCGAAAGGGCATTTAAGAGGGTAGCAACTCATTCTCTAGACCTCCATTCCAGGTTTTTCCCGATTTTCCTCTCGAGTGTTTGAAATACAAATAAGTATTTTGCTATGGTGTTGATCATCGAAAGTCGTGAGACCCGCACGGAAGTTGGCCTAAGTCAAATACGAACTAATATAACAAAGAAAAGGAACATCGTACCATTCAGAAGTTCCATAATATTCTCAATTTTTATGTCAAATTCCCTATTGTTTTTTATATAAAATTTGCAGTTCTTTTCTAATTTCATCTGATTCTTAAGAAATTGAGCAATTCACGACTGTTCCCAAATTTTTCTGACTGGTTAGTCATTCCGTAAAGTATTTCCTCGGGATTTAAGAACTACTGACGCGACTGACCAAGCAGGCCTCCGAGAGGAATTAATTTTAGGAGCCAAATCTTGCTAAAAACAGCTTCGAAAACGTACTCAGTGACGAAGAAATAGATAGTGCTGGAATTATAAGATATAAAACATACTTGAGCAAATTTTTTATTCCACACTGCCACCTACTATAGCACAGCATCAATAAACCAGCTAGAAACTCCGTTTTTGGAATTCCCTTGCAAACCCATGAAAACAATAATGGTTTCCAGCCATGCATAAACTTCCTGTCATCGATTAACAGGGCCACTGACAGCATGTCGCAAAATAACGTCGCGAGGATTCGAGTGGAATTATACTCACTCTGTTTTCAAACCATTCATTGAATCAAGTCTTTTAAAAAACCGACCGGATAAATAACGCTTAAGAACTTGTTGCAATCTGAGTTTCTGACATGACTGTACGAGTATATCTCGGAATTATCGATGAGAGTAGTGACCATGCGGGCATTTTAGCCATTCTGAAAACTGCATAAGAATAAAATAACGGCATCCCATTAAAACTGATACGATAATTTTCCCGATCCGGGTATTTGCACCACGTTACTGTAAGCAGTTCATGATGGCTCAGAAAAACAAGATGCCAGGAATTTTAATCAGCATTTTAGCGCTGAAAATTCACGGAAAACCCAATGAAAAACATTGAAAACATGGGAAATTGAGAGAAATATTATTTAACAATACGAGGTCTGTTCAATAAAGGGGCGAACTGATGCCACCTGGCGGCCATGTCGCGGACTACGTATATTGACGACTTTAAACGTGGCATTAATATCTTAGTGCCCATCCGAGTCCGTATTGTAACAGCTTGGTTCATTATTTTTACATTTGGGTTTCCTAGGCATCAAAGTTTGAACGACGAAGTAGTATCTCGAAATGAAATCTTAAATCGAATTCTCGTATCACTAGCAGTATTCTACCGGTTTAGGACAAAGTTTCGATGGGTCCAGGCAATACACACTGTAGTACTTCCCAAAGTCCCAAATAAGATGACACAAGAGTGCTTAAACCTTATATTCAATATACATTACTACATACATAACTAGTTCTTCAGCCCTGCATATTTTCTGCCTTCTGCAATTCAAGTCAAAATACCTTCTCTTTTTCTTCTTACACCTATATTTCCCAATATTATCTCATCTACGTATTACATTCTTCAGGTTTCCACCGCCTCTTAGGATCTCCTACATCCACCTGACCCCACCCCTTCAAATTCTCCATTCTCCTAATAACCTGGAACTTTTATTGCCCTTATTATGTCATTAGGAAAGTAAAAAAAAAATACCGTGTCCAAAAGCACGCAAACCAAAATGAATTTGCGCCTCGCTGTACGACAGTTAAATACAATTAAAATTCCTCTCCTGCACGATTTTTGGTTGTATGGGGAATTTGAAACTTCATGTTTCACTCATAAAGTCGTGTAATTTTCACCAAACCGCTTACAGAAAACTCGGTTTCTTAAGTCACTATATCCAAAATCGAGAATGCAGTAAGGTGAGGCAGACAGACTTTTTTAGATTTCATTAATTATTTTGACTACTACCAAACCCACACAATACATTGATACGCACATTAGCGTCAATTACAATCGACGAAAAATAGAAAATTGTCTCTATATTTCCTTACTGTAACCGAACAAAAAATAATAATTGATGTACACTGTTCCGGAAATGTGCAAGGAGCTTTGGGAATTTCCCAAAGAATCATGATTGATACCGTCATTCTTTATTTACAATGACATTAACGCAAACAGAACCGCTGAGTTATCCGTCGATGTACGGACATCTACCATGACATAAATATTATTAGTAATAATTACCCTTCGGAAACAGAAAGCCTATCGTTCTGTCATCCATGGGTTGGAGAGGAGATAAATGCAGACATAGATATTTAATACCATCTTATAATGAACAACATTTTGGGGGGGGGAAATACTTCCGTCGCTGCTGTATCAGCGTCATAAAAACTTGGCTTTGTCAAGCAAACCGTATCGAAAATTGACGAAAAATTTAAATTGACTAGAACGATTTTTAAATGTGCGTACACTTAGATGAAATTTGGCGTGAATGTTCCTTTGGACTGTCGTTTTGGATAAGACGAGTAGAATATAAAACGGGGCATCATCGGATAAGTTAAGATTAGTAATTCGAAATTCCCAAAAATTCGAACCGAAGTAACCCCATGGTGAGCACAATTTTTCCGCACTATTTCCTCACTTAGTATTTCCATTTTATCTTAAGAGTAATTTTTTAAGTATCATGATTGACAATACTTCTAGAACTTAGTACTTAAACTTTCAGAAATCTTATACAAGAAACATGAGCGTTACTGACGTCATGATTTTCAACTTGAATGTATTTAGACGGTTAATTTTCCATTTCAAGGTCTCGTTTAGAATCTCGCTCGAAAAGCATGCATAATGTTAATGAATTGAATTTGGCAATCGGACCTCACGTTAAGTAACGCTGAGTTGATAGGAGGGTTTTGTATGGTGGTAGAGTCGGTTCTTTTCAAATCGTTACGTTGCTTGTTTTCGTTACGACAGTAGCGAAATAAACATATCGTTTCTTGATTAACATCGCCAGCTCATTAACCGCATCATTATGATCAACGTGAATTGAATATGTCCACAATAAAGTCTTACAGCGAGATAATCACTCTCGACGAAAGTTCTGTCACGCTTGTGGTGAGCATATAACTATTTAAATTCATAGAACAATAAAATAATTACGACTGGTATTGATTGTACATATTGTACTCCAATTAATATTAATTACAATTGTACTCCAAACCTCATCGTGTTAAATATAGTAACTGTTTTCATCAAGGATTATTTAGCATGTTAAAATCTAGTTCAAGTTGTGATTCAAGTTTTGGGTTTGGAGATCGCTTGGGACCCGCGGTTATACTCAAGACTTCTTATAAAATTTTATGGTCAGAGTTTGATTGTATCGTATGAATGGGAGAAAGTCAGCTTCTCGCTATAATTTCACGCAACACATTAAATTAATGAGTTTTCTCATCGCTCACAAATATTGTTCAAATCGACGATTACAAATTGCATCAGTGTCACTCTTAATCCTCAGTGAGAAGCGAGCTCTCTTGGCTTAGGTTTCGAAGTGTCCATAACCCTTACTCGGCAATGAGTAAGAGTATTCAATTAAAATAATCAACTAATTAATTCACGCGAATATTTATTCTAACATTCTCCCCTCTATTACAGTCTTCAGCATCCCACTACCAATCAATATGATTTTCAACTAATTTCTCCTACCTCCTTAGGATTTCTCCCTACAAACCTCTCTCCTCGCCCACCACACCTAGTACTTCCTCATTTGTTTTCCTTTCGGCCCATTTCACCTTCTCCAGGCTACTCTACGTCCACATTTCAAAAACGGCTAATCTACGTTTATCATCCTGCTTTAATGACCATGTTTTCGCGCCATACATAACTACGCACCATATCAAAGTTTAGACGATATTTTTCTTAACGTCCTTAGTGTAATTAATATGAACCCATAATTCAAAGTACGTGGAGAACAATATGTATAAATAGATGCTCGTTTACAACATTAAGTTCTCTTCCCATTTTCAATTTTTTTTTATTTAGTAGCAATTGATCATATCTTTAGTATCAACTGTCATTTCTAAAACTGAGGATTATAATCAATTCATAAGTCACAAATATTGTGTGACGATATTTTTAAATTTTCTGAAATTAATGGTTTAGTGTTTTACCAATATATCTCAAAAAGTCCTTTACTTTTTGTTTTTTTAACAAAAGTTAACGACCCTTCTGTAATAATATCGCTCGCCAGCACCTTGCGCTCGCGCGGTTCAGGGTTCATTTCATATTTTCAATCAGAAATATCCGAATTCTTCCAAAAATTGGAATACTCAAATGAAAGAAACAGAACCCCAACTGGAAGAGTCTAGTTTAGTTGTCTAAATATTTCAAACATTTTATCATTTAAACTTCCAGTTTCCCTGAAGCGCTTAAAACGGAAAATCCGAAATCATTTAAAATTTTACTTGAATGTCCTGAAAATGAACTTTGACTTAGACCTGGCCCCAGGATAAGAACAAGTGCCACATAATCCTATTAATATTAATGAAAACACTAAAATGATTGGTTCAACTGGTTAAGTCCTAAATCTATTTATTTTATTATTATTTTTATTTATTTATTAGACAGTACCCTGCAAACCACCACCAAGGTGCGTGGCAGGGGGTGATTAGAGCTGATGGTGATTATCTATCCAAAATCTCTGTTCTAAACTTCATCTCTCATAGTTACTTCATCTTATAAGCCACCAAAGTGAAGGGACTATGCCAAATGGCATAGTCCCTTCACCTAAGCTTTCAGTGTATTTCTGAACACTGGCTGAACCCGAACGAAATTAAAATTGCCAGAAACAATGACTTTTACTTGGTCTCATATTTTTGTAGAACAGAACACAATTCAATATTGAGTTTGGTTCCTTGTCTGCTCAGAGAAGACTTGATGGATATTCTAACCACTTTTAAATGTTCCCCTTTCATAAACCCTAGTAGGGTTACTAGCTCCTCCTCAACCATTGACAAGATCATCTCCAACATTACACCAAATGAATGTATAACCTAAGATACACACTTCTCTGGCCATATAGCTCAGTTTTTGAAGTTTCAATGTTTTGAGTTTTCAACGCTGACTTCAGCTCATTTCATCTGGGGTCGAATGCACGAGTTTTTATTTTCGTTTTCAGCTCGGTAAAATTTTCAATGATTACTCCAAGGAGCAATCCTAAGAGTCTGTCTTTACAAACAAGGCATTTGACACTAAATTCAAAACTTCCATGAGATTTTCTTGCATTGATGCACTGTAATTGCTTCCCTATGATGCCTGGAAAAACACCACTCCCTCAGAAAACAAAATGTAAATTACTGTAAACTCAAGAAAAAAGGACTGCTTCTGATAATTAAAAAAAAACCGAATGTCGTTCCGTCAATGGTCTAAAATGTTAATGCTCATTTTTGACTATTGCAGACTTGTAAATGAACGCTTTCAAGTGTACAGAGCTTGATATAATTTGCCTTTCTGCAGCGAGTACTGTAGACTGTTAGCAAGCAGGCATCACTGTAATCAAGGCTTACGTTTTCTGGCTGAGAGATATCGGAAGCCTCCCTCTCACTGAATGTTATGGAGACGACTGTCCGCGTCCACGCAACACAGATGCTCCCAGGCGTTGTCCCCACTCCCCCGCTGGGTGCCATAACACTAGCCAGCCAACCCATGTGATTACAACCGTGAACCATGCGGTTTCGATCACTTCGAGCGTATCAGACTCATTACATAGGAATTAATTCAACGCCATCGTCAGGAGATTAACGAATGTGTTAGGTAATTACGTCTGTTAAATACTCTTTGACTACTAATTTTGACGTAAATTAAAAGCGAAATTCTTCAATGCGCCGTAACGGTTGTTGCAAAATAATGACACTTAATTTTTATGCTATTTGAACGATATCAACGGAGGAATTATCACTCCATGGACGGAGTAATTGCTTAATTAACGGAATGTACTAAAACGTTCGTCCGTGTCCGGTCATAAACTCTGGTAACTATAGATTTTATGGATAATTATATCAGGTAGATTTTAGCGTATGCACTAGTGATATGCTAAATTGTATACTGAATTTTCATAAATGCACAATACCTGAAAAAAGTCGGAAAAGAGAGAGATAGATAGAAGTTATATCGATTGAAGGGTAGGAAACACAAAGTTAAGACCAACATACTCAAAAAGTGACCACTGTATGAATGGCCCTGAAGACTTGGCCGGTTGGATTTCCAAAGAACTATTGCAACCATTTCATATCTTTTAGATCTACACTTTCTAATCAGCCCACTCTTCACCCCCGTATGAGTGTATGCACTTTTATCCCCAAATTATGCAGCAGCTTAAAATCAATCTTGGATACCACAATTTCCACCCCTTCCAACTATCCTTACCCCCTTTGCCCCTTCCCCAAACCTATCCCTCAACTCGCTGCTCCTCCTCCCTTGACTAGCATTCTGTTCGTTTCTATACCCTATCCAAATCAGTTCCTATCTTCGCCACGGGAGCAGCGCACAACAATCCCCGTCTCCTTTTTTTCCCTAACGCCCCAACGCCTCAACTTCTTGCACCCACCCCTGTATTTGAAAGCAAAAAATATCCATTATAATGAACGCCTACACATGTCCATGATTTCATCTAATTTACAATATCGGAGTAAATCCATAATTGAACTTCGAGATATGGATTATGAATTTTTTTATTGAATCTCGGCTGGATTAAACATTGAGAAATATCCTATTTTACTGGGAGTAGTAATCAATTCCCATTAACTTCATAACTCATGCAACATTGAATATGATGGGTGTTGTATAAATGTCAGAGATTGGATCTTACCGAGTAATAGAATTTGCGGTGATAAAAATAATGCTCTGTTGTTGTATCTTCAAGTAAAATGCTACCATTTTCCCGTTACTCATATAATCCCCTAGAAACAAAATCCACTCTCGAACCCGACAGTCATAGGAACCAGACAGTTTGATAGGCGAGGCTACGATACAATTTCCTACGGTGGGTGCAATCCATAATAGGAGGGTCAGGGCCTCTCCAACGTGCTCCCTGTGGTCTTTCAGGGATTTCTAATACCTATTAAAATAATCGCAACGCTTACAATTAGCTGTGGGTTGCCTGAGCCATTACACAGATTTGAATACAGGACTGTCCTGCCAGAAGGCGTGCGTTTCAATCACTGGGCTACTACAACCAACATATCGACGCAAATGTTACGCAATGTTAGGTTTTTACTGTGAAGTTCAATTGACACTGTTTTTATTGTGTTATTTATTAACTGTTACTGATATTATTTAACTATACTTTGTGTTAGAAGTAAAACGAATACACGTATCTATCACTCTCTGTGATGAACCGGACAAAACAAAATACAGGAACCTTTTCTTCTAAATTCTACACAGATTTGACATTTGAATTAAAAATCTCTTCCAAGAATTGGAAAAAAACCTTTGGTTATTTAAGATAATTTGGAATTTAAGACAAATAGATACCTATTCGTCTTTATTTTTGGGACTAAAATCAAGACTTTAGAGCTTCTATTATAACCGCACTCTTGCAAAAGCACTTTGATCACAAGTTGGGCACGCAGCTGCATATTATAGAAATCTACAGACAAATACTTAATATATTAAGATGAGATTGCTGGCCTCCAGTCAAGTGAAGGGATGGATACATTAGGGAGAAGATAAAAACGAAGAAATTTCAAGCGCGAATTACAGTTCACTCTTTCGATGTGGTCTTGTTTGAGAGTCCACTCTTGACTCGAATTCCAGTAAGTTTTTCCACCCATAAATCTCCATCACAATGATTCGGGCTGTCGGGATATGAGGGTGATTTCAATTTTTAAGAGTGCTACATCATGAAGATCAAGGTACGGTCATCGCCTTTAAGCTGCAAAGTGCTTTCACTACCACTTCTTGCTTGACCGTTTGTGCAACTGCATGATTTATGTCTGGATGAGGCGGAGTCTAACCCTAGTTTACATTAAATCCTTAACGGATAAACCAAACAGACACTTGAGAGGGTACTTTTATGCCAGCTTTCTACGAATTAACACGTCCACTTAGAAATTTATTTGGTTATCTTAAAAGTAAGAAATGACAATAACTTTTACGGAAATTTAGTATCGGCGATTATGGGTAAATAATGTCAGTGGCATTTGGAATTATTATTTTTACAATTATCAATAATATATTATTACCGCAAAGAGACCTATGATAAGAAATATGTTTCAAATCTCTGCGGGGCTCCATTAAAGTGACTGGCCTTCATTAAAAAAATAGTGGGGAAATACTCGATTGAATAATAGATAGGGAAACATGTTACTCCGCGTTGACCTGACCTTGAACACGCGTCGAGGGTTTGGGGACATGAGAATATGGACCAAATTTCGGAAGTAAACAACACGCAGAGAATATTTTCCATTTTGTGATGAAACTTATGAACGAACAGAAAGCACCGCAAGATTGGACCTCCTGAGCATGGATTATCTGGAAGTCGAGAGAATTAACACACGATTAAAACAACTAGATGAATGAAAATTGAATGATTTGGATTCTGACAAGGTGGGAATGATTATAGCATCACATCTCATTTGTAGTCGAGACCACAAAGATAAACAACATTCCTTAAAACCTTCGGTAAAATTTGAATCTACGGTTAGCTAGGATTAGAGCATAGGCAAATGGTAGTTACTTGGAGCATTGGCAAATTTTACCGATTGTAACATTTGTCAATGCTCTAAGAACTGGTGACCAAGCATACCTCCTGCCGCACACCATTAAAAAGAAGCTTGAAGAAAACACAACTCCTCTTGCAATGCAACAATTTCAAAGTGAAAAGATCATTCGCCTTGAGCGAGATTTGAACCCGGATCCCTCGATATCCGGCCGAGTGCTTTAGCCAGTTAATCTACTGAGGCGTCTTCTTATACACCGAAATTTTTTGAGAATGATTTTTACAATTTGAAATTGTTTCCTTGAAATGCACATTAGCGCATGGCTCCTTTACAAGTTGCAAGTGGCGGTATCTCCCGCAGTTTCTTCTGAATCAAAGGTAAACTTTGGCTTTAACTTCGTCGACTGTGAAGCAACAAGCACGACTACGAATACCTGCGACATTGTATGTACGATATCTCGCAATAACACCTTGTTCCTTTAAAGCCCCGTCTTATTCCATAAGGTCCTTCTATTAAAAACCCAGCTTGCATTTAAACAAACCCGAACTCGGCGGAATCACCAACAAATACGGACAGAGAGGTTCAGGAAAATAGTTAAAACAAACTCAGAGACCTCTGAAAGTGCATTTCCTCGGAGCTTGTGGAATCTATCTTTATCATAAAAATAATACTTTCTACCAAACCACATGCGGAGAAAGTAGAATCAACTAATTGGAATATATCGATCGTAAACACATCGGAAAGGAATGTCCGTAGACGAACGGATGGTACGTGAGAAATTCGGGTCGCGGTACGAGCTCGAATTATTCTCAAATTGGACCAATGTATAGATTTTGAGATGTGAATTATGAATTCGTAAATGCGTGCATGCTCACTACTAAATTTCTCTTGTCAACAAACCTTGGACCAAAACCCTACCATTTTCGACTTAATTAATTCGGTTTTAACTATACTCGCTGGCGATGAAACGTCAGCATAGGTCGTAATAGGTCAGACTCCGTATAATGTTATTTTCTTACGTAGATGAAAGCATAGTGGACTGCCTTTCCTTAATTTCTTCTCGCTCGGCAATCGGGCGTACGAGTACATTCCTAGCAAGAATGCTATCTTCAAATTTGCGATACAGAATGCTCCCTCGGTCTTTCCCTTCGAGCAAAGTCAAACGCCAAGGTGAAAATGTGAAACTTTCTCCATTGCATTCTCCACCTATGTGAGAAAGCGAGTGAAAACCCAAAAAAAGACGCTGGCGCTTCGCAATCGGGAGAGCCGAGCGGGTCGCGGCGGCGAGCGGGGTGGCGTCGCGGCGGGGAGGGGAGATGCACGTGGGGAGGGTATGGGGGGGGGGGTTGGGGGCGGAAGCGACGCGGAAACGTGAATAAAGACGGAATAATCACTTCCAACTCCCGCACCACCGATATCACAAAAGCACGGAGACCTCCAATTTCGATCCATGTCTCGATCCTTCGGAATACTTATTCGGAGAAAGAACGAGAGTTTAGAGCGACCAGGATCCGGCCGAAAGATACGGGAACGGCAACCAAGAAACACGAGAACCAGAGAAATTTTTTAATGAGTTTTCGTAATTTTTTTCTTCGCTTTCTTTCGAAAATCCGTCGCTCCCTCACGGTCGCCCATGACCCACTGAGGAGGCGGTGGTGGGCCGATGGGCGTCGGTAAGGCCACAGCCTCTGCCTCGGGTCGATGTTTACATCCCACTCAATCCCAAACATAGAAAAGGAAAAGTAAGGTGTCACCATCGACCACTGATGAAAGACTCACGGCAATTTGCGCAGTAAGTAAAAATAATATCTCCCCGTAGGATTAGTATAACAATTGAGAACACCTCAGTCACGCGAAGTCGAGAGTAACTTTTACGAAAAGATTTCCTAAGCAACACTCTTCGACCATTGTGGGGAGGTGAGGTAGTCTTAGTGCGTAGAACGTTCAACGAACGAGAGGGACCCGGTTCAAATCCGGGTGATGCCTCTGAAAAACCTCCCCTTAAGCCCCTTTGCTAAATGTACTGCGAGTTACTGTAAAAAAGGGTGGCCGGGACAGGAAGAACTGACCGTAGAGGTGTAAGTTTCACACACCTTAGAATTCAATGAGCATGGTAAAAGATAAACATTACATCTATGCTTCAATGCCGAATACCTTACCATTTATGTCCATTATGTGGACCATTAAAATTTAAAATGTTTATCACAATGCTTCAGATAAAAACAGTAAGACTGAGCAATTGAAACGTTCGGGTGCATCGAAACTTACGACGACACGAAACTTTTCGACGAAAGAAATAACGACCCAAACCTCCTTAGCAAATTCAAAATATGATAATGACCGGCACGATGAAATAATTAAATATTAAGTAACCGGGATATGTCCATTTAAAAAAAATCAATGATTTAGTAAAACATAAGAATTATTGCTAGATGTATATTGGCATTTTCGTGTGTGTGTGCACGAGCGTTTTTGTATATTAGCCTAGATATATTCAAATGAATGTATGAACGTAAGTTTCTACATGAATGGATAATGCCCTACCAACCCACAAACATACAACACAAAAAGGAATATGTTTTCGAATACTGTTCAATTTATTGAAATTTTTCAATCCTCTCAATCTGATGATAGACTATTTTTCTCCAAATACAGCAGCACAATCGGGGAGATAATAGGTTAACATCACTAGGAATGGCGAACAAACACTAAGGAACACAATGGGTTCTGTATCGCTCACCGTGAGAAGGAAGGGACAGAAATCGGAGGAATGGGACAGAAATATTCGCCCTCTTGAAATTCGAAAAGTTACGTAAGGGAACGTTAGGCCGCTACGGAAGGAGGATACTCCTTCCTTGACGTCACTAATTTTACGCTCAAATTTTATTTCTAAATAATCACCTCATCTAAATCAATTTTGATTCAAGATGAAATTGCCGTCATGATGTGACGATAATCATCGTTGATAATCGACTCATCCGTCTTAGTACGAGGTCCGTGATTTTGGAGGATGGAGTTTGATTAATTAAAACGTTTTATAGCAACAGTTTTGAAGTCACACCAGCCTCATGCACGAAATGAAACGGCAGCCGTTATAGTTGCACAATACATGCTGCATCTGAATCAGTTTCCTGCTTCCGAGCAATCTTATACTCATTACATGTCAAAATAAAAACGCAGGATATTTTAATAATCTTGCGTGCACAGCTTTGGATACTAATGATAAACAATAGGAGTACTGAATTCGCGACACTGCCTCGACTAAATTTACACTACACTTATTTTTGTTTCCTACGTGAGCCCTAGGATTCTCTATTGTTGCATTTCCCTTTCTTAGCTCCTTAGAAGATGTTGCTCATGGGCAATTTTGATCCCACCAATCTCCAAAGCAAAAATACATAGGTATGCGTCACCTCACCGTATTTGCTAACCTTTAAATTTATGACAAAATTTCATTACTTGAAGTGAAGTGCTTCGGAATACATGAAGATACCGGATATTGTAAAGGAGCTCATTAATTCTTTCTAAAGGACTTGAAATAATCCAAGAATTCTTTTTATCCACTTTAAGAATAAACCACGTAATCAGATCAACAAAGGGAAAAAATAAGAAGCGTCCAAGAAATTACTTGAAATCGCCCTCTTCGTAGAACCCATGCTATGTTATGTTAAATCAAATGAGAAAATTGACTCGCGTTATCTTTTTATCGTATTATAATACTTGAATCATTGCAGTAGGAATTAATAGAGCAGCGTCAATCCTATGCGCCACACTCTATCGAGCTGACAAAAATATTGCAGATGATTTGTGTGACGGATCTGCCTCCACGTGCAAGATAACGAAATATTGGCCATGATTACTCCCAACACAAAACAACTTATATGGTTAATTTACAGCCCAGTTCGAACAAAACATTATGATCCAGCAGTACTCATCATACTATGGAGGGTGCCGAGGAAACGTTCAGGCACTAATTTACTGACAGGAGATTGGATCATAGTGAAAGTTATTGAATTCAATTGAGTGGATTTTAACACTCAAAAGCAAATTACATACAGAGTTTCATATTCCAATTACTAATACAAGAGAATATTCATGAAAAAACATCAAAATGACAAGATACTGATTATTTCTCTACATCTTACAGCGATATAGGGCCTGATATACCATTCCAAGCTTCTCCTCAAAAATCGTTTTAAACTTTTTAAAAGTGAATTTTACGATTGAGTAATTTTAATCAAACGCATTGACGGTATTGTTCGTACACAGTTATGAGAAGAAATTTGATTACCGGTAAGAAGAAAGGAAATTAGAGAAACTTTCATAGCGCTTTACATTAGATGAGTTCGACGAGAGTAAATACTTTGTTAAGTGAAAATCACACTTAAGGTTGGACACCACGCCCCACGACTCCTGGGAGCATTTGAGAACAGGAGGCACGCATCACAAGAGGGTTGGGAAGCACTAAGGCTACGCAGTAGGGATTTGACACTCGGATCGTGGTGGTACCAATGGCGCGGAAAATTCGTGAATCGACGGTCGCGACGGCACATCAAAGTCCCCTTAGTCAGTCCGATGCGGGGGTAGGGGGATAAAGGTGAGTGGAAGAACTGTGGAGGGCGAGTGAGGGGAGGGGAAGGTACGCGGCGAACGTGGAACGGACGTCAAATGCCTGCGCTCAGAGGAGCGCAGACCGCATTGCAGGTGGAACGAAGTCAAAATACGTATAGGTATACATGCTAAGATATATATATATATATACATACAAATATATATATATATATATATGAATATATATATATATATATATATATACACTTTTTTGGAAAAAGTGCCTCCCTGGCCTAGAATCTCTGCGTTCTATCCTAAAGGACCTCTATCCTATCCTCAAAAACCACAATTCCACCACCAACCTTTTCCCCAAATGCCCCTCTGTCACTTTCAAACGCCCCGCCAATCTATCAGATCTTCTAAAATCTACCAATCCACTTCTTAAATCCTCGCCCCGTTCCAAAATCACTCCCAGACCCTGCAATAACCCTAGATGCAAAACATGTCCTATTTTCCTAACCAGAATCCCATCCCTCTCCCACCCGCTCTTTAACTCTCTCCCACCAATTCCCTACTCCTCGTGTACCTCCAGCAATGTTGTCTACCTACTCAAGTGCCAACTTTGCCCTGCCTTTTACATTGGACAGTGTACCACACCCCTCAATATTAGAATCAATAATCATAGAGCCTCATGCAACAATTCCTCCCTTATTGGTATGCTCCCAATCCCCAAACATGCCTCCGAACACAACACTGCCTTTGACCAATGTTTTAAAGTATCCGTCTTAGCATCCCTCCCACAACTCAAAACATTAGAGCTAGCTTTCATCTGGCTCTTGGATTCCTGGAATCGCCCAGGCATTAATATTAGACATTAATTGCCCCCTTTATGCATATAATTTCATCCCCCTCCGCCCCCAACAACTTCCATATCATCCCCACCTTTTTTAAAATTCCCGCGCCATACACTACCCCTCCAAACTCCTCACCTCGAATGCCTTCCCCCCCTTTTTTCCCCCCTTTTCCTTTCTTTTCCCCTCTTTTCCCCTCTTTTCCCCCATTTCCCCTTCTCCTTCCTACCACTGCTTTCGGGCCCTCCTCTGCCTCAGTTCTGTTCCTAATTCCTCTTGAGAAAGGTGGTTGGACCACCGAAAATTCGAGAACCAGTGAGTTTTCCCTCTTTTGCGTGTTTTGGTTTCTGTGTTTGTTATGACTATCAGTGAATTTATATATATATATATATATATATATATATATATATATATATAAACTTTTTTGGAAAAGCCACGAACGTGCACAATAAAATTCACTACATAGTCACAGCAAACACAGAAACCAAAACACATTAAAGAGGGAATCACTAGTTCTCGAATTTTCGGTGGTGCAACCACCTTTCTCAAGAGGAATTAGGAACAGACCTGAGAAAGGTGGTTGCACCACCGAAAATTCGAGAACTAGTGAGTCCCTCTTTAATGTGTTTTGGTTTCTGTGTTTGCTGTGACTATTTAGTGAATTATATATATATATATATGTATATATATATATATATATATATATATATATATATATATATATATAGATAAAAGGAAAATGGGATAGGAACACATGTAAAAGACAAACAAAGGAATGGTGGGGAAGGAGGAATGGAGCAGATCATAAGCGCACAACGTACATATAAATATGTATAAATATTATATAAATAAGGATATATGTGCGCTACATTATTTTCCTATTTTCGAAACTTCTCGGGGGTCACTGGAACGAGAGAGGCGGAGGAGAACAGGGCCAAGGTTGTGGGGAAGGCCGGGATTGTTCGCCAGACGCCAGCACAGTGTTGCTGGAGTTCAGGGTCAATTCAGAGAGTGGAGAGACGCGCTCGCACACAAATACGCAAATTAATGGGGCTCGTGATCCCAAAATTGGGAATTCGGGCTGTATTTGAACGTTATTTTTTTAGAATTCAGTCTAGAAACGTGGCAAAATGTTCAGGCCGGTTTACCCCCATTGTTATTTAGGCTATTTGTATTTCTTTTGTATAGACGGTTGGAATCAAAACCCTTTCAGATGCTCACCTACGTTAAAATAATATCCAACTTATGCGCGATACTGACTGATCAAGGATATTGTCCAAATTAGGTGGTTTCAAAAAAAAATTCCTTTTTATAAATTCTCAGTTGTGTTGGCTGTTGTAGATTTCATTCTTTACTTGTTAAGTAAATCTACTCATTTTAGTACATAGGGTTAATTTCATATTGTAGCATTTTTCAAGACTTCAGTGCAACGATATTTAGAGGAAAATGCTCGCTGCTTAACTTACGGTCATGGATTCGAAATCCATCCCAGGAATTCATGCTGTGTTGTAATTATTACTGGCACTTCCACCCAACTGAAACCGACGATCACTTTCGAGCTCTAAAAACGACAACAGTTTAATAGAATTTTCCAATATCACCATGTTGAAAGCTTGTAAAACGCGTAGCCTAAGCACACTGCTGAATACCAATTCGGATTAACGACGTGAAGATCATGTACAAAAACCCATAAAAATGCCCCTCCGCTTTTGAATAGGGACGGCATTTAAATATACACTCCGAAACTAGGACTCAATGAAGACAGTTTTTCTTTGTGGTCTTTGTGATTGCATCATATATACTGATTCGAATTTAAATATTCCCATACGTCGCTTCCCAACCACTCCAACTCGTCTGCCCCGCATGCTTTGACAGCGTTTGTAAACATTTTATGTTGAAAAATTCAGTCATACTGCGGGAAACAGTAACTCACACCATCTAAACAGCAGCGGCAGGAACTCTGAGAACCGAAATCATTCATAGAAGAATACTTCGAACAACCAAGTTTTTTGAAACCGACTTCGTCTTCGTGGTAGCTAGCTACTTTGAATCTGAAAAGAAAACTTCACTTTTCCAAACGTTTCTTTGGTTAGGTAAACAACCGAATTTCGGCGAACGTACTCTTCGTCTGCCTCGCAAGAGCACCAGTAAAAACCAAAACAGCGCTCTGGAAAGCATTCTCATGGTAGAAAATTCAATGCGCACGACAGGACTTATATGGTTACTTGAATGCATTGAAATGAGGTAAATTGTGGGCAATGAACGCGTGGCAGAGTTTCCTTCCAACGCTTTCCACGAGCACGGACGCAAGTGGGATCACGCGTGGGGGTTCACGCACGCCACTCAACGACAAAAGAAGGTCATAAGCGTAATGTGCGCACGATCTCCACTTCCCGTGGCGCCTTGTTCGGGGGTTGGCCGTAAGCGGGGACCCTGTTTGGGGAGTGTGAGGGAAAGGGAGAAGGAGAGAGGAGGATAAACGTAAATAGACGGAGGAATGGAAGGGCGGAAAAAATTGGCGAAATAAAAAAAAAAGAAAGGAAGGCGTGCGAGTGAGCGGAGTGGAGGGAGGCAAGCAGCGTGTCGGGAAAGGGCGGATCACCACCGTCGTTTCCATCGTTAGGGCGGCGAAAAGGCGCCGTCGCCGGCGTGGCTTTTCTATTTTCCTCGGTTTTATTTTTTCGACAGGGCTGCTCCCGCGCCCAAACAACTATATGCGGCGGTTCAAAAACTCTGTCCCGCCCTCCGATGGTTTGAATTTTTATTTGATCCGCATCACTTTCTTACCCACGTTCCATTCTTAGAAGCCTTAATTGCATCTGCTATTGTGAATTTAACTTGGGGAAAGTTTAAAGCAAGTAAATCAAATTTTATTTCACGAAAGAAAAATGAATATTCGCACTTTTTCCCGAAGGAAAATTACGGGAAATGTCATTGAAAGTGGAATACAAAGATAAGGGGATTCCAAGGCGCAAAATTGAACGAAACATTTTAAACACATCATAAAATTATGCTTAAGTACAATTTATTATATCCTCTCTTCCTCCTCCGTAATTTAATCTAAATAATTGTGTTGCATAATCATTTCATATTTTGGTTAATGCACTCTCTAAGTATGAAAAACTGAAGAACAGTAAAAACTAGAATTAATGCAGGAGAAAGTCTACAGCGATAGGTCATGGGGTTGCACGGAACTGTGGAAAACCTACGTCTTAACCATCATTTACCTATGATTACGTAGGCGACGAATATAATAATTTCTGCCCACTATAATTTGCATTTTAAGTACAATTAATTATTTCCTACATGATAAAACTCTATAATATTTTCGATCATTATCACATAATCAAATTAATTGCATCGTAGCCTATAAAATATGGCAAATAAGTTTATGAAAAAGTTCCATTGAGGCCCACTATTTTCAGGGAATATAACATTAAACATAGTAAAAAACCCGAACGTCGGTTTGGCAGTTGATGGTAGAGTTCACCCAACACTGAGCCCAACGTTGTGAAATTAACACATCAGGGTAGGCGGTAAGATACTTTCCCTTTGCTGTCTATGGATACCCAGTAAGTTCAGGTACCCGAAAAATCAAACAGCTCTGGAGATTTAATCTGTAATTTAACCTTCGCTCCGTGTGTGATTCCCATCCTAGCTTCTCTAATAATTTTGATACGCTGCTCAGTTTGTCATTACTACGTTTTACAAATCTAGCTCCTCTACGCTGCACGCGATCCAATTCGTAAATCAATCCAATTTTCATCGTATATACGAGTCGTAGCCCATATACGATATTATATCCTAAATGAGGCCTAACCAACAAAATATAGGATTTCACTTTAACCTTTCAATCATATTTAACCAATAGTCTTCTAATAACTCCTGATATTTTGTTAGCTTGTCCACATATTCCCCGTATATGTTTCACCCATGAGATGTCGTGAGTGAGGGAAGTATTAATCGAATCTAAACTAATTGGAAATGAAGTTTAAATTGTACAATGTGCTCATGATTAAATTTAAAATACGAGGGTCATCCGGAAAGTAGTACCCGTTCGTGCCGCATGAAGTGCTGACGACGCGAGTAGCCGCTGGACGAGGTCAGATAGCTTCAGTGGCTTGTCTGCCTTCTCTGAGCCAAGTTGCGTGACGCTAGCATTGCCTGTGTTGTTTCTGTGATTGTTTACAATGTTTAAAAAAATTGAGAACGCCGCCAGTTGTGAAGTGAGGGCAGTGATTAAATTCCTCAATGCAAGAAACGTTCGCCCATGTGATATTCATCGCCAATTAAAGGAGGTGTATGGAGACAATGTAATGGACGAGTCGTCTGTTCGGCGGTGGTGTCGCAACTTCAACATGGGGAGGGGGAACACACACGACGATGAGCGTTCGGGGAGACCGGCTGTCATTACAGACCAACTGGTGAGCTCAGTTGACGAATTCGTGAGGAACGATCGGCGCGTCACAATTGATGACATCTGTGAGCATTTTCCCAATGTTTCTCGAACAATTGTTCATGAAATTGTTAAACACCATCTGCATTATGCAAAAATTTGTGCAAGATGGGTCCCTCGCATGCTTACAGATGAGCACAAAACCAAGCGTATGGCTGCAGCACTGACGTTTTTGGGACGTTATTCTGATGAAGGAGACTCTTTCTTGACTCGCATAATTACTGGTGACGAAACATGGGTTTGTTATGCATCACCTGAGAGTAAACGACAGTCAATGGAGTGGCATCATGCTCATTCGCCAAGCAAACCAAAAAAATTCAAGACAGTTCTGTCCACCAGGAAACTCATGGCAACCATTTTCTGGGATCGACGAGGTGTATTGCTTATTGATTTTATGGCCCGTGGAGACACTATTAATGCCAATGCGTATTGTGAAACATTAAAGAAATTACGGCGGGCAATACAAAATCGGCGGCGAGGTCTATTGTCTACTGGTGTCATTCTCGTTCATAACAATGCCAGGCCTCATGCAGCTGGGATAACACAAAAACTTTTGCAGAAATTCAAATGGGAAACTTTCGACCATCCACCGTATAGCCCGGACTTGGCCCCTTCAGATTTTAATCTCTTTACAAAGCTTAAAGACTTTTTGGCAGGAAAAAGATTTGACAGCGATGAAGAACTTAAAGAAGGAGTGACCCTGTATCTCAATGAGCTGGCGGCGAAGGACTATGCAGCAGGAATACAGAAACTTGTCACACGTTATGACAAATGCCTTAATTTGCTTGGAGATTATGTTGAGAAGTAGTTTAAAGTATCCTCTTTCAAATTAAATTTTTTATGTTTGTTAATATTTACTTTTGTGTCTTTATTTCACGAACGGGTACTACTTTCCGGATGACCCTCGTATGTTATTTTAAATATTAAAAATGACATGATTTAACGACATCTAAAATGACCTATATTTGTAACAATTAAACATTTTGTGAATATAGGGGGACGAGGTAGATAAGGTGGTAGAGCTTTCGATTAACTGACCGGAGGGCCCGGGTTCGATTCCAGGGGACTCCTTTGGGCACCCGCAGTTTCACTGGAGATATATAATGTACTGGATACAAGATATTTCTCCTGGGAAACAATAGACGGCACAGGGAAAGGATAGGCCCCCCTGCCCTGATGTGTGACTTCGAACGCCATTGTGCTTTACACTAGTTGAGCCCTACCCTAACCTTTCAAATAGACCTTCGGGTTGACATCTGTGGTTTTTATCTGAATACATGTATATCTTTGAGCATTTTTCTAATGGGTCTGTTGTGAGTAACGCCCTTGATAAAGTGTCGGATCTCTGATGACCTACTTAGTTTTGGTTTACTTGCTGTGATTTATAATTTCTAATCTCAGATTGCTAATTTCCTCCCGGCCATATCACCAAGAGGTTTCACGGTAGGCCGAGCCGTCAAATACCCCGGTACCGGCAATACAGATGCACACAATAAAAAAGGGTACGGCGCCAAAAATGCGACGTGGCAGAAATTTCACATCGAAACCTGGAAAGAAAGATTGGCCTTCCGCGGCCTCAACGGTCGGGTCGGGCGGGTCGCGACGGCGAAGCATTTTAAATGTTAAAAAGAAAAGGTGACATACCTCGTGGGGTGTAGGCTTTATCTTGTAGCGGGAAGGGGGATGGATGGATGCGAGACAGATGAGAGCCGGTCCCAATCCTCAGTCCACTTCTTTCTGCCACACGAAACCCCGAGGAAGTCGAGTGGGAGAGGGTTCAGAGAGGTGGGAGGTGGAGGGTGGGGAAGTGAAGGAGGAATCGAGGCGAGTGGTTCGAAGGGAGAAAGAATTGGTCAAAAATAAGGAGCCTCTTCCCTCCCCGCTCCCCTCCTCCTCGATCTCCCCAGGGAAACACCCTCGGGAGAAGGCGACAGGACGCTCTCCAACTTGCTCCCTTAACCCCCTTCCTCCCCATGACGTTCAGATGGGGGTGGGTGCGCACCGGTCCCCTGTAAATTATAAATATAGTAGTGAGTGATCCCGATATTTGCCCGAGGCTCGGAGGTGGATGACTACGAATGTAAATAAATCATTGCTTAGTGTACCATCTCGTGGAATTATTCTTTCCCTCGCTATGAGGTAGCTGTCGGTGACAAAGCCTGATATTGACCTCATGCTAGGCATTTCGTCACGCGAAACTCAAACATATGATTAGGGAACCATTTCTTCTCCCTGCACACTTCTCCAGGATGAAAATATATGATAGGTTCTCTAAGAAGTAATACTTTTTTATCAATGGAGTAACTCAAAGAAAGTGACTTTTGTTTCTCTTCGGCTTTACTACGTACTTTACTCATCTTGGGTGCAGTATGACGTGAGATGGAAGAAATTCGACAGACATCGTGAAGAGTATAGCTAAAGCTGATAGTGCCCTTAACCGAAGGGGGCGGACCGATGCTGATTACGTAGTAAGCCTTTTTCATCGTATGGCTAGGGCGGAGTGTCTATCTTGTCGTGCCGAACTTCGGCCAAAAGAATGTCGAGCAATCCATTATTACCCCATTGTCGTCGACTTTGGAGACGCCACTGGGGACAATATCTGGCGACCTCATATCCAGATAACATCATATCCATGTAACATATCCTCGAGTGGGCGGTAAGTTATTGGTATTTGGGTCTTCGTTTTATGAGTAGGCGGCCGGCTGATTTGGCGAGAAAATGTTTATCATAAATCATTATATCTGTCGATCCACCAAATCCGAGATTTAAAAAAAATGGTAAAAGTAACATTTTGCATAAAATTAAGAGGGCTTAATTTTGAGCAAGTGAATCATTACATCTATCTAAGCAGTATTTTGGATGAAATTTGGTTAAGTGATGAGGGTATTAAGAAAATATTTGCGTCGGCGAAGAAATAAATAAAAGAATTTGATGGTAGGGATCTTTGCGTGAAGGATCAAAGAAAAAACAAGCTTTAAAGATTCAATTGTGGAGCATAGCGTCGGTTGGTTCCGAAATTTGATCTTTGAGAAAAGAGATGATCTTACACCGGAGACTTCTGAGATGTTAGCATGGAGAGGAATAAAGAATAACCTGGGCAGAAGGAAAGCAACGAAAATATGCTAGACATGAAAGTGGAAGAGAGGAAGCTGAGGAAGGACAAAGATACCAAATAAAGCGAAGGAATGAGATTCTGTACGGTACTGAGACTTTGAACACTGTGGCAGGAGTAAAAATGTTTGGAGAGAGATGAAGAGAAAAGGGAAAGAAGAGGGACTTGGGATGGCATGAAAGATTCAAGATAAAAAAATAGCAGAGGTAGGAATTAGTAGAGCATAAAGTATATAGAGAAAGACGCTTACGATTTGCAAAAATACTTCAGAAGGCTAAGACGGCTTGAAGAATTTTCAGGAAGGGTTCAAAATCAACCTCTAATTAATCAATTAACTTTTAATTCAAACATTAGATATATATTCTTAATCTAATCTAATAGAGGAAAAGGACGGGGAGGGAAAGGGGATAAACTCCTATTTTTGACCGTCCTTTTCTCATAACCTACAATAATTGCTAATTCGGGAGTAAATGTGGAGTTTCGTATCAGAGTGAACGACCTCATTCTTGAATGTGCAACACCCCCGATTGGTGCTTCATCCCGGGAGAGGAAGGCACCCACGGGGGGAGTGATGGGGGCTGCTCGTCTGGGGCTTCGTGGCCGCCAGGCGGTGGGTGGGTGAGCCGCCCCACTTGCAGGGAGGGAGGATGTGGGCGAGTTGCGGTGGGGAGGAAGGGAGGGAGGTCGGGTCCCATATGCGCTGGGTGTACTTAACGCCTGGCACGCTCTCTCACGCCTACGCGCCCTCGCAGAGAACGCGGCTGCAGTCGCGAGGACAGAAACGCCTTTCCCCACAGGCACGGAGCAGCCGACAGACCGGCGCACACCCCGGGACTCCTTTGCTGAGGGTTCGGAATGTGTGTCGACAGAAATATGTCCCTCTGTGACAGTTAAAGGATTAAAGAGAATCTCTACGGAGTATTTTCAGTCTCCTGTGGTACATTGTCCACTGGATAACGTATGGCAGCTAGATCACGGGATTGCGGCACGAAATGAATTTGCAAGTCGGTTAAATTACCCATTAAATTCGAAACACTAAGTCTCCTACACAAACATTCCGTTAAAACC
This sequence comes from Hetaerina titia, assembly GCA_037158775.1. Classification (NCBI taxonomy): domain Eukaryota; kingdom Metazoa; phylum Arthropoda; class Insecta; order Odonata; family Calopterygidae; genus Hetaerina; species Hetaerina titia. Next base: position 47,664,126 of record CM073769.1, on the reverse strand, counting down.
CGATTTTTTAACGCGTACGGATAGTACTTCCTATGCATTTGATCGTTTTTTGCGTGACCGTTAGTTGCCGACAGTGCATTACCATTTCAATCCAGCCGGAGGTAACACGCGTTGAATCTACGCATAAATTTCACTCTACAACCACCACGAGGGCGTGTGGCAGGGGGTGTTGGGTCTCTAGCAATTAATGAAGTAGATGATGATTCAAATTGGTTATATTTTACTTTCACCAACTCGAAGAGTCAAACGACATGCCATCTGTACTGGCTACGAGTTGTGCATAGAAAAAGGATTCCTTAAATCCTTTTGTTCGGCAGTCTATTTCCTTTAACTTCGCTCTTTAGTCTCGCCTATCAATACAATGCGGGGCTAGAATTATTTCCTCTATGCCAACCTTTAAATTATCTGATTTACATTCATCAAGTACTTTGCCTCTCACTTAATCTTAGTGTTCAAAGAAGCCTCCAACCTACCATTTTTATTAACCGTGTGACGATTTCTGTTCGTTCATAAGGATTTGCCGAGACCTATAACAAGTGCATGCACTTCATTTCAAAATTGACGGTGATATGGGCTCTTCATTTGATCTAATATGCTTTTCCACCAAGTATTGTCCTATGCACTTGAGTTAAGCGCGGACGAATATGGAATATTATGACAGAAGGGGCGTTGACTCTCGGAGCAGTTAGAATTGAACATGCGATTTCGCATTGGGTGCACCTAGCTGAGATGTTCGTTCAGCGAACAGCCAAGTCCACCCTCCACAAGTGGGTGAAATGAGTTCACGTAGATTACCCGGAGTAGCGAGCGGAAAGTAATTAATATATTTCACCACTCATTTCATCATAGATGGCGATCAGCTAGGCAGATTGTGGCTATGCTATAAAATGTAGAAGAATGCGAACATGAAATGTGGATTCATTCGGATTCATCGTTAGCAACCCAATAATTAAAGTGCTCTCGGACTGAAAGTTTACATTCAGTGATATACTACAACGCTTTTCACGCTAGGAAAATATTTCAAGAGAATTCCACGATATTCTGACTTCTGCGCCGGGAAGAAGGCTATTGAGATGAAATGAAATAATTTACTTTGTAGAGGGCTATGTTAGTCGTGCAGAGCCGTACAATTCATTCTCTGCGCACGCCCCAAGGAGCGGCCCACGTTGAGAAGGGAAATAAACTTTCAAGCTGTAACTTTCGACTGCGAAATGTCAATACCTGTGAAGATTAAAATATTATCCATACATAAGATGTTTTTAGGTATATACAGGATGGAATGAAATGTTTCTTTGGTTATGGAGAACAAATGTATTTACCATGTTCTTTCATAAATCACCTAAACTTAACTGCAAGAGATTAGAACACGGTTAAAAAGTAGCCAAGTTTGAAGATAAGACACCCTCCCCCAGCGGAGCAGCTACTGACGCGAGCAATGAAAACGATACATTTCCCGAAGAAATGGAAATATTATATATTATTATTGAAATATTCATGCCCAAGGCCTAGAGAGATAACTAAAAATTGCATAAGAAAATTATAAAAATGGTAAAAACAGAGGAAAGCATGTCATCAGCATGAATTTGACGGGTTAATTCGACATTTTTGTATGAAAATGTTGACCCAATATTTACTCTCCTCTACGGCACGAGTGCACTGATGAGGCTCTTCACGATTCATTCCCACGTAGAAAGGAGCAAAGTCAATTGTAAGCAACCGAACATTGAAAATTTTCGAATCGCTACGATCTGATTGCAAATGGAGAGAACAAAGGAAAGGTATTTGATTACGGAAAAGGAATTCAAGGGATTTTTTATGGCGAGGGCACCTTTAAGCAGTTGCTATGGAGGCAGAAAGCAATCTCAACAAAATCTAGTGGCCTGGGAATCTATGATTTTCTCTAATTTTTCGATCGTAGTCCGATCGGCCGATGCGCCGCGCGTGGGCGAAAACTAATTGATCAACACGTTTCTTGTGGGAACACGCACTTGGGGTGCAAAACATCCCCCAACTGTGCTTGGTTACTTGAATTAAAATAATCAGAACGCGACGGATGAAACACGCTCTGTGTCTTCCAAGATTATTCGGGTCTCCCACCGGGTCCACGTTCGTAGGTTTGCCGACGTTTCGATGGCCGAGTCGTCTATCGTCCTCAGGGAAGTGGCATTGCCCTGAGGACGATGCAAACCTACGAACGTGGACCCGGTGGGAGACCCGAATAATCTTGGAAAACATTATTCGCCGGGAAAGTACCAGATCATTCTTCACGCTCTGTGTCGTTCGTCGACTACATAAGTCCGATCACAAGATCAATAGATTCTCGAGCCCCAGCGCATCGCATGTTTATTATTGGTTTGACTCTTCCGAAGTATAGACACGAGTGAGGGCGCCAGAAACCAATATCACCGTCAAATTATAGGGGTCGATGTAAGAGGAGATAGGGGTACTTGCACGAGAGAAAGGGCGGTGTCAGCCCACTTGTAGGGAATTGGGGAGAACTGCGAGACGATTGCAAACAATACTAATCGTGTGAGTGACTGATGGGCAACGACGGAGTAAAGGACGGCCATAAATTCACGTCAGTGCACCCATGTTCAGAAATATTTTGCTACAATTATTTGTACTTCATTTGGAATTCAATTAAGTTCAAAGGAAGTTTGCAGGATTTGCCAAATATATCTAAGATAATGAGGGAGACTTATTGGATGTACTATGACTCTCTCATATTATTTCACCAAAGATTACTTCCGAGTATAAAATGGAAATCATTGCGAAGATCATACACCATGTGGAAATGTGCGCCATATAACACAGAAAATGTACAAAAATACTAAATAACAGAATTTTATTTAAGAATTAAAATATTCGAACACTTTTTTTCGTATTCATCTATAATTGGCGATCGAGACCAAAACAATATATAGACATATGTGACACATTGGCCTTATTTTCCTTTCAATTTTTTTTATCGTGCATGAAAAACCACAGCAATCGAACCAAATTGCTTTTAATGGCGAGAGTGGGGCTCACCCGGAGCCAAGTCCCGAGGTGAGTGAAATTTGCACATTCTGTTCCTTTTCCTATATCACCGTTCGGTTTCCCATGAAGTTCTTTCTACCAGAAAATTGCACCGCTTGAACCGTCCAAGGAGATTACCTTCAGATTTGAACCTGAGACCCTCCGATCAATATCCGAACAGTACAGCATTTGGGCCTTACTAAGCCCATATATTATGGCGTGCCCCTGTGCGAACACTTCAGAAAATGAATTCCCGTCCCTGAGGAGTTAAGGCTCCGCACAGCAGATATGAAGGCGGTGCCCCCCAAACACCCTTTCGGAGGAAGGCAGGGCATTTATGTGATGTGGATGAATTGAGCAAACATGGGTTGGAAGGCGGATGAAGTGTTGGAGGGGTAGGGGGTCGGGGCGACGGCCCCCAGGGGCGGGGTAGAGCGGGGCAGGCACACCTCGACCCGATGCCGCAAACTTTAACCAGAGCGGGGGTGCGGACGGGAGAGGGGGGAGCGAGAGAGAGTTAGGATTGCGGGGGGAGGGAAGCTCCCCTCTCCTCCTCTACCCGCATCTTCGCGTGTGGCGGGGATCAGGGGCCCTGCGATGCGTCATCTGGGAGCGCGAAGGCACGTGCTCGATAGCCAACGGGACGGCAGCGAACAGGGGGGACCCCAGTCAAAAGTCTATTGCTCATCTACCACAAAGACGTGATTTCCCTATGGAGTATGCTACTTTGGTCCTACGTCATCATACGTCTATCTTGAAGGGCATTCCATAACGTTTTCTAGACTATGAAAAGTAATCAAGATAGCAGATACGTACTTGTTCTTCATTGGTAGCAAACGCTATTGAATCCGAGTGGTACCGATTAGTATCCGAGTAGTCTGTACTATTTTGGGGGTAGGCCAATGACAGCTCAGGTCATTTGCGCCATTTGGGATGGATGATTAATTACGGTAGAGGTAGGATATTCAGGGAATGAGACCTCCACTAACCCAGATGTGTCAATTTCATAGAAGTCGTTGGGATTAGTATTTGTTGAACTCTAACCTAACCCATCAAATCAGCCATCGGGTTGATTACTGTAGTGGTCGATCTATTCCAAAAATATGCTCCATATCCTGTTTAATAACACGAAATTGTTTCTGGTAAACGGATGACTAAGAGTGGGGAGGAAATTATCTCATTGATCGTGCGAGCAAGTGTACTCGAGAAACTACTTGATCATTTATTAGTAATACATTACTGATAGTTCACATGACTATATTAATTTCAGAAAACGATGGCAGATGTCACACTATTCACTTTTCACTCAAAAACATAAATGCTAGGCTAATGCAGTTTGATCATAAATAATGTCACGAGCCGGACTAAAGGCATATCAAGTGTATACTATTCATAAATGAATTATTTGTGGAAAATTTGAAGGTTACCAATAATTACCGTCTGACGGCATATTGCCTGATATCTTACAATTCTAAAGAAACAACCGGATGCATTTCAAAGAAGTCATATTTTTGCTGAGAAGCGAGTAATTAAGGACTGGATACAGTTTTTAAGTTAAACAATTATTTCATCGACAATGATTCGTCACTATCAAATGTCTCCTTACAGGAAAAAGCAATAATTTTCTCTTATTGCTTTGGTCGGAAGATTTCGTTTGATCAGCATTAGTTCTTATCTCACAAAGCAGAAAGGCAGCCATATGTGAGGACTAAATAACAATAAGTTTTACTTCGGAAGCAACTGACGTAAGACTTAGGATAATTAACAAAATGATAGAGAGGAGGAAAACTGATACTTTAATTAACAATTTGAGGGTATGAATGGGCTCAGAAAGTGGAGATGCACGCGTGATGCCATAGCAGTAATGAGGTCAACAGAAAGGAACATCGAGTACAATTAGGACGTCTTAGGATGTCTCGTCGATTTCGACAAGGCGTTCGATGCATATAATTCGGTGAAATAAGTGCATGTATCGCAAAGGCGTAGATTGGCACGGTAGACTTGTCCGCAAACGGTGCATGTCTTAGATTGCTCACGCACGAGTGGCGAATGGAGAGTCAGAATGGGCAGTCTTCTGGAGAGGAGTAAGACAGGGATATTCACTATGACCCTCTCTTTTCCATTTATATCCCGAGGAAATGGTAAGGGAGGCATGGGAAGGGATGGAAGCAGATGGAAGGGCAGGTAGGTGAAGAATCCATAAAATCAGTTCGATTGGCGGTTGATGAAGCATTAGTTACCAGTCAGCAAAAGGTTACAACCAATTAATTAAAATTGGCAATTTTCCACAAAAATAAAATTTTATTAATAACACCGGTTTCAATGTACCTGTAACAACATCATCTTCACCATAAGATGATGTAGTTACATTGAAACCGGTCGTATTAATAAACTTTTATTTTTGTGGAAAATTGCCAATTTTAATTAATCATGATATTCCACCATATCACGCCTGAAACGTCTCTTTTTATGTTACAACCAATGTTAACTGAATTAGAAAATCAGTAGGTAGAGGATAAAGATCAATGTAAACTATGCAAATTGTACAAGATTTTTGAGGAGGAAGGCAAGTTAAACGTTAAAATTTGAGCTCAGAAACTAGAGCACGTAGGACAGTTTACCTATCTCTCAAGTGTTAAGAAAATATTAGTGAAAACTTTGATATTTAGCGTGTTTATGATGCGCGGAAACTTGGCCGTTAAAGCAAGACGACAGGCGTTGATTGGAGGATTTTGAAAAGTGGTTATGGAGAAGGGTGGAAAAGATGAAATGGAGGGAAAGAAAAACAAAGGAAGATATACTAGCCACGCTAGTATCCAACGAGAAATCCAACAAGGTCCGAGGCAAGAAAGGTAGATGAAAGTCATTTTGATATCCGATAATTTGTTGAAGACTACGATAGAGGGGAAAACTTGAGGAAAGGGAGGAATAGAGAGGAAAGGGATAGGTATGAGAGACGGAATGAAGGAAGGTGGAAAGTATGTGGAATTGAAGAAGGATTTTCTGTAGTGTGGGTTCACGTTACGTCTTGGGCGAGGCCAAAAAATGTGGGAGTGTTAAATTTGCGTCAATCCAAAACCTTCCTTAAACTGTAAATACTAACAAATTATTGATATTTTAGGTGAAGGAGAACTACTTTCTGTATATAATACGATTGAAACAGAGTAATCAAGCGTGCTTATTCCTGAGAATAGAAGATACACTATTTCTTATAAGTTAAGAATGCATAGTGTTCAAACAATAGGTGACAGATAGGTGTGTAACATGGCTCTGGAGTAATCATGATCAACACTAATTTGCGGTTAAAAATATTATGATCAACTTTCATAAGATTACCTACATATATTTGCGATGACAAGAAAGATTAGGAATATGTGGAATGTTAGAATAGAATTGTGTAAAAATAAGAACGGAAAACCACCTCAATTGTTTTTCCCTTGGTAAATAAAACTGTTTCTGGAGAGGCTTAGTGGAAAATCTTCACATTGAAATAGGCTATTTTTCAATTTTCCCAAGGTAATATGGACGGAAACAGGTGAGGGTGTAGCTGGAAGAAATAAGATGGGCGGAGAAGGCGGATGGAATCAATATTGAAAGATAGTGTGATGTAGAAGGATGTAAAGAAGATAGAATGTTGGACATACGGGTTAGGGGAAAGAAGGGAATAGGCATTTCAGACATCATGAAAGCAGGTAGAAGCTCTCGCGATACGTAGAAGATAATAGGCAGTATGGACTGTCCAAAAACGAGAGTTATTAGGTCGAATATAGTGAATTAAATGGATGAAATCACGCTCAATCTTCCAAGACAATCTCGCATGAGTTAGACTCATTATTAAATTAGTTACACTAGGAAATATTATTCGTCCCTTCATAAGTAGGAATATCGTTGAAACTGGTGTCGTTATTATACAAATATATCCAGAAAATCACGAAAAGTCATGAATAACATGGAGATAAGTCATGGAGAGACATTATGATGACTTTGTACGTCGAGGTCGTGAATAATAAAATGTACAAGGAAGAACAAAGTATTTTCTTTTCCGACGGAGAAAATGATTTGAAAAAAATAGCAAAATATCATCTGGGTGCTACTGATCCTAAAATAAATTATTATATAAATAAAATCGATATGATATAATGAACGAATGAATGAGTAGGGCGTTACTTGGAGTATCCTCGAAAAAATACGATGAAGAAATGAGTAAAACATAAGCACGTGCATTCAAATAAATGTCAATACATTTGTAAATGTCAAATGGGAGGTTTAAACTATTGTGCGTAATTTCATTAACCGGATGCGCGCTAAAAAGCATGGCCTACACAATATTTTTAAGGTACTTACTAGTTGAGTGAAGTCGTCTGAAAAAATTCTAAAATGTAAAATAAAACTTTCAAATTCTCATACAGTGTAACGTTGTTAAGCAGCAAACATTGCAACATTTATTATCGCCAGCATAGGTGTATTTGCTGATTAAAAGGAATGAAATATCTACAGAAATACTCGCAGAATAGGATTACTAAAAAAAGATAAGTCAATTTAACAGTGTATCAGACTCGCAAGAAGGTCCCTCCACCACGGTTCAACAATGTTCATTGGTTTATGAACGGTCAGAAAAAATAATTGTCCCACAAAGAAAAAAATATCAAATTCCAGGATCTCAATCAACTGCACGTCAACGAAATGAGTCCAAATTCTCTATCTCCCTTAAAATAGGTCAGGTATTAATCAGGTGATTCTATTATATCAGTAAAACTAGAAAAAATAAATACAAAATCACTCCTCTATGATTGAAAAAACGTGTTTTCACGGTCTTCTCTCTCCGCGTAACGCTTTGTCTAAATATATATAGATACCGGTCCTTCATTTAAAATAATCTCAAAATATGCCTTCAGTAAGTACTTTTTGTAATTGAAGACAGTGTGAATAACAGTCTCTTACTTTAGAATAGGCTCTAATGGAAACGGTTTTTACTAATTACTTTTCCAGAAAATGAATCAGCTTTTGGAGAAAGGGAAAGTATCATTCAAGAGCTCGAGATCAGAATTAAGTAGGTTGAAATGGAAGCTTTTCAAAGCCACCGCGTAGATAGATACCTGACAGATTTTTATTTTCTGGATATCCGGTGAGTGAAATTGAAGCTCTTGTAAATAAACATGACTTGACAATGATACATATACGCATATCCATCACGTTGTTACCATGCAGGGTAGCAATGGAAATAATATTTTATTCAAGTTAAACTACTGTAATGATAAAACAATGCAATATAAGCTGCCACGCGTAATAATTCAATTATTTAACCACTGGAATACTGCCCGCTTCCTTGTTTTAAATCGAATGCTTTCTAGACGCATCACTAGGTATACTTTCTATTCTGGAAGGAAACGAACAGCGCAGAGGCCGTTGCTGAAGCGAAATAGAGCGTAATTGTTAGCTTCACTTATAGAAAGTCGTCCTGAAATGATGTCAGTAAGAACAAGTGAAGGGTCTAAAGCTGTATTTAGCATTACAATGACCACGAATATAATGCATAAACTCCATGATAATGACATTACAATCGGAGCTACATGGGGACCCTAAGCGTTTTCAAGAGTTAATTAAGTAAAATGTACTGCAGTTTAGCTGCCATAACTATCATATAAAAGCCTTTTTCCGGGAACGTATCCACTGAAAAACTACTTAAATTAGACGCCTAGAATGATGGCTAATTACAAATCTATTCTGCAACGGAATTATTTTTTCTAATACAGGTACCACAGTAGAAATAATTGGTAGAGTAGTAAGAATAGAGTTTTTTATCGTGAAGGGTGATAGCGGGGAAGAAGAGAACAAAAAGAAAGAGTTTGGAATGCTTACAGATTATAGAAAGGAAGAAACTACGAAGAGATGAAAGATGCATGCATTTCGATGAAAATGGAGAACTCCCAGTTGATACTTATCACAAGAAAGTTCTCAGAAAAAGAAATTGTACTCGAAATTAACATAACAAAAAGTTTCCCATTTGGCAAAGGATCATCATTATATCATCACGAACCAAGCTACTATTACCATCCTGTACTAAGAATATACACAATATTATACGTACAACATTAAGAATGATATATATCAGAAATCATCAAGCATATATGCAAGAATTGTGCACGAAGAACATTATTCAAGATGAAAGGAAATAAATGGTAAAAATGAGATGCAAACTTACTTTGAATTCGTGACGACGAAGCGCGTGAAATTCAATGAAATGCTGCCATTCACACCGAGTATACCGCCATCTAGCGTGTTTATTAGAAACTATTGCAGCCAGTCGACTACGCTAACTCGGCAAATTTCGAAATGACCGCCTCAGATGAATTTTATAATTAATATCAAAAGTGTAAATAGGTTTTTATGGGAATAGCAGAGAACTTCCAAGTCAAAAAATTACAACGTATTTGTTAGGGAGTGCAGGAAGTCTACAAATATTGACCACGGTTCTCTATAGTATTTGCAGTACTTTTACAAAATTTAGGTGGATTATGATTCATTTTTTTAATCTAGGCACTGAAATGTACCAAATGCCTTTTTGCAATGAGTACATTTAACCTTGATGCTATATCTACAATGGACTGGAAATGAACTTGACATGTAAGACAACTTTGTTACAAAGTGATAGCATTGATTTTTAGTGATGATTTTCAATGCGTTGATTTGTAATCAAAATGCGATTGAAGTTTAACAAGCTTGGAATCACTATTACCAGTAAACTTTCATTATTTATGAAAGCATATCTATTGAATTTATAAATCCTGTCATTGCATTTATGTAACAGGTCAGCAAATAAAGCCTCTCCACCATTTCCCATCTTCAAATTTTTCCTTTTTCCAGTCTATTATAGTATCTTCCTCTCCTCTTGATGTCAGCATTCACCAAGTGTATGAATATGGATGTTAATCTCATTGTAGGTCCACCTCTTAGTGATTTGACTATAGTTTTAACTTGTATATTTTTCCAAGGAAGTCTAACTCATTAACTCTTTGCATGTTTTAAAATCACGTTGGCTCAGATGTTTTACTCTTTCTTGCAGCTTTCCAACCTATTCCATATTTCTTTTTCTATCTCCTTATTCTGATTCTTTACACCTTGCTCGCCATGCAACCAAGAAATATAGTCTCTATTGCTAGGGTACTACTTGATTTTTCTTCCTTGTTGTGTCAAATTTTACCTCCATATGTCCATACTAAAGAGAATTAGGTCAGGTAAATAATGTCTCTCTAAAATTGATTGGTCTTAGTTGTTCCAGATGAAGTCTTTCATTGCTTGGTTGAAATTTTCCCTACCTGGATCCTGTTGCTTAGTTCAACATCTATTACACCTATCATTGGAATCATGCTACTCCAATATATACTTGAGCTTCACAGCCCTCTTTAACTGTTCAACATCCATCTTAATTGAACCTTCTGATTCACCTCTTTCTTTCATAACCATTACTCACTTTACTATTTTCTTGGCCAAACAGAAGATTATCATTTTTGCCATTTCTATCAAGATGTTAATTTTGTCCTGTGGCAGGTTTCTGCTAACACTACACACATGGCGTCATCTGCACTCAGCATAATCCTAATATTATTTCCCTTAAATGACCTTCTGCAAGATTCCATTCATTACTGAGATGAAAGGGTGATAAGACTCCTTGCCTTCGTCATGCCTTTATTCTGAAGCATTCTATCATCACTACTGCCAATAATCTGCTTACGATGTTACTGTAGAACTTTTTAATTCTTTCTACCAAATCTTCTTCTATCCCAAGGCTCCTCAATGCCATCCATACCCATTCCCTCTTAATATCATCAAAGGATTTCTTGTTCAATTCCCTATTGTGGCCATAGTATTTTCCATCATTTGATGCAGGCCGAAAATCAGATCTATTGTAAATCTTGCATTACATAACACATGCAGTTCCTCTGCTAACTTTGCTTCTACCAAAGGTCTGATTTTCCTTTCTATCACAAATTCATACAATTTGCTGACTTGTGAAGTAATTGTAATGCCCACGTAGTAGGAGCATTATTATCCATCACCTTTCTTGGAAAATCCTGTAATGATACCCTTCTTTCCTTTCTTTTACCATTTCCTTCTCCTTCCAGATTTTGTGAAACAGTGTATATAGTCCAATGCTACCTTTTAATCCCATTATTCTTAACTTTTTCACCACTGATCCATTAATACCATCTGATATTCTGGACTTGATGTACTCCACAATATATACCACACAATCCCAGGTTAAAGCTGTCTCACTTTTAGGACCTCCCACCATTATTTAGTTCCCATTGTCTGTATTCATTGGAGCTTATGAAGTCCTCCAAGTAGGTCTTACGTTCCTGTTTGCTTGATGACCTCCGCAATTTGGTTGTTTTTGTTTATTTCATCAATGAGACATTTGCAACTTTCTGCATCTTGTCTCTTCATCACCCTTTTTGAAACCTTCCAGCTTCCATCAATATCTTGTTGCTCATCCCTCTCCTTGACTGAACCACTTCTCTCTCTCCTTTCATAATTGTCTTTGCATCTTTTTTTTGCCATCTGATATAATCTCTAGCTATGATTGCCACTTCTCTTGAAATACCTCCTGTATGCATTATTATTTTGACCATTGCTGCCTGCCCTGTCATGTCATTCACCATAGCCACCTTAATAAATAACAAATGGATCCAAAAGGTAACCTTTTCTTCATTAAGTGCACTATGAGGAGTACTGATTAAAGGGTTTCTGATGAATTTTATTTGCCCTATGGCATCTTTATCAACCAATGTTTATTGCTACTTCATACTTACTTACTGGGATAGTTTTGAAAGAAAACGTTAACAACAGTCTCCATAGGAATTCAAAAATATAAAAAGATGAGGTTTAAAATGAAAGCAGCAAGTAGATTTGGCAATTACCTTTGTGTTAAGCTCAGCCTTTAAAACACAAATTCTATGCACTAGAGTTGTGGGTAGATTTCCTCTTTTTGATATTTGATTTCCACCAGTGGCACTGTAACCACCAGGTTAAAGCCTTTATACATGGAATGGATATAACCTTTTACTAAAATTCTCTCCTACTTATTACGCAATATAAATATTGCATTAAAATGATGCTCACCATACACATTAGCAATGATAATGATCATACAGGTGACTGCCCAGACAATTCCAGCGCTGGGAAAGTCAAGGAACCGATTGGGAACTAGAAATGTCAGGATAGGAGCTGAAAAAGTGAAGAAAATTTTTGGGAAACATTTAGAATTCAAAAAACAATTGATTGCCTACATTGAAAAATGCATATTTCACGTTTTTCTTTGAATGTTTGGGTATACAAGTCTGTCCAAATAGTAGTAGTCAATTAAAAATGGGTATTGCCAGAACTGATACATTCACTCAAAAAGTTTGCAAAGTAGCACTCTTGTGCATCCCGGCACCTCTGCCAGTGGGTTCTTCATGACTCGTATGCCTTCTGGAAGATGGCGCCTGGAATGTTGCTAAACTCCCTCATCATGGCTTGTTTTAATGCTTTCACCAAACCATGATGATGTCCTTCCAGCATGGATTTGAGACGGAGGCAGAGGGAGAAGTCTGGTGGAGCATTGTCTAAAAACATTTGAATCCTCACGTACATGGTCGAGAAGCTCTTGGCAGATCCACATGTTAGTTTCATTTTGTTCCTCCAAGAGCACTCATGGTATCAACTTCGCACACACCATTCTCATGCTCATGTTTTTGGTCGCAAGTCAATGTACATCACTTCTAGGAATGCCAAGTTTATCAAAAACCATGTGAGCAGTTAATCTGCGATCCCTAATCAACAAGACCTTCACTCTTGCAAGATATCCGCCACTTTTTGTGACCAAAGATCATCCTGAAAGTTCTAGAGTCTTCAATATCTTCTTTAACCTCCCCAGAAAAAACTTGTTCCACTCAAAAACGCCTGATCTACCCATGGCAGTATCGCCATAAGTTACCTTAAGCATGCCAAGAGTCCCTTTCCTGGTTTTGCCCAGTTTTATGCAAAATTCAATGACATAGTGATGCTCAAATAACCGGTACATAACAGAGTATAATGAGGTCACGTAATAGATGTTTCACAAACAAACGATCCGCGCTCTACAAAGGCTGGTGGCCAACTGTCTCCAGCCTTTCCTGAGACTCCCCTCCCTCGAACCCTGTGACCATCTATCCGGGAAAAAATGCCACTCTACTTTTGGGACAGACCTTGTAACTCAATTAGCAGATTATCTACGGACCAAATTATTTCAAAGATTTCACTATCCAAGGGCAAGAGAGATGTTTTTTTCTAGCAATATTGACAGACAAACCTAGCAGTGTGCTAGCTAGCCAGCAAACAGCAAAGATACAGTGGTAGAGAGCTATTAGGCATGCTGAGAGTTAGAGCTATGGATTTACTACCACTACCTCAATTGTTGAAGAAGTTGTCAACATAACAAGCACTGCATTTGCCATCATGGTTACAATGGACAATCACTGAGCTTCTAAGCATTCTAATATCACAAAAAGCAAAGTGGAAGCCATTTTGTTTAGAAGTTCAAACCACTTCTATCATTCACTACAACTCTTTCATCCATATTCCAGACCTCAATCATCAAACAACTTGTCTGCAATTTTGCACATGCATGGATTAAACTGTTGAAATATTAAATATAATTTCAGACATGAGTTATAAGCTGGATGAAAATTGATAAAAGTTGCTGATTATGTTGCATGAAAAATTCTTATTTAAAGATAAATAAAAAACAAAATAATAATAAAGCAACATTTCATGCAAGGTACATGAAATTATTAAAAATATTGATATCACATTACAAATGTAAGCATTTGACATGATAGTCCAGTAAGTATAGTGCACTGTCACTTACAGGAGGGCCCAGATTTGATTCTGGGGGATACATCTGAGCAACCAAAGATTCACTCAAACTGTATGATAATATTGGCACTAGGACCATCCTGGTATACATTGGATACATCTTAACAATAAAAAGAGTTTGTTGCTACTGTTTACTATAATGGTCTTTGCTTAAATCCATTTGTGAATATTGCTCCAGATAACTTAAGGAGCTATTTTTAACTTAAACATTTAAAAATGGTAGGAGAATGTTTAATTAGAAAATCTTTCATATACATTCAATATTAAGGTGTAGAAGAAAGATCTTTTTTAGCACACTAGCTAACTGTAAAACCTTACGTTTTTGCCTTCTTCCTTAATTAAAAAAAATAAATAATGTGTTCAAAATTATTTTATTTTTGGTGGTGTGACATTTTTTATTACCACCTGAAAGTTGACTTTAGAATTTGGTCACTTCACTACAGTAAAAAATGACACATATTGCACATAATATCATCCAAATGGACAAAGAGACCTAGATCTAAGTACCAGATTTTCATAAGAAAAAAGGTCTCATTTGATTGGATTTGAATGTTGTACTTGCTTCGCATTTGTCAGGGAATTTTAAATGTTAGAATCAAGAAAATAGTAAGAATTTTATCTGGGTTATACTTCTTTGTCCTTTTTAAGTTGGCTTCATGACTGTGGCCTTTGATGAGTCACATCAGTGGACAGAGGTCTTGAGTGAAACATGGACCCTTACATTCTTTTGATTACTAATTATCTAAAAATTGACTCACTAGTGTTGGCTGTGATCACTAACATAAAATATATTTTCAGGAGCAAAGTTCACTGAATAAAATTAACGTTAAATGTCTAAATTGTACTTGAATAATAGCATTGAATATTGTTTCATTAATTTCATTGTGCAAACCCAGTTTGCTTTTGAAAAATATCCCACCAGTAATTCCTGGGTGGCCACACAAACATAACAAGGTCAGACAAAAAGTACAATGGAATAAATAAAAATTACCCAAAGCCGTACTCTTAGGGGCACTAGTTAGGGGATACGGGGGAGGGTGCTAAGAATGAGGATAAAAAAACCGCACACACTCTCTCACTCCGGTATTTGCAGTGCAAATTGACCGTTGCAAGTCACAAACACACACGCACTCAGGGTTTACGGGGGAAAAAACCCTCGCCAGGGACCACACACTCAGACAAGGCAAACAAAACCACACGCACTACTTCACTCCGATATATGCATTGCAAATTGACCGTCGCAAACACACACGCACTCAGAGTTTACGGGGGTTTAAGGGGGCAGGGACCCTTCACTCAGACAGGCGTAAAAAAAGGAAATTGGAAAGGAATGGCACGCACTCCTTCACTCCGGTATATGCATTGCAAATTGACCATCGCAAGTCACAAATACACACGCACTCAGGGTTTACGGGGGTTTAACCTAACGGCAGGGACCCTTCACTCAGACTAGGAATACGGAAAGGGAAGTACACTGTGATGCAGTGTCCGTGGGGAAAAATAGTGCCGAAAAACCTGACACCAGGTGTTTCGCCTGCCAAGCAGGCCTCTTCAGAGAAGAATAATCATTCATGATCATCACCAGCAATCACATCACGTCAACAGCATCATCACCATAGACAGCCTTAAAATGACGACGAATCTCAATAGGAGTCACTTTTTCAGCAGTTAAAAATTTGACAACAGCAAAGTTTGACTCGTGTTGACATAGCACTAGAACACGTCTCCATACTTCTGCTTCTCAAAATACACTGGTTGAATGAAACGACCTCAAACCAATGCATACATTTTGAGGGGGAATGTTACTTCCACATGCCATGAGGCGTGCTTATAGATGTCATTTTGTTGGTGGTCAACAAGCATGTGTGCATTAGTTTTCAGCCTACCCTCATATGTGCATTGTTATATAAAATAAAGTATGTCTCAAGATAGCACTAGCGAACACAAACTAAAAAACAGAAACACAAAAAAAAGAAGAAAACTCACACTTGCGCCAAATTTTTGGTGGTGCTACCACCTTTCTCAAGGAAGGGTTCCTTCCTTCTCTGTATTGGACTGTTGAAATGAATTATGAACTGTTAAAATGAATTTAGATTGTGAGTAGTGAGCAAGCAGTATTAACACATTGGAAGTTATAACAGAAAAAGAAATTATTACTATTTCACCTTATTGCAAATTTATTATTTGTCACAAAATCTCACGTTTCATTTTTTGGCAGAAGGGAGCCATCAAAATACCAACAATTTACCAAAATAAAGGTACATATTAAATGTTTGCATGGCAAGGTATTAGCAAGAATATATTCATTTTGAGGTATTGTTAGCCTAAAGTTGCTTTTTGGATGGTCATATCTTTTGTGAATTTTCAAAACTTTAGGGTGCAATACAGGTAAGAGTACCAGTCAGTCACAAATCAAACTTTAGCTTAAACTTCTGAATAATTTAGCATTACTAAATAAATTCTTGGGGTATCATTTTAGGTGTACATATAACATTGTGGAGGAGGCTTTCTCAAGGAGGAGGGAGTTGATGACAGGGCCGTTGAGTAGGGAGGTTAAGAAAAGACTCGTAAAAACTCTGATATGGAGCATAGCTATGTACGGCACGGAAACGTGGTCGCTGAAGCAGGAGGATAGATGTAGATTGGAGGCTTTTGAAATGTGGGTGTGGAGAAGAATGGAGAAGGTGAAATGGACCGAAAGGAAAACAAATGAGGAAGTACTGGAGATTGTGGGTGAGAAGAGGGGTTTGTTGAGAGAAATCCTATGGTGGTAGGAAAATGGATGAAAGGCGTATTGAGCGGTAGTGGAGTGTTGAAGAAGGTAATAGAGGGGAGAATGTTAGGCAAACGAGAAAAGGGCAGGAACAGGATAGGGACATTGGACGGAATGAAGGGAGGAAAGAAGTACACAGAGATGAAGAGGGACCTGATATAGAATAGGTTGCTGGATTGGGTTTTGTTTGGAGTTACAAAATATTTATTTGATAGTTGTATCCAACCAAAAACCTAACTTAACCGGTAGATTACCTAATAATAATATCATCGTGGATGATAAATGATAATGACTTTTCTTTTGGTGAAATAGGAGGACTTATTTATACTTGTCATTAGGGTTAAGTAGGTAGTACTATAATGTTCATAATGTGTAAGTTTAGGTTGAACAAAAGAAAAAAATATAAAACCACCATGCATGGAAAGAGAGAAATATAAGCTATTTGCCAAGTATGTGAAATTGAACAAACCCCAGTAAGGGGTAAAATTTATATTCACTTCATGTAAACTAATGTCAATTTGAAATCCTCCATGCTTTGAACCCCTGTACATCTCCAGGAGGAAGAGAACCAACCAAAGATTATCCACTAACCAAAGATTATTATTATTGAATCCTCCTGTCACAAGTAGAAGCTACACATGTAAAACAGTATTTTTTTGTGGAAGGCATAATAATTATTATTATTTAATTACTATTTTCTGTTATTTATATTATGTTCCAGGGAACATTAGAAAATATAAGTGTAAATGATATATAGTAAAAAACTATGCAAGTGTTAACTAATTCATCTAAAGGTGTTGAAATATTAGTTCACAAATTTTCTGAATGGGTAATACACTGGGAGAGCCAACCATTAAACCTCCAGAAAATTGTCACTTTTAAGTTTGATCAATAGTCTTCAGAATTTTTTTATATTCCACTAACTTTCATAATATATTTTTCCATGTTTAGCTATGCCTTTTTCATAATTTCAAATGTATTTTTTTCTGTTGTATATTCACAAGAGATAAGATCTAAGAGATAGAAAAACCAAACTTTAAGGGAAAAAACGACCACAGTCTTAAAATAAAAATAAGAGTGCAAAAGACAAACAAGAAAAAATACTGCTTTTTAAATAGAACTATTGTTGACTGGAATCAGCTGCCTGGAGGTTAGTTAGAGTCCTTTCCATCCAATTTTAGGAGTTTTAAGAATAAGTGTAAAGCAGGCACTGGGATATAAATGTCTTTGATCAGTGATTATTATACTATTATACTTATTAAAATATTGTATGCATTTGATGTGGGTGGAGTGAGGATTTGCATTGTGAAAGTGAATGTTGTGTTAACGGTGAGTGATTTTGAACGGTATATGAAATTGAAGAATGGGTGCTTATAGACGGAGTGGGGCGATGGATGGCGTGTAGTATGTACTCGTATGGTGTAAAGTGAATCTTTGTGTGTATGTATGTATGTGCTTTGTAAGAGTGATCAGACTGGTCCGTTGCCACCAGGACAACTGCCTAATTGCAACATGCTTTATAAAAAAATAATAACAATTAGGTTGGTACAATCTTGCGTATTCATTAAAAGTACAAGGTGAGCAAAGGTTTGTTATTATTTCAAAGCATACCAATTTCCAATATACTTTGTGTTACATTCCGAGCACTTTAATTGATACACTCCACTCCTCTCGTTTTTGGGAACTCTGTCTTTAGTGTGAGAGATCAGGTTCTTAAGGAATGAACCAGTGTAAAAGGCACATTTAATTTTGTCTTTAGGTAAAACTTTTGACTGCTTTTTCAGAAATAATCAGACATACTACTAAAGACTACAGAAATACTAAAGGAAGATCAAAAAAATATGTAGTTTAATTGCACTAACAATTCCTCTCCATCCACACATAAGGAAGGATCTTAGCTCCTTAAGAAACTTAATAAATACTTTACCTTCAACCATTATAGCACTTTGGCTGTCTCCAGAATCTCGAAGTCAGGTTATCTCACATTATTACAACATATGCAATATGTCTTCTAGAGTTACTTAATCCCATTTGCGACAAATCCAGTCCACTGCCAAGCTGTAGTAAACAAAAAATTAATTGGGTATTTTTGGCAAATATTTGTCATCTTTATGAATGCCATCACAGTTTCTTTATTATTAATTATAACTTATGCATACAGACATTGTTAGGTGGCTCACAAATCCTTAGATTCTTGATTGATTGTGCACAGAGCATTAAACAATTATTAACGAAACCAAACACTAAAAAAATCAAAACTAAACCGTTAAATGGATAATCAAGGAACAAGGAAGTAACACCACATGTGGCCCAACACTACACAGCATACAAAATTATGCACTCTCCAACATCACACCCCGTCCTAAATCATACACCGTCCAACATCGCATCCCAACCAATATCACTCGCCGCCAAACATCACTCACTATTACAGTTCAACTTCTCAATCCATCTACATCACATACATAGCATCAAACACATACTTTGCATAGCTTATCCTTCGGTCCTTTGCCCACTGACTGCCTTACACTTGTTCTTAAAACTGACATTTGATGGAAAGGGCTGAAAAAACTCTCCAGATAACTCACTTCATTCTAAAATACTTTATTAAAAACTGAAAAGTTTTTTCTATATATTTTTGGTGTTCTTATTTTAATTTCAAAACTGTGGTCATTTTCCCCCTTAAAATGTGATGTTTTGTATTGCCCCACCTATACCTTCCCACACTTTGTCATTTATAGCTTTATTCTATATATTGCACCAAACTTCCTTCCCTTTCTCCTAATTTACAAACTCTCCCATTTCAGAATACCCAACATGTCCATTATGCTCTCTGAGCTTTTAAAACTACAGAGTACATATCTGGATGCCTTCCATTGCACTTTTCTATCTTTTTAGCACACCCCACCTTATACAGGTCCCATTATATAGATGAATATTTCTGGATAGGGCTAACCAGGACCTATATGCTTTTTCTTTTGTGGCTACACTGCTTCCTTTAAGGTTTCTCATTACCCAATGAAATACTTGAAATGACTTCTGCATCAAATTATCCACTTGAACTCTCCATCCAAGTTCCCAAGTTAAGTAAATTCCTAACTATTATAGTACCACAACATGGGATTAATCTCCAATAATAGTGTAAACATTTGGTTGTAATTTTTCATATTTGAAAAGATTATATAAATGCTCTTGCTTATGTTAATGGCCATATGATAGTTTATAACCCATTCGGTACGCTGATTGATGTCATTTTGGAGTAACAGATAGTTGTTAGCTTCGTAAATCCATCTGCAGATAATGCAATCATCAGCCAAAAGCCTTATTTCAGAATTTAAATCATTCGATAGACCATTTTACATAAATTTGAAAAAGCAATGGCCCTGCCTACTGATCCTGATATATCGTTCATCTCTTTAGAAAACTTGATCCCCTATTTTCACTTTTTGAATTCTATAGATAAGAAAATTTTTTATTCATTGCTTTACTCTCAAGCCCAATGGCAACAACTCCAAATTAAACAATAATCAATCGTGAGGCACTGACAAAAGCTGTCAAAAGATCAACGATCATCATACCAACTTCTTTCCTTACATCTATTGCATCGCTAACCTTAAAAGCTGTTTTGGATAGGTGCCCTGTTCTAAACATATTTTGTCATGTGAATAACCATCCATCTCTTGCCCACCATTCCCAAATGTAGTCTGCCATCTTTTTTTCAATTATCTTGCGGCCAACTGATATAATACAAACTGGCCCATAGTTATTAGCTTTGTTTTATCTCGTGTCTTAAAAATTGGTGCAATGTTTACTTTTTTTCAATCATCAGCAAGGCATAATTAGAAGTTTATTTATTTAACAAAGCAGCCAAAAACGGCACAAAGGCTTTTACATTGGCTGACATATAACATACACTAAGAAAAAAAGAAAGAGTAAAAGCGACAAACAGCAATGAAAAGTTAACAAATAATGTCGAGAACAGATACGATATAAGAAGGCAGGAGAGCACATATGTAACCAGAGAGAGCTAAGTTACTATCTGGCGTTTAAGGAAAGAGGTGAAAGTGTTTAGGGAGGAAGAGAGGTCCAGGGAAGAATACTGAATGCTTAGGGAATTAAATGTAGCGGGAAGTTGATGGAATGGGGAACGTTGAGAGACCGAGAGGCACTTGGCAAACCCTAACACTACCCTTTGTAATGAGCAATTGTTCCCATACCCCTCCCCACTCCTCTCCGAGAAACTAGCCCGGAAATGGTCAAAACAACCCCTCAATGCACCTGAGGGCCCCCATCCCTCTCAGGCCCTTCCACCCCTCCCCGCCCCCACTATGTCCTGAGGGTATTTATTTTGCCACTGTCTGTTTAGCAAATTGGTACCTGATGATGCCGCAAGTCGGTGAAACGCGTTGTACCATTTAATAAAATCTATGGAAAAGTACAAGTCTTTCTTTTTAGTATGGATATTAAATACTTCCATGAAGGGAAGCCTGAAACAATAGAATATACTATATGCAACTGTTCAGGCCAATTTTTGCATGTGATAAAATATGGGGAGAATATCAATGGAATAATAAAAATGTTGGATTCAAGAACAAACTGCAAATAATGTTATCACAAGCATTATTGATATTTCTTTGCCACATTACAAAAGGAAACATTTATTATAGGTTAGAAAAAGCAAAAAAAAAAATAGAATTCAACGAATGATAATAATAATTTTTCAGGAACATCAAATCATTTTTCACAACCAACTTTTAAAGCAACTATTTCTGATGAGACATGAATGCATCTAGATCAACATTCAGAATACCTACAAATGAAATTCATCCAGAACTAGGTAACAATTATTTCTTCCTTTCCTCTATGTTATGGTCTGATTACAGCTGTCTCTACATCTAAATTATCATTTATAGAAAGTGACTCTGAGGTCAGTTATATGGCTGCTAGTACACTTGATGAGATTTAAATGGTGAACTTCACACATGGATGACCAAAATCAGACAAGAGTATGACTTAAAACAGTCTTCAAGAATTATTCCTTTTCTACAGATACAATAGAATGTTTAATAGAAATCTCTGCCATTCTACAATAACATACAAACTGTTGTATAGAGGTCCAATACTCCAACTACCTTAATATTTTTCTTTGTATTTATCCATATGAACTTAGACTTTTATCAGTTGAATTCTTAAACTAGAGTAAGAAAATTTAGAAATGATCTAGCTAAACAAAAATTCCAGTTGGAAATAAAAAATAACACAACTATGACATCTCATACAATTTAAATTAAACTTGGTCACATGACTTAAAAGTTGTCGCAGGAACAGAATTTCCAAAACAATGCAAGAGATAGGTCTACTGCAATGACATAAATTAAGAATATAACCGATGCCAACCATGAGTAAGGTGACACATATACACAGTGATGGTTAATTGCAGTGACAAATGTTAACCTTTAGCTGGTAAAGGTTCAACTGCTTCACATGTAAAATTGGAATTAAGAAATATAAGATGGTTCAACGAAAATTGAAGATAAATCCCAGAATTATGAAGCATTAGGTAACATAATGCTAAGTTGAGATTTTCCATTGCAGAAAAATTTACCGAGCCATCTGGTATGATGAAATTTCCATGACAACTATTTATTATCATTATTATTCTTATATGATCATTAAATAACAAAATGACTAATATGGGTAAATGAGATAGTGACAAAAGATAGTAAATTAAAAGAGTGTAAATGGAAAGCTTCTCCCTTTACATTACTAAAATGCTCCACAACATCAATAGAATTGAAACTACAAATTCTAGGAATTAGAACATTCTTTTTGATTGGCTTATAATCTCGGAATAGTAAAATGCCTAAGCATTTTATGGAAAATGGTGATGACCGCTGATTCCCTTAAGGTTAATTATGTATGGATATTAAATGGGAGAGTCAAAATTGAGAATCGGTAGGTGTGTCCCCTTTGGGAATCAATGGGAATGATGAAAAGAGCCAAAAGGAAATAATTGGTGGCATTGTTCCATTGATGAAGAAATTCTACCAGAAGAAATTTACCACAGCTGCAACAAAAACCTGGTGATAAGGCAGTATTACATTAAAATTTATCCTTGGAACTTCTCTTTAGAAGTGAGAGAATGGCCAAGCAACCTAAGAGAGGAGAAGATTAAATGCACTGGGAAGGTGGAGATATGGGATAATGATAAATCAGGTGTACTTGTATTATCATTAGTATACTGGTATTCCTGTGTATACAGCAGCTAAAAATATTTTTAACATTTGCAGCTCCTCAACAGTAAACAATTAAAAAAAAGAGTTGGTCGCTACATTACTCTCCCAATGCTTAAATTCCTAAATCACCACAGAAACTAACTAGAGCCAGAAAACAGATATGGAATCTTTTTGTACAGGTCATTTGACACAAATTATAGCTTGAATTTGCTCTCGATGATTATCTTGAGGTTATATATTTAATCACAGCTGGAAAACAAAGCTTCTTAATGGTATGCCATGCAGAATCTCACCTTCTAGTTATTAGATGATTACAAAAGTTTATTCCATGCAAATCGTAATCATGAGGAAACCCTTTTGAATGCTTCCACAGTGTTCGACTCTAGCTAGACAATCTGATATTAACTACTGACCACGAGTATTAATATTCAATTTCGTAGTGATCTTTGTATCACTGGTACTTCTCAAGATTTTTGCAAATAGTTCTTTATGTAAAAAAGCGAAAAATTAAAGTCTCATTTTACTTACGTCGTCCGGTCGTCTGACATCCATCCATATTCCAAAGTTGTACGCTAACCGCGAAAATCAGAACGTCCACATTTGTTGTTCTCCAAGGCATGTTTAACAAGGTTGACAGCGTTGACAGATTGACAGATGTTAAAAGTCGATCCCTATTAATCGTAGTATTAGGGGAAACTACGTAGTGGTTTTAAGAACATGTATTTACTAGACCTTACGCACTATAATCGAGAGCAAATCGATAAATAATCGAGAAATTAAAACCGTTGGTGCATCTCAATTGGAAGAACGAAAGCAACTCAGTCAATGATTGAGATTATCTTTGTATTATACTCCGCTCTGTATTAGGTTAACACAATCAGTCATTCATGAAGAAATGAATGCAAATAAATAATAACTTTATTTGTCTAAATGGTAATTTTTTACTTATTAGGAAATCTTATTCCATCCCACTATTAATTTTTAAGTTAACATGTTTTGATCTCTTTTCGGATGATGCTTGAAAATACAGACTATCCGCCGACAACTTGAATTTTCCTAAAGGTTTCAGTATAACTCCCGAGTTCCGAGGGCGGCGAAGAAATTGAGAGCATCGCGAATGAGTTCTCAACCAATCCATCAGAGCTACGAGAACGTGAACTTAGTTAGCAGAGGACGTGAAAGAAAGGGCTCGAAAGAGTTTCAGTAGAGTATCATAAAGTCTCTATGGGATCATTCCTTTAATCTGGGGGCGGGGGTTATTTATAATAAGTATATAAGCACCCATCATTTTATGCCCAGAAAAATATAAATGCATATGAATTCACATGCATGCGGAATTTCATTCAAATTGGATTGCATGTAATAAAACGCAATAATATTAGTGGGTTATATTTAACTTCGCATCAAATATTAATAAACAATTCATTTAAACTACAATGATGCAATTTTTCAAAGGAGAGTATTTTTCTCCATAGCAGTTTCCAATTCATTCTGAATTTCTAAATCCATTCGGCATAAAAGAATGAAGGAAGTACCTTCTTGCCAGCATTGAATTCAAGGTAAGCATGTATTTTGTAACTCGGATCAAGTAAAATCTTGGTGGCTGCCACATTGATGAAGTCAGTGGTGCGTTGCACATAGATGGAGGTGTAGAGGGGAGCACAGATCGAGGAAGGAAAGATAGATCAATCACCCCATATGGTTTATAAGATGACAAATATTTTCCCATCAATGGAGATTCTGTGAAAATGCACATGTGGCTACCTCCCTAAGGAAGTGAGGCCATTTGGTGACTCGTACTATTAATTGCAGTCCTCGGAGAGAATTCTCAAGGTGAAATACTCAAGATAGGCTAAACTTCTTTTAGAGCAAACATGCATTCACCTTCTCTATTGCCCCTTTCTGAACTAATTTGAATATTAATCAAAGTTTCGTTTTCGCAATCATTGTGGGTATTATCCCTTCCTGCGGACTAAAACCTTGATGTGGTGTAAGACCTAATACAGGTATGTTCTAATGACTCCTTGAGCCAGGTTGATGAGAGCAATTATAGTATTTTCTCCCGGTATGGGCACCCTTACCAGATAGGTTGAAGGGCCAGACGAAAAGTAGTCCTCTCAGAATCTGTTCCTCAGTGAGGTAGCTGAAAAGGCATCTGATCTGTGGGGTGGCTATTAAGAGATGGTGTCCTGACAAAAACACTATTGAGGAAGGCAATAAGAAGCTGCCTTAATTATTAATACAAAATAATTAATGCCAATAATTATTAATGTGAAGGATGGTATAATGAAAATACAGTTGGATAGGCTGGGTTCATAGAAAACCCACTTTAATCAGTTGAAGACCAATAATAATTATATGGACATTATATATTTTATGTGATACTTAATATTCAGGGTCACAGTAGTCCAAGGTTAGAGCGTTGGACTACTGCCAGAGGGTACAGATTTAATCCTTGGGCAAGCCTCTACAGCCATCTTGAACTCTACTCAAGCTGTGTGATTTTTCAGGTACCAGATCTTCCTGGGAAACGTTAACAAGCATATGGAAAGGAACTGGCCCCCTTACCCACCAAATTAACCTGTGGGTTGATTACTTTGGTGTTTATGTTTTTTTTTACTTAATATTCATGCATTTGGAGCTTAGTGCTATGTGTATGGATTCAAAACCTGATCTTTGAGGTAAGAGGATTAGAATAGATTTGATGCTTTTGAGATCTGAGTTTGGAGAAAAATAAAGGAAATGAGTTGAAGAGAGAGGAGAGGAAGTTGAAATTCAAACAAGACAGAAGAAGTGAGGGGAGGGGATACTGAGAAGTATTAGGATGCTGAAGGTTTTTATAAGAGTAAGGTAGAAAGATGAGGAATAGGAAGAAAGATTTTTGGCTGGTATGAGGGCTGATGGTAAGTATGAAGAATTAAAAAAGGAAATGCTATTGGGCAATTATTCAGAGTAAGTCTATGTGATACTTGGGAGGAAGATAATTTTGAAAGGTTTGAGCAATAAGTGAAAAACAAGCTTTCTAAATAATAATTAATATTATTTACAAGAAATACATAATACATATAGTTCACAAAAGGCAAGTGGCTACAATACATTGCAAACATCTTTACATTTTAATTTGTGCCAGTTTTCAATGATGTGTCAAGTATTTGAAACAAACAAAAAAACAACCATATTTTTACATGTTTCCAAATAGTTTCATCAAATTGACGGCTAACATTTGATGTTAAAGATACATTACTTAAAAGTAAGATGCATATGAAATATGTATCTGAGTCATGAGTACTGGCTTTAAAAAAAATCATTCAAAATGTTACATATAGTAATTTGGAAAAGGATACAGTGGCAGGTTTCACATTACTCACTGGCACAACAAGGTCCTTTTAATGTAAAAATACAGGTTATTAACCTTTGAGCTTTTGCAACTTTAACAGTTTCATAAATCTTTTTTGGTAATAATAACAAGTTTTAATATTTTTGTAATAGGGTAATTCATACAATGGGAGGATTATCAACATTCCAATTACTAACAATGAGCAAGGAATTAAATTAACATCATGATTTACATTTGTGAACATTAGTATAACAAAACGTCATACCAATGAGTACAGTTGCTTCCGAGTACCATTTTCCTGCTACCAGGAATGAAAAATTATGATAATCAGAATTCCAGCCAGTTAATTTGCCTATGTGAAAACCTGCCTGAGCCAACAGTAATGCACTAGAAACCCAACATGGTTGGGAAAACTGTACAATGGCCTTGTGAAAATTCACTTAGAGCCATATCAGAGATCACAGATACACTCATGGTAAAGTCCTAGCCAAAGAATACAGAGAAACAAGGACTGAACACAACCAAATCCAAATGCTTATCAAAAATCATTCTATTGCTGGCTCATAAGTTCAGTGAACAGGGTCCCTTAACAAATCATAGAATTTAGAAGAAGATCTCTGAAACTTGAAACTGCAAAATACATATACATATCCGATGGTAACAGATAAATTCAATCATGATACAATTAAGTTAGCCAAAATTGTCAACACTGGCTCTTGAATCACATCAGACACCACAATACCAATGGCAGGGGGATGACCCAATGTACTGGGTAAAATGTCTCATAAACTTATAGTCCACACCTCACAGATTCTCTTGCATCCAGTCATTCTTTAGGATAAATAAGTATATCTACAGTGAGGTGGCGATGATGAGTAGTGCCAATAATGATATGTATTTTGACAATGATAAGAGGAGAAGAATTTGTATAGAGCTTTTACAAGAAATGTCCATCTAACTTGCTGATGGACAAAAAAAAAAGATGAGGTAGGTCTTATGAATGAATATTTCCAGTTTTAAAATCACAAATCCTTGGAAGAAGAGAGTTGAACAGAATCTCCATAACACAGGCCATATGGTCTGATGGATGGATCCATAGACTTATTATGAAAGAAGAACTGTAAAACAGAATCACTTAAGATTTCACTGACTATGAGTGATAACATAGAAATGAATTTAAAGCACACAATGGTATCTTCCAATGGCTAGGAAGTTCAAGTCTATTCTCAGGAAGGGAACACAATGCCCTCATTTTGGTTTGAATCATGTCGCCTTCTGCTTTCCTATATAAACACGATTCCTATCAGTCTGAGTGGTGAAACCTTCTGCTATTTCTCTTCCCATTTCAGTCTGCTCATAGAAGGCTCCACCATCATTGTTTCCATGAGCTTTAGTATTGCGTTGGTGAACACTGCTGCTTGAACTACTGGCACCATTGGTGAGTGCATGTGCTTGTTTCTCACTTGTAGCAGCAGCTGCCTTATTACGAGCAGCCATTGCAGCAGCCTAAGGATTAAAAAAAAAGACATATATAAGGAGATTGCATAAGCATGGAAAGCAGGTGAGAAAAAAGTAGTAGAATTTTCTTTAAAGTTTGTCCCAATAAAAATATAGGCTGGGCTTGAAGAATGGCATGAAAGAAATATGTTCATCCATTTACCTTGGCAGCCTTCTTCTTGTATGTCTGCTTGTAGAAGTCAGAAAACAGGAAGTAGAACATGATGGCGTGCATTCCAATCCACCAAACAAAAGCACGGGGATAGTTGCAATCCACAAAGAGAAGCTGGAAGGCATGGACCATAACAAGGACAAACTGGATCTATAAAAAAAGGAGAACGAACATGGTTTTAAAATAGTTCTAAAATTTTAAATGATTAGGATTATACTTTGAAGTCTTAGTTAATGCAAAAATGCACTAAAAATATAAAACTTTCAAAGACATTTTTCAAGTTAAATCACTTGATATATGATACATTATCACTGATGTCTACTGAAAAGAATAATATATCAGAAGAATTACAAATTACTTTATTCCGAAAATGAATATGATGAAGTTTCACAAAACTAAGACTGATGAATTCTAGCCATTCATTTAATTGCAGAGATAAAGATACGTACACAAAGCTCTCATAAGAAAAATATATGGCATTTTTTAAAATATGCAATTTTAGGAGTGGATTTCCAAAGAGAAATATCAAACTACTTAGATTAGTGAAAAAATGCACAACTAGTCTTTTTATAAGTCTAATGAGATGGAAACAGGAAGAAAATATTAACCATTTGCAGGGCAGTGAGGTACTTCTTCCACCAGAGGAATCTCTGGAGCTGGGGTCCAATGGCAGCCAACATATAGTAGAAGTACATGACGATGTGCACAAAGGTATTCAGAAGCCCAAAGAAGGTGGAGTGGCCGCCTGAAACAATAATGAACGAGTGCATTGAGCATGAAGATACACAAAAACATAATATCAAACTAATCAGTTTTACAACAGATAGATGAGAGATTAGAAAAGACTAGTTACCAGGGGTGAACTTGACACCGAACCAAACACTCATTGGCATGCATCCATGGTGGATGACATGGAGAGTGGACACATGATCATTCTTTTTTCGCAGCACGAAGAAGATCTGTAATGGCAATGTGCACATAAAATATTAATATTGACAATTTTTAAAATAAATTGATACTAAATCAATGAACTGTTCATGTAACAATTTTCTGAGCATTTTTTACATGATTATGACATTTACCGTATCAAAAAACTCTGTAAATTTGGAGAAATAGTACCACCAGCATCCTCTGGCCATCTGGAAAAAATATTACGATTATTTTTAGTTTGTAGGCTATCACGTTTTCTAAATATGTACACAACTTAATTATACAAAATCACCTAGCCAAACGATGATCATTATTAAAACATTAGCATAAGAATATTATACACAATACACACATATTTGTAGTATAATAAACATACCCTCATCGCAAGAGGACTGTAGGAATAATCCACGGGTTGACATCTGAAGCTGTAATGGAAGAGCCACCCGCTGACGAGAGACTGAAATCAAGCAGAAACAACAGTATTTCTTTTATTATGATGAAATATGTTGCGGAAAATACTAGTCATATTACTTTTATCACGCGTGACAAGCATCATTGTCAATTTTCAAATCTTGCATTAGTCTTGTAACCAGCAGATAGCGCCTCTAACGGGTAAGTCAGAGACTATTACAAAAGAAATGGGACGGACCGTGAGCATACCAATATTTTCAGAAACGCGGACGTTGACGACCACTTAATTCCACTCCCATTAGTTTTTCGGCTTTCCTTAAATTTCTACTTCATCTGACCCAGAAATTCATACGGATGCGCACTTTGCAACATTCAGTGGGAACACTGAGATAAAGGAGTGATTAATATCTCTACGGAAATGTGTGACAAAGTTCGTTCCACAGAATATTCGTACACCAGGTCAATCGTGGGAGAGCGTAATGTGTGAACCGCAGTAACGGTAATGGTGCCCCAAATTTAAAATTTTCCTTCAACTAAAATTAGTTTCGCTAGACTGGCCTAAAGATCATAAAATAGAGATATAATAAGCAGGATGGATCCATCCCGGATGGTTTCCGTCTCCCGCCGCGCACGGAAGCTCACAGATGCCAATCTTTAGGCCTCTACGTCTATCATGAATTAGATAGAACGACGAAAAATAATATAGCATCACAAGAAAACCTTCAGGTTTCGGGCTTACCTGAAATAAAAATTATGGTAGTTCGGGAATGATTAGTGTGTATCAATAGCTTGCTGGGTGAATATCAACGCGAAAAGCAAAATACCTATCCTGAAACTACTTTAATAGATCACAGAAAAATCTTTTAAAACCTGCTAAAGTGAACAATTGAAATAAGTGTCTCAGGGTCACGGGTTGGTTGCGTTATCGATCAGTGTAATACGAACAGGAAGATACCCGGTTCTCTAAGATAGACATGCTGGTATCTTTGCGCAATCTACTTTTGAACCTTCAAGTCTTCGTCAGAAAGACGAAGGACGTTCCCGATCAATTTGGTGTGAAATGGCTCTCGCAAGAATAAGGTTTCAAGTACCACCTAACCGGGTTAGAACAGCTGTTCCGGACGGCTCACCCAGTCCTTCCCATGAAAGTGTTGGAAGGAATGCATCTCGAGCGAAAATTTGTATCTCGGAAGAGTAATAGCGTGCGGATCTTTCTCTCGCGTCTGTCCTCATCGCACCGCGAAGACCGCCTAAAATGGGAAAAGCGAGGTTCCCCAAAAGACTCTCCGAACCCACTCCGCGGGGCATCCCGTGGCACGGATTCGATTCCTAACCACTCCTTCCTCCGGCGGTCCTCCCCGTCTCCTGGCGATTTAACCGACCCCAAAATGGCCCCGTGTCCTCGATGCAACGACAACTCCTCGAGATGCTTTGAGTTTGTTTTTTCCCTTGAATTCCTCCAGCCCACCTCTCTCCCTCTCACTGACACGCACAGCACCCAAAAGGCCATCATTTCCCTCATCGAAATTCGGTCATCATACCTCGCGCTTCTCTACGAGGTGAATCAATGCATGCTCCATCGAATGTATATTGAGCCGGATAAGATTTTTCTATTGGCCAAAACTGGACCGAAATGATAACTTCCTAGACGTAAGACCCCTTTGATGAAGAAGAAGCATGATGCAAATGTAAATTGGCACACGGAAATTTTAATAGACTTCAAGCAGAATACAGCCGTTCAAATCTCCAGGGAGCTGTGCGGGCTTAATCATGTTTTAGATTTGATTATTTTCCTAACCCCAAAGTCTAGAATTCCGCCAAAGTTCCGTAACAATCTAAGTGAAATCGAAATGGATTCCGTTCACACTCTCTTAGCGTTCATGGAACAGAATGGCCGAAGTGTATTCGGCATGGATCTAGAGAAAACTTCCACCGAAGCCATGGTAACAATCTTTATTGTTATTAGAAGCGAATGCGGATCACCCGGCAGGATATTCATTACACTTTCCCTTGATTCAAGTTGATAAGGGGGCTACCCGCACCCTTACTTGCTGAATGCGTGCATATCAATCGTCCCCTTTCGGAATGGCAGCCAGGATATCAGTCGGGCAGGCATTAGAACATACACAAGTCGCTAAAACTCAAATAAATGACTGTTTTTATTGGCATATCCCTTAAATTTGAAATATTAAACTTGTTTTCTATTTGTTTTGCTTATTTCAGTTTGCATTCAGTCCCGTGACTCTATCTCACGATCGCTAACTGCGGTTATCACTCTTTCTGGAATATTCTAAACATCCCTCCGCCGCGGAAGACGTTGAAAGTGTTGCGTGACTCAGTCAATCTCCCCTCCCATGGGCCACTTTCTTGCTCTTCCTCTTCTTTTGGAAGAAATACGAAGTCTCGCCTCACTCGCGTCCATCATCCCTCCTCCGTTGCCTTGAATTCCCGAACGCGTCAGCCAACCGAAGCGGGTGGGGACGTCCGGGGCGCCTGCGTGCGAACGCCACCATCCCTCGCGGCGTGACGGATTCGAACCGCTTAGACAACCCGGAGCAATGCCGTCGTCCTTAGGCGGCTTGCGGTTTCAGGTTGAAGGGAATCGGGAAGGAGTGCCCAGTATGGGAGGAGGGGGGGTGATTGAAGGTATTAGTGTGAGTAACTATGGAGGAGTTGCGTACCGCGACAGTAGTTCACTTCATGTAATAATATACCTACATAGGAATAACAACACGCAGAGGCGAAAGAAGGCAATCGTCATTTCGTAAAGATAGGGAGCATTCCCATTTAAATGAAATGCAAAGCGGTCCGAAACAGCCTTCGACTTCCCACGAGCGCATGCGATTTGCAAAAATGAGGAACACGTGTTCTTTTATTTTATCGGAAAGAGCATGTAGACTTCGGTTGATTCACTCACCTCATAGAAGAGCCAGGCACTGAATATCACTTGAAGAAAGTTGTAAATGATTAGGACGTTCCTCAATTCGAAGGGCTTCCGATTTTCCATGAACTTCGGTCCAGCGACCTTAACGATGTACACATAAGTGAGGCAGAGTGCTAGCGTCGGGAAAGGACTGCTCATTAAGAACCAGTCGTTCACCCTTGGATCTGTGTGGAAAGAGAATGATTAAAAGATATTTTAAAAACATGACCTCAATGATGTGCATCCGTCCACAATCTCAATATTCTACTTGTTAGCTGCTAAATGTTTTAATGTGACAAGAACTTGGCTCTAACATTATTTCAAACCATTTAATTTGTAACCTTTCAGTCAGTTCACCCATGAAGACATTCATAATGGGCGTGATTCCGTGTTGGATGGGTCCTTGTGCCGGATTTTAGCAAAAGAGGAAAGTGAGGGAGGGAATTGAGGAAGGTGAGAGAGGCGATCAAATGATAATTTTCACGTTCGCAAAGAGTATAATTCGTCCAGAGAAGTTAATGCTACAGTAAAAATTGAACTTACATTCCTAAAGGATTATTATCTCGCCATCCATCTTTTTCAACTTGGAGTAACCTTTATTCGGAATGATAATAGAAAGCAGTCAACCCCAGAGGACGTGATATCACAGAGAAATAAAATGGCAGAAACATGTTCTAACCTATACATAATTTCACGCGGCAATGAGCGATTATTTTCCCTCACATTGGAATGAAAATATAAATGAAAGAGGTCTTCGTTACTAAGATTAGTTCACCTATATAGGCATGGCACATATTATGAAAACTTTTGAAAACGTTTTTGGTTTTCAAATAAAGATATACGCAACCCTGCATCCAACCGGTAATGTTTCACTGATGCATAGCATCAAGGTGAGCAACAGTTTACGTCCTCGTTGACGACAAATAAGTTCCTTTTTGAAAGTGGAAATCCCATCGAAAAGGCTATAAAGTCATATAACGTGAGATGAAAAATGAATTAATCGTTCCAGCATTCTTGACAACACTTATGCAATAAAGCAATAGTTACAAAGGAATTACGTCATGTAATGCATTACAGCTGATTGGTTTAAGTCAATAAATCAAAGGATTCTTGGAAATGAAAGGTTATAGGCCTTTCATAGTCATATAATCCATGAGATGAAAAATGAATTGATCGTTCCAGTATTTCTGACAATAACTATGCAATAAAGCAATAGTTACAGAGAAATAATGTCATTACAAGTTATTGGTCCAAGTCAATAAATCAAAGGGATTCTGGAAATGAAAGGCTGTACGCCCAAGATGAGAATATTTAGCGAGACGATATTAGATATTTTTGTTGAAAAGTTCGTTCGTTTCGTTCTCGATGAAAAAATATTAGAATTAATGAAAAGTTAACTGTAGTCGAATGGGTTGGATAAATATATTACTCTACTGATCTGAATAATGAAAACAAAAACTGCTGTGAATTGTAAGCACGTAGTGGAGACCACGTGGTTTCATCCTTCTACGGAGAAAAAGTTACGCGCTTTGCAAAGATCAAAGAGTTTAACGTAAGTCTCAGTTCCGAATAGAGCCGTTTTTACGCTCATTAACGTGTTCGGCTCTGGTCGCGATGGTTTCGTTGTGCAACTTCATGGCCAAGGAAATTACGGTAAAAGCGCTACACGCACTCCGATGTTTTTGTTTTCAGCGCCAAGCGGAGGCGAAAATCACCACTGCGGCGCGGCAAAGTTCGGGACAACCTGTTCGGCAGCCTCCAGAAGGAATCGTCCTTGAGCAGGGAAGAACGACCGCATGGTTTCGAAACGCGAGAAAAAGAGTGGACATTCCTTTCGGCGGACACCACCCGAAGCCGCGGCAGCCGTCGCTCCGCCCCCGAGACGTCCACCAGGAGCGGAGATGGGAGCCGCACCCTTTACCCCTCGACCAACATCCAGCCAACCCGTCTACCTTCCCCCTAAGCCGTTCACCCCACCCCTCGACCATAGTAATCGCGCGCCGCGCACAAGACGGCTGGGGCTGCCAATCGCCCAGACGGCCGCACCAAAGAAGTCAGCGACGCCTCGCGCATAAGCAACCCGATACGCTCAACACGTAAGCGGGTCCACAACCGCTAGGGTGTTGTGGCGATGCAGCAACGCGCGTGGCGGGGGCCGTGTGGGAAGGGAACGGGCAGCGTGGGAGTGGACGGGTCAGGTGGGATGGGGCGGAGGAAGTGGGAGGGAGATCCTCTGAATGAGAAGAAGGCCGGCGGAGGCCGGAGTGGATAAATATGCGTGCCATTTCATCTTTTCTTTTCGGCAGACCTATTCGTTGGCCGGGTTTACATGAGATGTGGGCACGACGGATTAGATCGGAATTATCTCGCAAAAATATCCTGGTAGGTGGAGTGAATGTACAGTTTGGGCTGGGAGAGGACTAGAGGAGCGGGGGTGGTAAGATTAAAATGAAAGAATTTTGTTCTCCAGCGTCTTGCTACGAGAAAATAATGCCGATGTGGATTTATCGCGCTAGATCAGCTATGTCGGCATTTGGGATACTGAAGACATTTGCATAAATGCCGGGATCAAAATTTCCAAGGGAGTGGACACGAAAAGGGCAAATTTTAGGTGTGCTGAACGACTTGAGTGCTTACCACTTTTGTTATCCATGAGGTCATGGTAACCGTCGATTATTGTGCTAACCAACGTGGCCATGTTTGGGCGTGGAAGACTTCGTAGACACCAGTCAAGCAGTCTGTAAAGAGAAAATATAAATTATCAATTAAAAAATTACAGAAGATAATTCTGGTCAGTCAAAAAGAAGTTATTCTTTAGCAATGATAATCTTAGTGCATGGGAAAATCAGTTTTTTTTAATCCGAGGTGTAAACAAAACAAGCTCCTTTGAAACTTTATGATTTTCCATCAAAATTGTTTGCTGAAAACATTTTATAAACCGCATTGAAAAGTCACACACGGCCCGGGATTTCGGTGCTAATGCACCTAAACCCCGGGTTTCACTCGAGTTGTTTCAGCTTCAAAGAGAAGTGTTTTAATACTTCTCATTGGCAGGATGTAGAAAACGTTAAGATGTGAAACATACTTGCTGGCATAAAAACAGAGTTTTACCATCATATTGATATGCCAAAATATAGCCGATGATGATTCAATAATTTATTTTTCAAATTATTTTAGACTAAAAGGGAAGAATCGAAATTTGTCATGCGCTTTAAATATGGTCATGCTTATCACATTCGTGCTCACTATTACCAAAGACTATTCTCAGAATGAGATGACTGCGGATCATGTCTAGGTAATTGCCTAGGCCAATTGCTAATGAGTGGTCCCGGTTGAAACAACATTAGTTAAGTATTGACGTTATTGTGAAGGGTATCCTTCCTTTGTTCGGCACAAGAATATCAAAATAATCAGAGGAACGCGAGGTAACATTCACATGGATTAGTATTTTTATGTTTTTTTCCGCCGAAAGAATATTGAGAGGAAGCGTACTTTGCCCTCGCAACCATGATCTCACACGTGGTCTTGCGCTCTCTGGACACTCATACTTCCGTCAATCTGTACGAAGATGAGGGGAGGGAGGGAATGCGTTGAACTCAAGTTCTGCCAAACCGGGCGAATGTCATTGGTTGAGAGAGAGGGTGCCCGAAGGCCGGTCGTGCGGGTAAATATCTGAGATTTGGAAAGAGAGAATGAGAGAAAAAGAGAGAAAGCTACGGGGAGCGCACAAAAATATACAACCACACAGTGCCTAACAGGTTTTTAGTGAACAAGACGGGTTTTTTGGGGGTCGAGCGACGGAATTGAGGTTGAAAGCCCCGAGGGCCTTCGATACGCCCCGGAGTCCGCGATGGCTGGGAGTTATCTGGGCCACGAAAAAAAGGAGTGTTCGCCGATATGAAGCCCAAGCGACCGGTTGATTTGACAGGACCGGCAAGCAAAGTCAGTAATATCGACCCTTCAGAGCCCTCTTTTGTCTAGAGATTCTGATGATGATAACTTGTCCCCTAATTACGACTACTTTTACTACGATCACTCAAGCACGACTATTTTCGCATCGTAGTATCCCAATCTCGAACCGATGCTAGCGTATAAATATTAAAGAATTTCTAAAGCTGCTAAAATAAATAATATCTAACTGTCTGACAACATTTCAATTCTACGCGAATAAAACCTATATTTTGAATGCTCATCCTTATACCCAATACAAAGGAAACCTTTCCGAGTGTGTGAAATGTTTATATTTTCAATAAGAAACCCCTAGAAAGTCGATGTGCTCTGAAAGCGTGATATAACACGATCGTAAATGTAAACGAATCAAACTGAGATACTATGTATTTTGTCGGAATCCTCTGGAATTATAGCGATCAAAGATTCCAGTAAATTAAATGACTGACGGGTTCATAGAAATTTTTCTCCTGACTAGAGATTTAACGACCATAAAAATATTTTCTTTAGACATTTTACTAACTTTTTAAAAGCTAACTACGGCGGGATAATTCGTACTTGGAGTATAATATGAGTGCATTGAAATGCAGAATTTGGAAGATAAATTCGTAATGTAATAAAATAAAAATTGATATATTAGCAAAAATCTGAAAAAAACCGTAAATCGTCGCGAAACAGTGACAAAATCAGGAAGTTATATCAATCTTGATTTCGGATTTGAACATGAATTTTGAAAAGGTTACCAGAAATAACTAACACACATTGTAACGACAAATTTATCGGAGGAACAATTTTCCTTTTGGTGACGAGGCGAAGCTAACGAAACAAATCACTTAAATCTGAAAAATGCGGAAGTTCGCAATACTACATTTAACCACGAAAAATTAGTCCCGATAAATTGACCTCAAAGCGGCACTGATGCAACAAACACGATAACCGAAAACGGCGAGATCTTGGGCATAAAACTCGCAACTCATCTGCGAAAGTCGACCAAAAGATGGAACATTGAAGCTAGGACGTAAGAAAAAGTTCAATGCTTACTAAAAAAAACTCTCCCAACTGTGGCGATGAAGATAATATTCCAACACTTTCCAAGCAACCGATCCCTTGCGCTGGAATTGGCTGCGGTCTCCGACGTTCCCCCGCGCCGTCGGTTCGGGCTCAGCAGTGATGTGCGTGAATGGGTGCGACGTAAGTTTCCGATCACTACCTGAAGCACCAATAGATCCTATGGAGGCTAAGGGCTTCCGTAATGCCGGGAGTCCCACTGCGATCCGCGCAAGCACGGCGACGAGAGAAGACTGGCCCAGACCAACGGGGCGCTGCAGTATAAATCGGATTGGAGGGGAGTTTCAAAACGCGCGGCGCGGGGAGGCACGGGCGGGCCTCGCGCGGAGGGAGTCGGGGCGGGAGGGGAAGGGAGATCCCCAGTGCTAGCGGCGGCGGCAGCTGGAGGGAGGGCCCTTTCTTCCAATTGCGCGACTCGCGGTGACCTCCGAGGAGGACTCCGGTATGGGAAGGGGGGAGGGGTGTGCGAAGAGAGGGGGGGGTTGTGGACGCCGCTCCCGCCTCCAGGAAGCGTGGAAAAAGAAGAAAAAAATAGACTCGATGTCGTGAACCTGCACCCACTACTGCGCGGCTGCGTCATATCGCGATTGCTTGCGGCATCCCCGGGGTCGACTGGGTGCAGAACGTCGACTCCGGGACCAAATACCACCAGGGAAGAAATGGGATTGCCGTATTACACAACGGGGTGTTACATTCAGGCGTTCAAGTCACCATTGTTGAAATTCCCAGTCTACGCTTACAAATTAGCTCAAGCACCATTCCCAGCCTCCGGATTTAATTATTGAAATTTTGGAAAAACCTAACCTAAAGAGTACATATGACGCGTAGAAAATAAATGTGTACAAACATGGAAAAATTGAATTGGAAAATTTCTTGGAATTAATTGTTATTTGTTACTTTTAAATGTACGGAGTTCTCGTTTAAGAACATCAAACAAATACGGCCAGTACAAACAAAAATACGAACGTAAGAATTTTCCGACAATTAAGAAATGAAATGCTTATATCAGTGTTTTTATTATGCCTTTAAAAGAGAACTCCGCCCAAAAAGAAAATTACCTTGGCAGAAACAAAGAAAGATAGCAAAGTTAATTAAAATAAAGAAAAATGGGGAAATAACGGCTTCCAAACGAGTTGGGATCTTACAGAGAAATAAAAGCTCGACAGTTGATCTTTTACGTACGTGGAAGCCGCGAGAAGACATGGACGTAGACGTGCACAAAGGCGTGAAGGTATTTAGCATCTAACTTCATATTAGATTATTAATGCTCTTTTCGTCGCGAAACCGAATATTAATCCTTGATAAGAGTATGGTGGGAAGAGGAAAAAGTTGAGAAAAATATCGGCTCCGATGGCTGCGGTTTAACTTCCTACCCTGCTAACCCATAGGTCCCTTCCTGCCAAGGACGTTTTCCTAAACTACCGACAGTGGTGTAAGTGATTGCCATTGTTTTTATTTCATGCTAAATATGCGATGTAAATGGAAAAAATAGCTGTTTCCGTATTCGTGTTAAATGAAATAATATGGAAACCTTTATAATCCACTCTGGGTCACTCCAAAGGATCATGTCAATATTCGGAAAGAGAGCGTAAAATAAATTTAGTTGAAGAATAGGATTTTTTTAACATATGTAAAATCTCCCAATCTGAAATCCATATATTTTTAAAATATGATGATAATAATTCTGACGGTAATATTCTTCGGTAAAAAATCGTACAAATATATTATTAAACAAATACTCTCCCGAAGGGACAACAAAAGTATCAATTTGAATTAGTTTTAGGCCGAAATTTCTTTTGGTTTTTTGGACCATGTACGGAATAAACAGGAATAACGTCTGGTGGACGTTGCAGTACATTCATATAATTCGTCTCAAAGTTTTGAGAATAGTTTCTACATAAGACAAAAAATGGAGCAGCATCTGCAAGAAATTGAAAAAATTCATTGTGAGAACACAAACATTAATGATGCGTTGAAGGCTAGAGAAGAGGCAAGGAATGGCTGATGGAGTGAAAAAAAATTATAGTCACGACAAGAAAGTGTTCATGGAGGTAGGTAATCGAAGAATAGTTACCTGGGAAGAAAGGAAAATATTGGATTACGCGACGAGTTGCAGAAACCCAGGTAAATCTGAAAGATATTGTTACAGATATTGGAAAAGGTCGTGTGGATAAAAGGGCAATGAAGATATATCCCTTGAAACGTTAATGAGAGAGAAAATATAGAGAGGAAAAAGAATAATCGCGGAGAGTACGTCTTCGGAGAGAAAAGGGAACGAAATATTCTTTTTCTAACTCATTACCTCTAATTCAACTTCCTTAGAAGTAAAGTAATTCATGAAATTATGCTTATCTTAAAGGTTTATCAAGGATTTTATTGGGGAACGTGATTTGAGGGAGAGACTTTTTTTATCGATTTTCACCTGCCATGGTCTGTGAGAGGATGTTATTGAGAGAATTGTGACAATAATGGACAAATTCCACTCAAAATTTATTTCTTGAATATTCATTTTGATACATACATGTATATTTAATGATGTTGTCAGTCAATGAGAGGAGCTCTTAAAGCAGACGAATTCTGTTTTCATAGGAAGTTGTTGCTATCGTTTCACATACAGCACTAATTTTTCTTCTAAGAGTGTATGAACATCCACTTTTAATGCGTAGATGTACACATAACACGCATATACGCCCCAGAAGTAGCACCTGATACCTTGAAGACATACCACGGCAAAGAAATCCAGTATTGACCTTTAAAAAGCCAATCCCATAAAATTCTATTTCTTAAATTCCTGGCGAAGTAGTTTCTTAGGCGGGTTAATCTCAATTAAATCAAGCTTGCTTTCAAGGTGTGAATAAACCTTTTTGAAAGTTGTCAATAATAAAAAATAGAGACTAGAGGGAGAGGTTGATAGTAACGTATAAAAGATAGCTGTGTATCAAGTTGGTGTATATTATGATGTTAATCGGAGTGGAATCTTCTTTTTTTATCAGCATCATATCATCCAATCAGACCATCTAGATATAATAGGAGATAGACTCCAGAAATACAAGTCAAGATGTTCTCTTTCATGAGGACATTCGAGATCATAACAAACACCAATGTTAAAAACTCTCGCAATGGCGAACGAAAAATCTAATTTTTATTTCTAGGGGCGCATCATGTTTATCCCTTATTACGCAATTGCTGGTAGCCTAACATCCTCTGTCAGTTACCCCATGGGGTACTGGCAGGGTATGGCGTAGACACAGTAGCCGTGTAAGGGACGTCAAATCGCAACAAACAGCGACACCTACGAGCTTTTTCCCTTTCCCTTCGGCCGATTCCGCAAGCAAGCCGTCCGCCACACGGAGCGCCTTTTCACAAGGTTGATCGGTAGTCGGAACGCTGGGGAAGGGGGCTGGAGGTAGGGGGACTGGGAGGGGAAGGAGAGGGGGAGGTCGAAAGAGGGGGAAGAGTCGAAGGCGAGAGTGGGCGAACGGCAAGGTTACCACTTTCCATTGGGGTTATCCTCACTTCCGGAGACATTAGGGGTCCTTAGAGAGAGAGAGAGAGGGAGACACATCAAGACCATTTCCTCATGCGCCCACGGTCCAATCAGAACTCCGATGAACTTCCGAGCATTTATTTCATGGCATTGCTTCCTACTTCTCTCTTCCAATAATCAGCCTCGAAATAAGCATCTGTCGTTGGCGTTATGCAATGGGGTATATTTCGGAAGATAGTATTGCAGGGAGTAACCGTCAAAGTACTTGCAAAGGATAAGAAAACTTGAATGGAATCTAAAGTAATAAATATTTTATGATTAAGTTAAGTCAAATCGTAGAAATCTGAATAATTCTACTGCAGCTTCCATAAATTCATTGTATCACTGTAGTGCTAAGTAGTGTTGTATAGAAAAAGTTGCGGGACTAGGTTTAAACATTGAACTTCAGCGCATCACACCTCACTTTCCAGTGCACACACAGTCAATTTCCAAATGTTAATACGTCTTTCTGCTTAATTAACATGATATAATTCTCCCCTAAGCATCATTATATGTTTTAGGTATAGGTAAATATTTATTTCAGTAAGAACTGAACATTTAAATATCGACACTTGTCTGTCACTCATTCATTCTATTCACTCTTGCGACCTTGGCAGTTTTCTCCTATGAACGCAGCAATGCATGTTAAGTATAGTATGCACTTTGAAACAAGTGTACCGATATATTTGGAGATGCAATGAAGGAATTACAAAAGAATAGAGAAAAAATATTAAATAAATATGAGCTGTGTAGAAAGTGAATGGTAATTATGACTTGAGGACTCATTACAAGGTGAACATGCTATTGAACACATACCATATAGGCAGGTGATATGCGACCACGTAATTCCTTTGAAGAAATTCGTAATCTCCGTGAAGGTACACTTCTAAGTTGTTTGGCGAGATGTATTGCAATACACTCACTCATTAAATACCCTCGCCGTAGATTTTTTATTTTGCGGTCTTACGTAGAGAGCTAAGTTTGTCAGTATTGGCAAGTTATCTTCCTGGGTAAATTTTTTCAGCAAACGGGCCATTAGGGGGTATGCACTACTGTGCATTATAATTAGCCAAAGCGTTTTCACAGTCAAAAGTATCATTTATGGTGAACTGAAAGTACATATTTTGGTTTTTCGAGAATATAACGTTTATACGGAAGATAGAAAAAGCAACATAAATTACTTTAGTCGTGTTCTTCGAATAATTGGGAAAAAAAACAGCCATCTAAACTCCAAAGTTGGCTTTTCAAAGAGGATCAGCTGAATCTGAAAAAAGTATACAGGAAGTACTGAATAAGCATAACCAAACAAATGAAATACTTGAGCATCACTCTAAAATCGGACGTCACACGGAAAAAAAACATGTCCGAAAAATAGTTGAAATTGCATCAAAGAAATTTTCTTGATTTATAATAAGAATAAAGGGAAATAATCGAATTATTATGGAATTTTCCAGGATTAAATTCCATTAACTGAACATAAGGCAAGAAAAAACAGCACGATCTGTTACAATTGTTATAAAATCTTGAAGGGGAGTCATTCGTTGCGCAAAATAAAACATACACGGGTTAGCCCATCCATTAACCCAGCCTGTGATAGCTTACGGGGGAATATGCAGATGTAGGGTATAGGGAAAAAGAAAATTACGAGCTATCATTAATTAGGTATTCGCTTACAGATTACCGATTCGCCCGGAAAGAATTGGATTTACACATAAATTTTCAAAAAAATTGTAAATTAGGCTATTTGAAGAATGTAGAGCGGTAGAAGGATATAGTATTCAATTATCCAGAACGTAGGTCAAAATATTAGATTTTGGATCGAAAGGTAAAAGAAATTACTATAAGAATCAATTATCCACCCACGAAACAAAATAGTTAAACTTACTGACCTAGATTATTATTTTTTGGTATTCCACCGCTAAGGGTAGGTTTTAAATGGACGCAACCTACACAATAGTACTGATATACATTTACTTGTCTCTCATAACAAAAGAAAACCTGAATCCGACACTACAATAAGTCCCACTACAATGCCATATACTTTCCTCCTCTCTTAAATCCATCCAAATGGTCTAGATAAAACTATTCACAATACTTAAATGCAACGAAAACCTTTGCATTTTATGATTTTGCCCATTAAAGAATATTTTTCACATTTGCTAATAAGTGGTGCGTCATAATTTTGATTATAGATTAGTTATGCTGTATTTTTGATGGATAAAGTTTCCCACTACTGATAGGATTTATTTCGGTAGTAACTGCATGTATCCACTCCGTAAAGAGATATTAATCCATTAAAAATGTAGCTAGTGTGTCTAAATAGTTTCTGACAAAGATATGTGCTTAGATAACAAGATGAAAGAGAACGGAAAAGTCGTTCCGAGCACATGATTCTATTTGGGAAGAGGGTTTGTTGTGGGACTAAAATTGCGCGAATATCTGGCTTTGATTGCTCTAAAACTAATTGATCAATAATCAAACAAAGTTCACTATTCCATAATTAACAAAACTAGATTTTCGTTAATTTTTAACATATTA
Source organism: Hetaerina titia (assembly GCA_037158775.1). NCBI lineage: Eukaryota > Metazoa > Arthropoda > Insecta > Odonata > Calopterygidae > Hetaerina > Hetaerina titia. The sequence goes on along the minus strand of CM073769.1, from coordinate 47,620,853 downwards.
TCACTCAGTAGATAACCACATTTGTTATTACTAGAAATAATTATAGAAATTTAATTATGATAAATAATCACATAGAGGATTTTACCAAAAATATCAGATTACAAATCAAAACGTATTTTTTTATCACGTAATCAAAGGTAAAAGAATTTCCATTCTGTAATAATTTTAATACCGACAGCAAATGAAAATATTGCCTACATCTACATCTACATAAATACTCTGCGAGCCACCAAAAATGTGTGGCAGGGGGTGTAGCACCATGAGGGAAGGGTAAGGGTTGAGGGGGTTGGGGGTTAGGTGAGCAAAGGTGGGGGGAACCTGTAAGAAAAAATATATACATATATATATATATATATATATATATATATATATATGCACACACACATATATATATATATGTATACATATATTAAAATATACATATATATATATACACATACATGCACACATATCCTCGCGCAGTCCCTAACCTGTACGTTAATACTTATTGTAATGAACTAAGTCCTGGGGTATTTTGGCTACAAGCATTCTGGTCTCTTATCGTTATTGGAAAAAATGACATTTTAAACCTGTCAGTCTTGCAGTCTATCTCTTTAGTCTTATATTCGTGATTCCTTCGACCGTAATACGTTGGGGTTCGTATTATATCCTTGATGTCATCGGAAAAGGGCCCATTTTTAAATGTTTTTAATAAGTTTAATCTATATTGGAAACGCCGCTGTGTAAGAGAATCCCAACCTAAATTGTCTAGCAAAGTGGATACGCTGCTGAGTTGGTCATAACAATGTTTGACAAATCTAGCCCCCCTCCGCTGAACTCGATCTAATTTCGAAACCAAATTTATATTATGAGGATCCCATATACTGGCAGCATACTCTAGGTGAGGCCTGACCAAGGCAAGGAAACATCGTTCTTTCACCTTTTCGTCGCATTTACCTAGCACTCTTTTCACAAATCCCAATTTTTTATTAGCACGACCGCATATTTCTCGTATGTGTTTTCCCCAGGACAGATCGTGAGTAATTGTTACACCCAAGTATTTAAAGGAATCTACCTCGCGATTTTGGTTTGTTTCACTTTGTAACTATAATGGAGGTAATTATTCTTTTCCCAAAAATGTATTACTACGCATTTTTTAAAATTTAATTCCAATTGCCATGTATCGCACCAATTTTGAATTGCATCTAGGTCGTTGGCTAACACGACTCTGTCTTCGTGACTTCGGATGTCCCCATAAATTACTGCATCATCGACGAAAAGGCGGAGCTTGCTATTAACTACGGTACTGAGGTCATTTATGTAAATAAGGAAAAGGAGGAGACCTATGGCACTTAAAGATAAACTAAGGGAAAAGGGTATGAATAAGACTATATTGGTGGAATATTATTTGTCGTCAAATAAAGTCGAATGTTTACAAGACAAATGAATACATGTTTATCGATCGCTCTTTACTTCTCCATAGAAATTAGATATAGGTGTGGACTATGGCTATTTAAACCGCCCGTGTCAATTAATCGGGGGCAAATTTTGAAAAAAGTTCAAAGAACTTAGCCTGATGCGAGAATTGGGTTTCTTTTTATTATTTTAAACAGGACGTTTTGCATATGCGACTGATGGCTACATCGCATACAGGAGAGACTTCCACACGACCCATTCCCCGGGAAAAATTCACCAGATCTCTGCAGATTCGAAAACTGGTTACGCGTATTCTTCCACACCTCCTCCCTAGCCCTTCCTCTCTCCTCTCTCTCTCTCCTCCCACATTAGGAGCTTATAATCGAGCCATCGCCTTGCCAATGAGGTTGGTTTTCCTCTCCCTCCTTTATATTTCTACACCAGCTCCCCAAGTTGGCAAATGCGACCGACTCATTTACTCGCCTCACTGTTGCTTACTTTTCTCAGGACGAACAGTATCCAACTGGCATCAGTCGTGGTCACCTGCATCATCGTCCATACGGAATCAATATCGAGTAGACAAGTGCGAAGTATTTTTTTTACAGTGATGTGAATGTAAAATATTGTTTTTCTTTGAGGTATTTCTAATTTTGGTGTCCCAAAATAAATTCCGGTCGAACAACTGGCATCAAACGACAGACATTACCGTATCTGGCGAAACCAAAGTCCAACCACAAAATCACGTGATCGCCGTCGTATTTGGAGGCAAATAGAAGGTCGACATTTTAAATTGCGAGCCTGATACACTAAGTTGATAAACCGCGATAAGAATGGACAAGAATGGAAGACAGGGAGTATAAATTAAACGCTGACGTCAAGGTATGGATCAAGATGAAGAGGATGTCCTGAATCGGTGATTTTCCATTGTGTGTACGGGGAATGTGCGTAAGTGTTCCAAAGTTGAAAAGAAAGGCGGAGGAACCAGCTGGGAAGCTGGGTCATGATGAATTTAGTTCAAAGGATGGTTGGTTGTCCCGATGGAAAGTTTGGAATGAGATCCACCTCAAGAAAGAAAACTTCGCAAAAATAGCCCGACGCTCTAAGTGCAGTCATCCATGAAATCACGCACTTTACTTCCAATATTCGTCCTCACGGATGTAACCACAATGCTAATAAATAATGCTTACATCGAAGAAATTCCTGTGCTGCAGTCGCATATTGACGCTTTTGAGCTCCAAAATAGAACTTTGGGGTAAAGCTGTTGAAACGTATCAGGAATTGAAAGAAAGCAACTGTTGCTCAACGGGGAAAGTGCAATGCTCGGAAGGGGTTAAGAGAGTGTACTGTTTACCCGTAAATTATCACGCCAATTAAAAGGAATGAATAACTACCGAACTTTTACTCTCTATATACGTAGCCTAGAGGAAAGTATAGTTTTCATGAAAAAAAAATCGGATTCGGGAGCTCAATGAGAGAATATGTTTTGAGATCTCATGAACACGTTTTGATCAAATTATGTCTGTGTTTGCTACAGAGGTTTTTGTTGCGGGTAAGTTAATTCTACGAGTATTGACCAGAGCCGCACGAATTTTTCATTTGATATTACTATTTTTGTTGAAAATAGGTGAAATGATTACATTTTGTCATCCGGCATCCGGACCGAAACAACATCCACTCACCGGATAGGGACCGTTTCGAACTTGTCCAGACACGCGAGGGTGGTACCGCAATAAAACTTAAAAGACCTAGAAACACCATTTTGTTTTTATCGTTGAATCGCGAATCAATTGAGTTGTTAACGTGAGACTTGTTAAAACAATTTCATGGATTGAGGACTACATTTTATTAATCTGTTCACCATTTGACGAATTTCGCGGGGGAAATTTGTAAAGGGCCGCCCACATGAGAATTTACCGTATTTATTTGCCATTTTCAACGCAGAAATACCATTATTGTCGACAGTTTATTCTCCTTTATAATGTCAACGCCGAAGGGAAGATATGTCAAGAAAAATAATCAATGTGAGAGTAAACTTTAAGAGGAGAAGATTTCTTCATTTTTCCTGGCAATAGTTACAAAAAAATCAGTCAATAGACATGAATTATGTGAAATATTTTGGGTCTGCAATTAAATGCTGTCATTATCCTTGGCCATAGAAAAGAAATTCAAATGAAGAAGGGAATATGCCATCAAAATTAGATTTTTATTTGATAATTAATGAGGCAAGACACAAATATATTCCTAAGTAAAAATTATAACATGACCTTCTAGCTTCTGCAGCGGTAGATGCTATGATGCTGGCACATGGCATTGATTTCCTATTCAAGGAAGTGAGCGTAGAGGAGAACATTTGAAATTAGACGTTAAAACCTATCAAAAAAGAAACCCAGTATGATATTCAACGACGCTCAAAAGGTAAAAATGGAATTTCAAACGATAATGTTGATTCCCGGTGACCTGTGACCTTCAGATTTGGAGGTGTCTCCGTTTATCTACCATGACCGGCGTGATGTTGCCTTTTGGCCGAGTTTTCCTGGCGTGTGGCTACCCATCAGCCACCCTGCACAACGGCCGCAAGGGCGTCTCGCCTTGGGCACGGAGGTTATCGTTGTGACATAGCTGGGGAGGAGCTTCGCGCTAAGAGGAACACCGTGACCTTTACCGTGACGTTTTCCCGAATGATCACGTAAACCCAAAATTATTCTTCTCGGGTGAAAAAATGTAAGCCCGATTACAGAAAAAAAGGATGCACTCATCTTCCAAAAAACAAATCGGGACAATAATTAATTAACACCGTGGCGAATTGGTCTTTCCAATCCATCCCCTGTATCTTCTCTTGAATACGAGTATTTCGTCTCTAAGCACGGAAAAGGGTTGCATCTCCCCTATTAAGTTTTACCGGAAAAATATGTCTCCCTTCTTTGTCACAGTTAGTGAAATATTAAATGATTTATTCGATTTTCGCTCCGAAATGAAATGGATGAAATAAAATGGAACCAGCAAGACGAAGTAACAAGAGAGATTAAATTGAGTACAAAATACATACAATTGAGAAAAAAATGTTGGTCGATTTGGGCAGCAAAAGATACAACCATGATGTTAGTGAGACTTAACTTAATAATGACAATGGATCTCAATAAATTACAATACATTTTTACGAAAGACTGACGGAAAATTTTATCGGAAATAATTAAATTATGGCCGTTTAAATATGAAAAGAATGAGAACCAAAGTGGTCAACGAAGTCAATAAAGTATCCAAAATTTAGTAAGTTTGTTTCTTATGTACAGATAAGCTATCAAAAGTTCCCAATTTAGCTCAAAAACGAGTTATCTCAAGGAATATGAACTGAATCATTATTTAATTGTTATGGTGGAACGTAACCGTAATAATTCGAGCTCTTCAAGAAGGATAATGGGCAAAAATGTATAAAATAATATTGAAAAACAGACATAAGGCAACAGACGACGGTAAATACGAAAACAATGATGGTCAGAACGAGAGAAACGGAAAATAAACACTATTTCCAACCAAACAAAAAAGTAAAAAGATTTAAAATGTCTTCCATGACTATCAAATACTTTTTGTATCCATCAACGCGATGCTTCAAAACATTTCTTATTCGATCCCAAATGGAAACTCATAAGAAAAAGTCCAGATAACTAATGTTTACGACTTGAAAATTGTACCGACGGCATCGTGACTCAGTGGAAAAACGGAAACGTCGTGAAAAGTTCTCATGAAAGAAATCAGCAGAGAATATCCTCTGCGTGACTCAGACCTCCGGGATCTTTATGACTTGTAACGATTATAATGATGGACAAATTATTCCCTGGTGGAAATGGAATGTTTCAACCATAGCGTCAATTTTACCATCTGATTTAATCTCGGACTAACCATGCTATAAAAAAATCCCGAGTCGATTAATGCATCTTAGGAAAAAAGTTACGTTCACTGGTGTATGTCGAAGTGCGGTAAATTATTCATTCATCGTGTTTGACCAATTTCCTTGAGAATGCCAAATACTTGAATAAACCTTCCCGAATGGCTCTTCAAAACAAACAGACGTTGAGGTTATCCGCAGGAGTGTTCCCTAGTAGATGAGGGAAAATATAACCCAGTACGTGGCTGGTAGGTGAATCGCGGCTAACTTCGCGTAAAATGATGTTTTTTCGAATTCCCCTCGGATGTTTTCATCCGTTTGGAAAGGGGTAAAAAAAAACTTTAAATAGTTCAAGGAAGTTTTGAGCGTCGTGTTTTAGGTTCGACCTTCATCACGTCACTCCTAATTTCAAGAATATTTTTTTGTTCTCAAAATTTCGGCCGAGGTTAAATTCCACGCGAAGAAATTCTAAACTGACGGAAATCATTTCTCGCGAAATGTTTATATGGTTCATCCCAAGAAGTTCCTTTGGAGTCTTTCTTTTCTTAAATCTTCCGCAAAGAAGATTTTTCACTGTCCCATGAATTGTTTTTGTTCTCATCACTGACGATTCCCCGTTAGTTCATTAGTTTTCGCAGATTCTCAGTGGGCAAGACCGCAAGATTTCATGGCAAAATGGCAGGCACAGTTCAACCACAAGAATTTGAACCAAAATCGGTGACCGGATCACATCCGCTGGAAAAAAAGGCGGAGGATCAATGTAGACCATCTTTCCATTTCTTCTGAATATTATGGAGCGATTTGTATTTCATTCTTTTGTACCTTTTAAAGTCATTAAATATCCTCTAACTCAGGACGCCATCCATCTACGATGCTCGTTAAAATTCACAGCAGCATTAATAGCATTATGGGGTTTTTTAGTACTCTCCGAAGAGCGGAGATCATATTTCTCCGCCAAAGAAACTCATAAAAATTTGCTTCTTGGCAAAAAAACCTGAGATAGGAATCGAACCATAGTACCATAGGTCGCCAAGCTTATTACTCATTTACTTACTGGAGTTTCCAATAACGAAATCCTATTATTACAGTTACATTAATTAATCAATCTGTTCAACATTTGGAAACTTCATGATAGGAGTGATGATATGAGTCGCCTTGTGGTATTAACAAACCCTCATGTCATGTTAAATCGTATTTCAAGGTCTGGAAGAAGTATTTCCTTCTTCTAAGACTCAAATATTCCCGATAACTTGGTAGGCTTGTTCCCAAGAAAATGAGTTTGGTTTTGGCAAAGGGGACGGGCAGGCTCTATTATCCAGCAGCATGACGTATCACTTATTGCGCCATCCTCGGGCACTTTAAAAGGCAAAGGAAATACATTTTCTCCTTGTGCTTTTCTTGGGAGTTATTAAGTTTAATGGGAGTAATAACGGAAATAAGAAATATTTAGAGCTGGATGAGTTGCATGATGGAGATTAAAATATTTCTTTCGAGCAGAATCCATTAATCCATGGAGTACATCAGGCATGCTTAGCGAAGTTCTTTCTTAATTAAGAAGTGACACTTTATATTCTCCCCTGGGATAGAAGCGGGTGCTGGAACACGTTACTGGAAAATATAAGCAATAATTTTCATCAAATGGTTCGCCCTAGTGAAGAATTCTCATTCTAGGGAAAAGTTATAACTCTTTGCACTAGTTACGAAAGTAAGATTAAAATTTGGCGTTACTTATGTACTAAAACTTTCAATTTCAATGCTTAGCCTCAAATATCCGGATTAATTCGTTCGCGGAAGTTTATTTTTTCTCCCGCCGCAGTTTCTTTGATTTCTGTTTTTGTGCTATGGAAACCTTATCGCATCCCATCAATGAAAATTCGCAGTTTTAATACAACCTTCGACTTTTACTATTGCGTGGGGAGGACGAACCTCCACACATCGGAACTAAACTTCCCATTTGTCCGACGGGAGCGATTTTTATTTTTCCGGGTACTTGGCCTCGCGAGTTTATGAGTGCTGTTAAGGAGCATGGAAGGAGAAGAGAGGCGATGCATCCAAATTACACCATCAATTCCCGCTGGACGGCGGCCAAGTGCTCCACAAGACACTGCGCAGAGCGCCGCCCCCCCCCCCCCCTCCTCTCTCAGTCAACCCCCCCCAAAACGGCGGCCCTCCTACTCATCTCCACCCTTTTTTACTTTGCACATTTTCCTCCATTCTTCGTCGGACGCACGCTTCGGGTGCTGTCAATCATATTACTATGCGGGTCACAATTTCTTGTTTGGTATTTTTTTCCGACGCCCCCAAACCTTTACCCGTAAAAATTTTGCAAATATTCACCCCGGTCCTATCAGAGCATTACGTCCAAACCAATCCTTCAAACACACCCATTTCCCCCGATATTTCTTAATCGTCACTGTTTTAGGATTTCAGCATCACTATCTGCACAGACCAGAAAAGTGTTTGAGTGGAAATATTATTTTCGTGAAACAAAGTCGTTAAATATAAGTATACCTGTGATTTGAATCGTGAGGACGATTTGAAGAACATTTGAATCGTGATGCCAGCATATTTATCCACGTGGACGACGTGACGGCGAATCGAAGGTCATAGGTTGAAATTCCTCGAAGCGTATGGGTGTCACGTCCGTCCATATTTAAATAGTTAAGGAAGGTGGTGCGAATCTTAGGCATTAGAGCGCTTTAAACTGAATCCACTTGTGAAAATTCTGTATTAAATTCGCTCTCGACGGAAAGTACTTGGATTATCTACATGAACATGTAATATAAAATATATGTATTCAAGTAATATCTATTTCATGTAATGCAAAAGATACTGACTCAAAATAAAAGCATTAAAAATCTTAGTTTATAATTTAATTCTCTAAAATGGATTTTCACACACTTGATCACACGCATTTTTTGTCCTACCATGAAGTTCCCATCGCAGATAGCATGCTCCAAACTTTCATCTCAAATTTTCTATCTCCAGAGATAACATTTATTAGAATCAATAATTTCGATTGTTTAACTTGTTTAACGGTATCTCCATGCACTCAAGTGTGAAAATAAATTATTTGATTGGTATGTCCACTGTCCTTCATTTCTCATTTTCTTGCGGTTTCCGACTCAGTCATACCTAAGTTCTTCACTTCCCCAAGCAATTCCGGTTCCATTTCAGGGTGTTAATTTTTTGCTTCCCAGCAAACTTTCGAATTCTGTGTCAACAACAATTGCACACTAACCGTCCGAAATCAAAGATGGGCTTCCACGAGAACAAAACAGAACTAGTATAATTTTTTCCTGAGAGTCCTGCAGAAATACAGCTTTTGAAAGACAATATTTTTACATTGATTTCATGAGAATGGAGTCAGATAAGCACGAATTTTTCATGCTATCGCGAAAAAAAAAACCAATGATGAGTAACACACAAATGGAAGTTGTTCGTGTCCTTTAAAATTAATGTGGAAGAGGTGTCATTTAATAATAAATTGATATCAAATATTAATCCGAGTGAAATATTAACCCTATGTAGCACACACTACTCGAGTGAACGAGTTAACTCGTCTGGAAACGTTGCACTGTGATTCAACTAAACATTACTTGACAACCGAAAGGCTGTATGACAGAAAATATCTCTGTACACGTAAAACCGAAGTGAAGGATTTCTCTGTCTAACTGTTTCGTTGGATATCTGAAATGATGGATTTTGTCACGGAGATATAAAACGCATCGCTAATAAGTTAAGCTGACTCGATTGCCAATGAACCAAATTTGATCTACACACCGCGTACGTATTCACTACAACTAGAGACTGGAACGTTAGGCATTTTTTTCCCGATTAATTTAATCCATTTCTTCACGGTGACCTTCAAGATAAGCTGCGAAAACTGTTTTCCGAGATATTGTGATCCTTTTCTGCAGAGAGCTAGAGAGAAAATCAATTAACTGCATCGTTTACAAGTACATAATGTCAACTGGAAACACATGGCATTAAATTTGTCACTTACTGATTATCTTCGCCAGCTGAAACAGATTTAGCAGTGTTCTTTGGGGTACATCTACGATTGGTATATCTTATCATCGTGCCAATGTCAATTTACACCCGTAAATATATATCTATGAATTAGAAGCACTTAAGAGAGCAATATAACATTTGGACGGCATAGTGGAACACAAAATAAAACAGATAACACCTAAAAGGACACTCACATTTTAGATTATTTGAGTTTTCGACCTTCTTCAGGTCAGACCGGAATATCTCGGACGGGGACTATATCACGACAAATTTGTTTTCTGTGGTCGGAGGCTCGTTGGGACCTAAATTAGAAGGTTTTTTGCTGCAATATTGTAAAATCCCAATAGACAAGTGGCTGGTGTCCAGGGTGTTTTTGTTAAATGTGAAATTTGACAGACAGTACTACTTTTAGTAGTCGATTCTTTAATAAATGGTTTCTTGGTCACATATTTTGCTTACTCCATACGACCTCGACAATGTTCCTATCGGAGTTATATTATATTTTCCTTTCATATGTAATCAGATTGGTTGCATGAAAATCGAAATCCCAGTTAACTGAGCCTTTGTTTATCATCAATTTTCAAGTGAAAAATCTGAGCGTAGTTCAACAACATCAGCATTGGGTAACTTACTCTAACTTCATTAAAGAAACCAATCATATATTCAAACAGTTAATCCAAACATCATTTGACAGATTTACTTTACTGACGCATTTTCGGGACCCTAATATTGGATTTTTCCTTCCGGTACTTACAAATGTACAACGTCGTCTAACGCGATCGTATCAATTACGCCGCGAAGCGTTTCGCAGAGAAAGGAGCGTAGTTTATGACCGTTTGCCGCTTGATTGGTTAGATGCAAATCAAAAACATGTGCATCAACCAAAGGAGTACAAGGTCTTTTAAAAGTTGTTTAAATAATTAGGTCGTGAGATAGTCATTCAATGCTTTATCTAATCAAGAGACAAACCTTATTATGGCCGATTACTAATCTAGTTGTTGCCCTTTTTACATGAGGTTATTTGTTTTAATGAGAAAAGATCAATTTGAAGAATTACTCGCGACCTGGATTTCCCATACTCGGAATAAGATAAGAACAACATTAGTCTCCGCTCATGATGCGTAAATACCTTACGAAATACGTTCGGGTTGAAGATGCCATATGACACTGTCATGTCATTAAAACACAGTAGCCGACCATTACTTTTAATAGACAATAAGTAAAATTTTTCTATAGGTGTTCCGTGTCTGAAAATATGTGGACTAAATATTTGTATACAGTGACCTCATCGTTCATGTGAGCGTATTTACATTCTAACATCATTTGCGTATCCATAAAAAGAATGGAGCGCCGAGATAAATGCAACTCTTTGGCCTAAATGGTATGACCGGGGTTAGACTCCTCAAGATAGTTCAAAATAACGTTGCACCGCATATGAAGTAAGTATTTAGCATACATTGCACTTATTTTTTAAATGCTACGAAGGAAAAACTCATTCACTAAACCACTGGAGAATAAGCAAAAGTGGCAATTATTTTAACGACTCGAAGTCTACTCAAACTTCAACTGGGAGGAATTAAATTATAGATTTTCCTTTATACGGGTCATTTGTTCTATTCATAGGCAGACATATTATGTCACAACACTATGGAGGTGCGCGAAACAGCATTCAAAGCCGTGACACATGCGCCTACTGAGGAGCACCGCGCTCTTCGGCTGGCAGCTGGCACCATTTAAGAGAGTAGGTCGGTGGAACTACGAGGATCAAATCTTTGGAAAGTAATACACTCTGATTGGTCACAGAAAAATTATGTAACTATATTTCTGGGAAAGTCACATATTCAATAGCAACGCATCGAAATGTCGTCTGAGTTTGGGACCACCCTGCCTGGAAACCTGCAACCGTTTATTAATACATCCATCCTAGGAATCTAGTCACTTCATGAGTTTACATTGTTCTGAAGTCACGATAGACATTTTAAGAAATTTTGACACGAACTTTTATGAGTGGAGTATCATTTTTTTAAGCAGAGGCTATCACAATGGACAAAACCCTTGTAGTCTCTGGACGTCGATGTAATTAGGCATAACTTATAGATAGGTAACCGGAAATAATATTTCACAGCAGACCCAGAAAATTCATTTTATGATCGACATACTTTTTAAGCGCCGGGATGGAGACTCGATAAATTAAGTGTGTTTCATTAGGACATCGATCGCATCATCCATCGCAACCTTGATGTGAGGTAGGAATAACATTGACTAGGCTCAAGTAAGACAACCCGCATTACCGGACACAACTTTCGGATAGTCTAGTAAACCTCGCAATATTTTACAGGGATGCTCGAATTTCGCTTCCCATGGTGTTAACAGAGTGTGTCCAGCGGCGTTAACGCCGTTCGATGTGGCTGACGGCCCCACTAGGCCAAACGCATCTCCCGCCTTCCGTCACTGAGGGTGCGCGGCTTTTCCTCCATTAAATCTGTTATTGCGCGTGGAATAACAATCTTGGCGCGCCTCCAACGTGGGCGGAATGTTTCAACGCGGAGAGAACGTAACGAGAAGGGGGAAAGGAAATCATCAACGGGGTAGGTACGTGCCGGTAAGCGGACGAGCCTCCGGAGACCACGGTCGACCTCAACAAATGTAAAATACGCGGCCGTCGTACCATCCGGAGATGCTGCGGAGCAGCGTTTGATGTGGATGGGTTGGCTGGCTCAGGACGAAGCATAAGGCTATTACTCTTGACGACAGTGACTGATGAGTCTCGTCGGGCGCGTGGGAGGGAGGTTCGTGGTCGAGCGGGAGATGACGGGAAAAGAAGGTGGAGCTGGCGATTGGCACGTGAGGGAAAGAGGCCGAAGATTTTGCAGCAGCAACGAAGAGTAATGCGCGGTAGAAAGCCTCCGAAACGGAAATACGCGCGGCATTTCCCGTGCGATCTAATACCGTTACCCTATGGATTTCGTCGAATTGAAGGGAAAGCTCCTTTTGCAACCACTACCGCATAACTTCTTACTTTCGAAAATATAAATAGTAAACAAAAATGAAATTTTTCTTCCATGGACCGGCACGTAGGCTCCCCATGTTTTGCTAATTGTGCGTGCGACGGTCGCATCATGATAGTCTCTAAAAATACATGAAAACAGAGAAAGTTGACATAAGAATATGCCTGGCATAAGAGCTTGCGCAATTTTATTTTATTTTTTCGGGGTTAACTACTCGAGGTCAGCAGTCATCATTCGTTAGTTCCTCTGCTGATTCTCCTTTATATTCTAAATGTTTCGATCTATTTTTCAACTCGAAAAACTTCCATTTTGAAAAGTTTTTTTTCAGTATGATTTTTTTTCTGTTTTATCGTTTTTTTTAAAACATCAAGGACATTGAATTTTTTATTTTTTGGAAAACTAAACCAAAATTTCTCCCTCGAGACTCTTGTATAAAGGCGACTTGAAAATTAAAGTATTTCTATGCGGAAAATGAATTTTTGGAGAGTCTACGTGACGAATATTTTTGAAAATAATTAGGTGGCCAAATTACACCAAATCTATGGCATTGTTTAATACCGTCTGCTTCTTATGGATAGATTTTCAATGGGTAAACAATGAAGAAAGTGAGTTCAGAAGATTTGTGAAAAACCCACGCCGTATTTTTAAGGACATCCTTTATTGAATTTCTTAACAAGGCCATTTTTATACCATCTGATGAGGTCGTGCACTTCAAGAGCTGATTTTCATCCGGAATTCTCTGTTAACAGTATCAATTTTTGATGTTACGTTCTCAATAACAACAAAATATGCTCTGCCATTTACTTTCAAGTATGTTTCGAAGTTCTCCGGCGGAGAGGAAAGAAACTAAGGAGTTCAAATTATATCATACATACCTTCACCTTTTTCTTTAATGCGCTGTACATTAACTTTCACGCTTTAAATTCAGAATTCGACTTATCAATGACCTTAATCATTTTGACGAATTTGTTTCGCTCTTCTCACAATGTCCAAATGAGTGGTAACTACGCATCATTTTGAGAGAGCATTATTTGCATAACTGAGAGCATTGGCTATTTAAGTGAACGGACGCTCAAAATATGATGACTATATTTGGCAAACGAGGATTTCTAAAAAAGTCCAAAAAATGTCGCACGTGTTTCAAAACGTTATGCCATACGCTAATTTTTCTCCGTACACAACATCAGTAATCAATCCGATGGGTGATTTAATACTTATAGCTCACCTTCTACCACATATTGAGGGTCGTAAAATTCAAATACGGAGATATGGGGAGAAATTTCCTTCCTATTCCGGCCTTAAGTTGCCCATTAAGATCTGGTACGCGAAATATCAAGCTGATTTTTCGCGTACAAAGTTCAGAGAGTCTAGATGAGTCACTCTGAATTAAACCTGAACTTCTGACCGATAGACCAACGCTCTACTCACTGGACTGCCATGCCTCTCGTGGTACATCAGTATTCAGAAAAATCTATTTGTTATCGGACTTATTAGAACTAAAGTATATTATCAACAAACATCCAAAGAAGAACGACCTATAAAATAATTTTAATTAAATGTTGCAGGCAGGTAAATTCACAAAAAATACGAAACTTTAGGTTTCTGGTTTACTAAACAGCCAATTCGAGAACCTTGGTCGTAATTTTTTCTCCCCTCCAGTAGAAATAACTGCACGATATCGAGTTAGGTTGCTTAGGGCGTTAATAACTAAGCACACCTACCGTTTACGAAACACGTACCCACTCCGCTGCGGTAAACTGGCTGGAAATAATATTGATGATCGAAATCTCGCCTTAAAACCCTTTCTCTTCCACCGACGTCAATCAGTTTGATCAGCACTCGGTCCTCTACAAACCATCGGGAGCCATATCTCCGTTCTCGAAATGGCTCCGGAGGCGTCATGCTTCTCAGGGATATCGTCTCGGTGGTTCAACGCTGGGACAAAATGGTGCACGGGCGGAGGGATACACAAATTTGGCGAGTTGGAACCCAACCGATAAGGGGGGGGGAGGGGGCAAGAGAAATCAAAACAAAAGGGAAAGGGGATTCCCCTTTCCCCGTGCAATCCGCTCCGCTCAGTCCCTCCCGACCACCCTCCACCTCCCGACAGCCGCGCGTCCTTGGGCGGAGGAATCGCTTCGGCGGGCGGCGGCCCCGAGCCCCTCGGAGGGATCACGGCAACAGAGGGGCGCGGGGTGAGGCACGACATTCGTGAAGAAGAGAGCCGCGCGTGAAAGAGGGGGACGATGGCTGCGGCGGTTCCCACTCCCTAATCAGGGAGGGGGGGAGAGGAAATGGAAGTTGGAGCGGGGGGGGGGGGGGAAAGGCGCCTGATAGACGTCCCCTGCACGACAGCGAGAATTTTACACGCCACCCTTTATATTCCCCTCTTTTTTGTCCCTCCCTCCACTCACCCGTTCATGTACGAATGCTTTCATGAGGCCACTTTTATTTTTTTCCGTCATGGGCTTCGTATTTGAACTCCTCACCCCTTCCCTTTGCACTTTACCATCTGTTTAAATTATTAATGCAATTCTTCCACGATGATTAAATAACACGCAATTTCTTAAATTTCGGACATCCGTCATTTCCAAGGAGCCATGACCTACAAAATTACGCTAAGTTTCGTCATGGAACAGTTAATTCAGTTAATCACGTCACACAGTTAATCACGTCTTGATTCAGACCACAGTGATTTTTTTCCATTCACTGCATGCATTTCTACGAGGTGTATTTTTGTGTGTGTGTGTGTACATAGAAAAAAAATATATATATACATACATATATACATACATATATATATATATGTATATATATATATATATATATATATATATATATATATATATATATATATATATATATATATATATATATATATACAACTTAGACAGTAACACACAGCACGAGAACACATAAAAAGAACACTCACAATAATATCTTGATAATTTCGACGGACTCGAGCTCCGTCTTCTTCGGAAGATAAGATATGACTGTATAAATATATTAATTCAAGCATAGAAATAGGTTTAAGGAAAGGGGATAGGAAAACACATAAAAGGCGAACACAGGACATGTGGGGAAGGCGGTTTTTGAGCAGATCACGAATGTAAAAATATTTTATATATATATATATATGCATATATATATATATATATGCATATATATATATATATATATATATATATATATATATATATATATATATATATATATATATAAAGAGAATAAGCTGAGAAACTTAAAGAGCTGAATAAACTTGAAAACATTATATGGTACCCTATGGTATTTGTGCGTGTGTTTGCCAATTGTTTTTTTGACATTGTGTTGGGTGATAAAGGTGGTGTATTGGTCCTTATCAGACAGTGTGAAAACATTCATTCTTCTTGAATCACATTTTTCACGCCGACAAGATTTGGAAGACCCGCTTTCCTTACCTCCACCTCCCCATTCCTTCCTCTGTCCGCAAGTTTTGTATCCCTTCTGCGTTTGAGGCGTCCATTTTTCAGATTCTTTCAAACATTCGGCCGTATGGCTTAGGTGCCATCAAGATAGATAATCCAGTTGGCCTTCTCTGGTGGTTTCAGTAAAAGCATCCAATAGAGGACGGGTCTCCGGTGTCGGATGGCCCTCAAAGGAATTTGGCGAATGGATCGCCAGCGGACGAGTTTTCCTTCTTCGGCGTCGAGAGCGTGAATCCGCGAGGGCGTCCTGCTAGAATCTTCATTCGTTTGTGTGTTTACATTTTAAATACTCCTTCCGCTCCATAGTATATGTCGTGGTGGCCAAGGGGGTAGAGCTTTGGACTAATGGCCGAAGGGTACGGATTCCATTTCCGGACACGCGACTAGCCACCGTCAGCTTCTCCCAAGCTGTGGAATTTTTTGGGTAGCAAATCTTAGGAAACCAACTTTGGAACTGGGAAAAGAACTTGCCCTTTTCCTCCCCCTCAATGTGTGCATTTTGCTCGCTTCGTGAAACACGCTCTTGGCTTTAGTACTCCACGCAGGTGAGCTTTACCCTTACTTATCAAATCACCCTTCGGGTTGATAACTATGGTTGGTTGTTATCCAGATTAGATGGCCAGATCCGTTATTAAGGTTTGATAAACAAGAATGTAACCTCGTTTCATCTTGGAAAAACGTTACTGCATATATGCGTGCATGTTCACTATATGGTACCAGAATTAGGATTTATTCGAATGTATCGAAAAGGTGAAAGAGCAATGTTATCTTCCGCTAGTTAGACCTCATTTAGAATATGCTACTAGTACATGGGATCCTAATGAAGTTGGATTGATTGCCAAATTAGACCGCACGAAGAGTAGATGAGCTAGATTAGTGCAAAGTTTTTATGGCAAACTGAGTAGCGTATGAGCATTATTAAAGAATCTAAGTTGGGAATCACTCACGGAGCAAAGGTTAAAATATAGATTAAAATTCCTGCATTAACTGAAAGGATAACTCTTTAGCAATGATGTTTAACATGTACTGTTAGCCCTTCCATACTACTCAAGAATATATCATGCAAATAAAGTTCGAGAGATTAAGTGTCAAACAGATAGATTTAAGACATCTTTCTCACGGGCGATAAGTTTATTAGAATAACGTCGTCCGACCGCGCTACGGGGAAAAGTACTTTGGGTCAAAAGTAGCCAGGCGGGTAATTACCCTCTGCCTCACACCCCAACGGTGGCTTGTAGGGTGCTATGTTGTAATTATAATAATAAAATAAGATGTGCAACTTGTGCTAAATGAACATATATCACTTTTTCATACACAGGGACCACTAACAGAAATTAACCTGGCGGTTGGTTTTTTGATTGGTGAGAGGAAGATCTTAACAAGAAACATGACACAGGGTGTGTGGAATTCACACACTCAGGGTATTTGAGGAGACTGAGGGCGGTTCATTGTTACGTTACCTTACGTTACCATTTAGTTTCACACGCGATTCTTCAGGACAGAAAATCGCGACGCCTGAATTCGCTGTTGACCTAAAACATCACCCGAGTTGTGAACTCGTGAACCTTCAAGGAAGCAAGCAACTGATTAAACACTCTTCACCGGACTGGAACGTCATCCCATAATTCTTAAGTCCTTCATTTTCAAGATATCTGCAAATTCAACTAAAAGATGGACACATTTTACTATCTCATGTGGCACTCCCAAGATTTTGCAGAACTGCAATCAAGGTTTGACTCACGACATGATGCTTTGCCAATTTTAGATTTAACTTGTCTTGGTGTTACCAAACGAGTGTCATCAAAAACACGCAAGATACGTCTTCAAGATAGTTTCTTCGCAGCGCAGCTGTCTCGGTCGATTCAAATATTTCCGATGAAAGTGGAGAAGGTAAAGAATGAGGACACCATCCATGGGAATAAAAAAGAAGTCACGAGCATGCCTTCCATTAGGCTGGGTGAGAGACCGAGTGCCCAGGTCAGGAAATTCCGGTTCGCCAAAGTCGAAGCGCCGAAACTGACGATTCACGATAGCGGACTATTAGCATATTTATGCAAACTTTATCCACCAGTATAAGCGAATGCATGCTATGCAATATAATTTAGCTAGGAAAATATACCTTAGAGAAGAGTGAATTATTTTTCCAAATTTAGCACATAAATAGATTACTTTCACTTAGAGAAGAAAAAAGTTCCTGGGTTTCGTTCGATGACATCATTAGATAATTAGAATATTTTTAAGATTGAAGGACAAATTTCAAGAGAATTGTAACCACAGGTGATCAATATTAATTATTGTCTCAATATCACAATCCATATGTGATACGTTCCAAAAACATTTAGGCAAGCAAAGTATTTTAAAGGTAAAGGAAACATCTTTCAATTTACATAGGGGAGAGAGGGTCCAGTTGGAGCAGCGGGACCAAATCATAACATATTAGGCTGCTCCGCTTGACGATTTTCCCATCTATTAAGTTTGGATTGACAAAAACAGTGGCGGGTGCCTAGTTGGAAAACCATTATAAATGGAAGAAATTGACATCTGCCTTTTCCATATAAGCTTGCAAAACAGCCAGTGTATGGTTTTACTTCTTCAATCGTTTTTATGCCCATGTCGTGGCAAAAAACTTCAAATTAGACGTTTTCTCGCATTAAAGTTGCCTTTTGCTTAGGTAGGTATATGTAGCGTTTTATATAACCTCCGAGAAACCACCGAACATTTCTTAAGAATTCATGCTTCCTAGAGAGATGCAACGATGTAACCAATTACGTACTGACAAAGCGATATTATAATGAGTTTACTCTTCAAGTCTTCCAGTGTAGTTTATCCTGAATACAATAAAATGCATGGCAGGTAGTCTCACTGATTGTAAGTCGAAAATGACGTAAAAAGGCTTACTGCAG